>CM053792.1:320839603-321439603 GCA_028749045.1 Cupressus sempervirens | reverse complement strand
AGGTTTGTTTGTAACCTCCTTTGGATAAAATTAATACTAAATCCAAAAAACCCATGTTGGAGGGCTAATCCTAGTAGTCTTATTTGTGGCAGTATTGAATTAGGAACAAACAACTTGATGATACCTTATAAGATGATTGTCGAAGAGTCCAAGGGAAGTCTAACATCGCTTGTAAGAGCCCTCACTCTATAAGGTTGATGAAATTGGTTTAAAAAAATTGCAGGTAGAAGGTTAGAAAGTGAGTCTAGAGAGGTATTTGGGTAAAGAAAGAACTATAAAGTCATTGGTGCAACTAGTTTGAGAGTGGTTAGAGGATAGGATAAAGATCCTCTAGGGACTAGGGAATCAAGGGAAACCTAATAGGCTAGGAGAAGGCTTGAGAAATTCCTTGGTAAGGTAAGGACTAAGAAGTAGTTTAACCTAGCATTACATCATTCTCATAAAAGTTTAGAATTTTATTCATCAACCAACATTGTGTTGTGATACTTAGTCATCACTATGTTTCATTATTGCTATTAAGTTTCTTTCTCAGCACATGTACTGTCACTCAGACGATATTTATGCTTGGTCAACACTAATTTTTATTAGTACAATTTTTGACTTGATTAACACTAACATCACTTAGCATGCAAATCAAAAATTCTTTAGTCTTTTACTTTGTTGCTTGGTCAACCCTATGCATTAGACTTGTTTCTGATTGCACCTTCAAGACTTAATCATTACTATCTTCTTCACTTGTAACATGATTTAAATAATCAAACTATCTTGTCAAAGTCCAACTAATCAAATGTCCATTTTTAGTTTCCTCTTCACAACTCAACCTATCCTCTAGACTCTTTTATTATGAACAATATCTCAAATCCTCTTCATCAATCAAATAGATCTGACATTTAGATCAGATATAAAACAATCTCACCAACAGGTTTGACATCAATGACAAAATAACAATTGTTCCAATTGTAGTTTCTCTTATTTATAATAAAAAAAAATAACTCTTTATTTCCTCAAACTAACTCTTGAATTTCCAAAAAATGCCTCTTCATTTTCTCTAACTTTTCAAATTTCTCTAGTACCCTTTTCAATTCAACATGCAAAAATTTGTTAAAAAAAACTAAAAATGCAAGCACTAAGTGGTGGGCATTTTTAATAATAAAAACTTTACAAACACCACATGGTAGGCATTATTAATTTTAAAAAAAATATATATATTAATTTAGTAATGGGGACACAACCCCTAGCCACCCACAATGCACATTGATTAAAGCTTTAAAAATATTATATTCATTAGTTGACGAGGCTAGCACCCCCCACCATCCCATTACTCTACACTCCCCTTTGATGGATATTGTCATTGTTTTCTACAACAATAACTAATGCTTGGCCATGGGTAATGTAACCCCCATAGATGTGTTTGGTTTTTGTTTTCCTTTTAATTTTTAAATTATTTTATCTTTTTTAATATTTACTATTTTACTATGGTTTTTAAATTTTATTTCAAAATTTTTATTGTTTTCTATTTTCTTTTAGTTTTATAAATAAAATTCTTTAAATCTTTTTTTTTTCAATCTTTGTTTAGTATTTTTTCTATTTTATTTCAAAATGTCATCTAGTATTTAAAACTTATATGGTATTTGGAATACAAAATATCATTTAAATATTTTTAGAATGATAATATATAAATCTTGAAAACCAAATTATATTTCATTTTAGTTTGAATATTGAATTTTGTTTGTAATTGTCATCCTATCTTTTTTTCCTTACGCAAAAGATTCCTTGACATATTCCCATGTTGGGAATTGTTTCTTGCATTGTATACGCCTCTTGAAATAATAATAATATAAAATAAAATAAAATAGTATGTAATACATATATAGACATACTAAAATTCATCCATATTTAGTATGGGTATACTCATTACACTATATGATGTTGCAATTAAGAATCCTTTGGTAAAATAAAGAGTTATCGAATATTAAAATATAAATCAAATTATATTATTATATATATATTAATATCCTATCACTTGATGGACTTGCTAAAAATTATATTTAAGATCATTTAAGTTCTCTCACAAAAGAATAAATTAATAAATTTAATTTATGAACGAGTTATAATATGTTGAACCATAAGAATTTAGCTAAAATCCTTACTAAATTAACTAATATATTTGAAATAGTTTAATACATAACATGTATCAAGTACATTGTAATCTTATATCTCATTCATTTAGTTCAATAAGATGGTATTATTTTATAAATTTAATTATTCACATAATTTGACTGAAAAGGTATTAAACAACTTTCAGTAGTAGTTATTTCTCAAGGGATGAAAGTGCATTTAGACTTATCTCCAAGTAGGAATACCAAATATATGCTTGTTTCTAAGAATAGTACCCCCAAAAGATTCGTTCATATCTAGCTCATCTTCATTTCTTCAGTCAAAGTAGTGAAAAAGATGTGCTAGTGCAACATCGGTACTGGTAATACCTAAGAAAGCACCAATGCAACCTCTCCTTCTAACCCCAAAAAGAATCATGTTTACCTTTGGATCATTGTTCACATTGAACATTTTATCCACAAATCTCTTGGACCTAAATTCCAAGGGTTCTTTCCATACACTTGGATCTCTTCCAATAGCCCAAGAATTTACTGTAATTTGTGTTCTCTCTAGTATCAAGTATTCATGTTCAGGTCCTTTGACAATACAAGTGTCTGTAGATTCATGGGGAAGGAGTAAAGGGGCTGGTGGATACAACCTTAATGTCTCTTTACCACACAATGCAAGTGCTCTATTCTTTTAGAATCATAATTTGTTATTGTCTCATCTTGTTTGACTGTAGAACTGATTTCTTCTTGTAGATTCTTCATCACACTTGGTTTTCTCAATAATTCACTCATTGCCAATTCCAATGTAGTCGATGATGAGTCAATACCACCAACAAACATAACATATAAACATGTTAATGCATTAATTAAAATAAAATGATGTGCTTGATCAATAGAGAACAATGTCACAACTAAATTAGATTATATGATAGAGATTATTAAATTATTTTTATAAATACGGATTACAAGTTTATAGAACAAACTAAGAGTAACCAAATCAAATTAAATGAGCTATACTAGGAGAGAGAACCTTATAAACTTTTTGTGAATAGTCACTTTTCTATTAATTATTATATTAAAGTTACATATTAACACAAAAAGACCACTGAATACAAAGACCACCTCATAAAAGTTTACACCTCATAACTTTGAGCATCCTAACTTCCTAATTTTTAAAATCTTAAGAAGGCTATACTTATTATAAAGTCAAATGACTTTATATTCATGGTTCACAAGATACATAGTTCTCATCAATAGTTGTAATATCAAAATTGCAACTATCAGTCTGAAGAGGCTACCACAACATCAACAGAACCCAACTTCAGTGATATAAGTGGGCCATGTTTCTCACCAAGCTCCCAACTGGTGAAGATTTCCAATGATGGTCAGCGGGAATGGTCCTGGAAAACATGGCAGCCTCACATTGTTTTTCCCCGTCCACCCCAATACAAGGAAGATAAACACAACAAACAAGGAGATTCCAGTGGCTATTGCAGAACCACTCAGATTGAGATCCATTGCTAGCTCACTTTTCTTCGGAGGAAAGTCTGTATATAAAATGTAATGAAGCCTCGCCAGTTTCTCACGACCAGTCCATTATGCTGCATGGAATCTTACGCGTTCTGCAGCTTCATCTCTTTCCCACAATTCGGGTTCATCTTTTGTGGCAGGTGAAGTCTTACGTATGTTGAAGACTACTAAATTTTTAAAAAACCAAAAATAATACAGGAGAAATGTTCTCTCTTAATTTTTTTATGTTTTTTGAGAGATACGTATCTTTTCAGATTTGACCATTTCTACTCTTGATAGATTTTTTTATCATAAAGTGACGTCAATAACTGACCGGTTCAACTGGGAATGTGGTGTCGTGTCACGTTGGAAAAATATAGAGTTAAATATGCAAGCAGTAGTATATATATATATATATATATATGGGGAAATGTCCTAGTGGTTATCTAGGCCAATTTGGCATGCTTAGGGCATGTTCTAATGTCATTGCTTAACTTATTTTGATAAATAGTAGCTGCTCAAAAGTTATAGGAAATAATTGTGGAATTTGTAGTCCTATGAACATATATTTTGCTCCTTGTTTTTATGCATGAAACTTAAAGATTAATTTAAGTAATTAGATAATACTTTTACAAAGATGAAATTAAAAATAAAATATTTTTAAATAGGAGGGAAAAAAGTTTGTAGAGCCATACGGTGTTTTTGGCAATAAGCAATTGCTTATTTTCAGCCCCTCCTTATTTCACATAGCTTATTTTTAATTGGTAACTAATAGCCACTCCACCAAAATAAATAGAGATTCTAAATTATCCTTTATAGACACTTTCAAATTTCCATGAGAACACTAAACCACTTACTATAAGGACAAAATGCACTCAAGAAGCAGCATGGGAACACAAGGTTAGATCTTCTAAATCGTAAGTTGAATTTTATTTATTTATTTTTGTTTACCTATGTAGGTGACTCAAGAGTTTGAAACTATGATTTTGGTACTTGGGCATTTATGGATCTCTCTATAGAGGTTATGGAGTTTAAAGTGGTCGAAAAGTGTCATTTTAAAACACTTGTCTAATACTCATTATATTGACCCCCAATAGTTGCTTACCAAAATATACTAAATACTTGTGGTTAAATGTCCAAGTACTCGGCATGAAATGTCTCAATAGTGGCACAAAAATTGTTGAATCACCAACTATAAGAGCTAAAAAATGACTCGTTAGTACATGCATGATCAACTATTTGGGGGTATCTATGACAAAACTCTATCACAATTATTGGACCCCCTAATAGTTATTGGGTGTCTTCCCTTATATATCAGAACAAAAGTGTCATTTCATTATGAAAGGGATAATACAACAATAACATATTTATTTTGAAATATAGAAATATAGGTTTTGTTTTTTACAAATGGAGGTCCAGATATGCGAGGAGGATTGTCCAATGCAAGTATGAAGTCTACGAGCAACCTAGTCTGAACAAGGGTTATCATGGAGCATAATTTTCTACACTAAATGGGAGGGAAAAAAATTGGCTAAGAGCAAAGGACATAAGGGTATCACTCCACCAAATTCGTCCAAGGCATGATCCTAGTCTCATCCCTTATGATGTTAGAGCCTTGCACTCAATGAGACTTGATCTTTGGTCAACTCATTTGGAGACCTTCAACTTTACAAGTAGACCAAGGGCCCATTGACAATTTACATTTTTTAAACGTTTTAATATAGAAATTGATTGTTATATCTCATTAGCAAATAATTATAATCCATGTTTTAATATTTGATGAATGTCTTTGAGTATTACTATCTAATTATCATTGAATATGCAATATATTTATGGAATGGTCAAAACTCCCTTATTTTGAGATTTAATTTAAAGTTACATGTTAGATCATTATTAAAACATTTCTAAGCACATCTTCATAATGATTTTGGTAGTTATTACTTTGGTATTACTAAAACATATTTAACAACGTCAATCATAATAAGTCATTGGTTGTAATAAATTTTTACAACGTTATCTCAAAAGTATCAAAGATAGACTTGTGGACTAAGATAATGTGGTGGAGGAAACAAGAAAATGATGGGGACCATTAAAGGGGAAAATTTAGATGTTGCACAAGATATTATAGAGAAGTAAGGTGGATTAAAAATGTTAATAATGGTGTGCATGTTTTACAAGATTTTGTGGATGGAAAAATTAAACGCATGCCCAAACCAAGCATGGGAGGTTTACATGAATGGATATCAAGAAGGTTTTCACTATGATAGAAACAAATTTGGGAACATTTTTCTTATGTGTTGAATGGGAGACTATTGCTAGACTATTTTTAGAAATTTACCTACAATGTAAGATAATAAAATTTATGACAATATCAATCATCAAATACATCTCTCATTAATTAGTTACAAGCTTTGAGTAAGATGAGTCTCAATTCCACAAAAGTCCATGAATTCAAATCATGGTCTTCTAGAAACGAGCATCCATTTTTAGAAAAATGGCACCTGTATTAAGCTTGGATGCCTGATCGAAAATTCAAAAAATGAGCCCCCATTTAAAAAAAAATTGGGTGCCCACTTTTTATTTTCAAAAAAGGGGTGTCCATTTTTGAAAAAAAAAAAAATTGAATTTTTTAAAAACAATCACTTGGTTTTTTTTTTTTTTTTTTTTTTATAAAAGTGGGTACCTATTTTTCAAAAATTGAGTACCCATTTGTTTTATTTTGAAAAAATCGGTGGCCATTTTTAAACTTTTTTTTTTTGGTAGGGTTTAAAATACGTTTACACATGGAAAATATTTTTTCAAAAGGATGCCCGTTTTAAGAATTTTTAAAAAATGAGTGCTCGTTTCTTACAACATGGGGTGGGATTTTTTTCTCGCACCTTGGACTTCGGTTTAGGATAGGATTGGTGAGACCAAGCTTATGCTTTGACCTCTCAAAATTTGGCTAAGGCATTCAACTGACAAATTCATGCATTGCCATAATTTTTAGAGGGTTTTCCTAATTAATTTTTTTAGAAATAAAAACCCATTAGAGTTCTCACTATCCTGATTTTAGAAATATAAATTTGATAGCATTATGATTTTATCAAAGGTGGTACCTAAATGTAAAATAGTGAGGTTCACTAAAACTATAAGAACTTTTTTATTTTATAGCTTTTCTTAAATTAATTTATATGTCATCAATCTACATACACTTATTTTGAAGTTAAAATAAATAATTTTTGAAAAAAACTTAAATTTTGATCAAATTATGGTGTCCTTACACGAGAGGTTTTAAAATTTACCTTTATAGTCAATTAAATTTAAAAAATAATTAAAAAATAAGAAAAAATATTTTTATCAATCTTTGGTGTGTTGGGTAACTTTCTTTAAAATGATTATAAAAATTTATTTATTTGTATCAAATTATGGTGTCTATATATGAATGTGGTATGTCCTGAAACATGCATTTTAAAAAAGTGGTTTTTAAAGATCCATACCAAAAAACCAATCTATCATATGGGTACACAAATAAATTACATATTCAAAAAGAATATTCCAAGCACCGCAATCTTGATTTTATTTTATTTTTTATATTCAATGTTTAAATGCCTCAAATTTTGACATCAATTTACAAAAAAATTTTAAAAATAGGAAAAACATTTCCAATTTTTTTTTCTAAAGTGAGACCCCTAAAATTATATAGTATAAAGCTTCATATTTCTTGTGAGAAAGTCTCAAGGAAAAGTGATTTTTATAGTTCTCAAATATAAATGTGATATCCCTAAAATTATATAGTATAAAGCTTCATATTTCTTGTTCTAGCTTCCTCAAATTGCTTAGAGTCAAGGTTAGCAATACACATTTTTGAGAGGAGACAAAATGTCAAAATCGTATGTAGTCATCATCAATATGACTTTTATGTAACATTAAAAATCAAGGAGCTGCTCTTGACCAATGAAACATGGCCCATTAAAATTTCAACCATTCATTAAATAATCTCTTTCAAATTTTCATTTTGTCTAGTCACAGAAGGCAGAGATTGAAGCTTGAATAGAGCTTTTGTTTGTATTATCCTACGTCACAAATGAACTTGCACTTTGCCTCTTTAATGTGGTTAACAAATCTTTGCTCACAAAATTTATGTAGTATATTCCTATCTATGGGACCACGATAGTCATAAAATCATTATAAAATGTATCTTCTATGCATATCTATTTGTTTTTTTTAGCATTTGAATAATTAGTTCATAAATTTTGATTGTTGCTCTACTCATTATATTATTATATTATTATATCCATGGTATTATTTTCATCACTTCCAATACTCTTAACAAAGTAGCTTGAATGGTATAGATTCCTATAGACTCTTTATATCCTTTCTTGTACGTGTGACTGTTTATATTATCTTATTCTAGCAATAACATATGACTCCTTTACATTTATGAGAAATACTTGTGTTTATTTTCACATGATTTTGATAGTCATTACAATAAAAATATATTAAAAGTTTAACAATTTAGACTATGTTGGATAAGAAAACCAACACCCTCATGCATCCCACCATAGAAATAGAAGATATTAGAGACCAAAACTAGCTGAATAGGCCTAATCTAAATACACCAAAAGAAAAGACTATATACTAGAAAAGTTGTAAACTAACCCAATATTAAGCTGGGTCAAGATTCTATTCCCATTGATGTTCATTGGATGCATTTTATCTTCTATTTAACAATCCTAATGTACCTTTTCATTGCTAAAACAGTTGTTTAAAGAATACTAAACGTGAAATACGCATATCTTTATATTCTCGAGTTATACATGCCTTTGCATTCTCTTTGCATTTGGATGATTCTTCCTTTATTTCTTGGACACATACCTTTAATATTCAAAGTAGTACAAATAACATTTCTTGGAGTTCAACGATTGTTATTCTCTTTTTATAGACTAATAATTTACCTTTCTGAACGAATTCATTTCACTATTCAGCTAGCGAAACATCATGATTTCTTTGATCCATATTATACATCTTTCCTCCTCTATCCTTGTGACATTATGAACCCACCTCCGTAACACTGAAATGATAGGATAAATACTTCCTTAAATAAAATGGAAGGATAGAATGGATTCTTTCTAGTGCCTTCTAGCGTGAAAACTATGGTTTACCACCTCTTGTCCGGATTCTTTATTATCATGATGATATTTGACTACTTGCAATCCATATATATGCTTGTGTTTTTATCATGAGTTTTCTCCTTAAGCTTTATGCTTCATTTAGTGTAAAGAATCAAATGTTTAATTCATAATGATAATCAAAATTCAAATAAATAGTACCAATTGAATGTTTTGTGAAGATGGGTAACAATAATAATATCTACTAAAATACTTACTCTCAAATACATTGTGTTAAAATGTATTACAGACTAGTTGAATATAATCTAAGGTAGATTTCAAATAAGAGAGGAAAAAATTATAAAACTAAGTTTTGTATCTCTAATATTGCAATTCAACTGTGTAGTTTTTTAGTCAAACTTGTTGATCCATGTTTAATGAGTAGTGGTTCACAACTACCCATCTCTAATGAGAATAAATGGAACACTTTAACACTTATTGCATCTAGGTGACTCTTAAAGAAGTGGAGCACTAAGACTTCCTATGAGGTCACTCATTCTAGTACTACTCTAGTTCAAATGAACTTAACTAAGAATGTTATAATAATTATAGTTAAGTAGTAAATACATTAAATTAGTTTTTAATAATTCAATATAATTAAATCAATAGATGATATAAATTATTTTAAAGTTTTAAATTAATTTCAAAAACAAAAAGATGTCGACTATTAAATTAATGTTATTTGACATATTAATATCTTCTCAGTTTATGGACCCACTAAACATTATATTCAAAAGAACTTAAGTTCCCATATAAAAGAACACATATATAAGTTTTGTTTATAAACATGTTGTTATAAAAGAAAATATACTGTCTTAAACCATAATAATTTAGCTAAACTCGATTTAAAATAAACAAAATTATTTTCAATAGTTTAATTCATAATATGGATCAATACATTACAATATTCTTTTTATTCTCATTTTGCAGTAAGATGAAAATTAATTCATAAGTTTTAATTGATTACATAATTTGAGCGAAAAGGTATTCAACAAATTTCACTAATGATTATATCTTAAGTGATGAAAGAGTGTTTAGACTTTACTCCGAGTGGGAATACCAAATATATGTTTTTTTCTAGGAATGGTTCCTCCAAAAGCCTCATTCATATCTATTTCATCTTCAATTCTCCAATCGAAGTAGTGAAAGAGATGTGCTAATCCAACCTCAACAACCACAATTCCTAAGGAAGCACCAACACAACCTCTCCTTCCTGAGCCAAATGGAATCATGCTTAACTTTGGATCTTTGACCATATCAAACATTTTATCAATCTTTCATGTCTAAATTCCAAAGGTTCTTTCCATACTCTTGGATCTCTTCCTATAGCCCAAGCATTAACTATAATCTTTCTTTTCTTTGGTATCAAATATTCATGATTAGCTCCTCTGACAATACAAGTTTCTATAGATTCATGAGGAAGGAGTAAACGGGCCAATGGATACAACCTTAATATCTCTTTTACCACACAATGCAAGTATTCTATTATTAAATTACCATAACTCATTATTTTCTCATCTTGTTTTACAATAGAATTAATTTCTTCTTGCAATTTTTCATCACACTTTGGTTTCTTAATAATTCACTTATACCCCATTCCAATGTAGTTGCTATCATATCGGTTCCACCAATGAACACTACCTATAAACATATGGATACATTAATCAAAATAAAGCTATGTGTATAATAAGTAGAACATAGTGTGATGACTAAGCTAGATTATTTAATAGAAATTCATGATTGCTTTTCATAAATAGAGAACATAATTTTATAAAAGAAAATTATGGTAGAAAAATGTAATTTAGATGGACTATACTAACGATAGGACCTTGTAGTTAAGCACCCTAACTTCCTCTCTTAAAATTTAAGTAGAAATTTCAAATCACTCTCAATTTTCTAGAAAATCCTACATTGTAAGTCCCCTACTTTTAGCTGAAGTTTGAGAACCACATCATCAAAATGAACATGACATTAGTATCAAGATTCAAGTATGTAGCTTCAATCAAACTCAATGACTTAAGTTTCATATGAGAATTAGTTCACAAGAACTACTACTCTCATGATAATGAATGAATCTCTTAACACTCATTGAATTTACATGATGCATGTAAAAGTGAAGCACCAAGAATTCCTAAGAAGTTACCCATCCTCTTTGCTCTTCTCCCATATCGATTTCACCATCACCACCGCCTCTTCCTCCATCACTTTCCCAAATGACTGGATTCTCTTCCCACTCAGCAGCTCCAATGGTCATACTTTTCTCATATCTCACCAACGAGCACCGTGCGGAGCAAAAACAATGTCCCTCTCATTGTAAAACAAGTGTTTGGCAGCACCAATAAGTGGCGTATTTGCTCCGCAAAAGTCGAGTCGTGCGTTTTCAAAAACTGCTTCGCTGCCTCAGAAGAAGACGTAACCACAACATCAACAGACCCAAAATTCACAGACATTATCGGGCCATGTTTCTCAGCTAGCCACTGCAGACCACGGTGAGGAAGAGCTCCTAACTGATGGAGATTTCCTATGATGGGCAGCGGGAATGGCTTTGGCAAACCTGGAAATCTTCCATTGCTCTTTATCACCGGTCTCAATACAAGGAAGAGAATCAAAGAAAATAATAAGATTCTAGTGTCTACTGCAGAAACACTCGTATTGAGATCCATTGTTGCACAAATTGCTACTTCATTTTTCATGGGAGGGATGTGTGTATGTATATATACTAGCACTTGCACCAGAAAGAGGTGCAAGGGGTACGATGATAGATTTGATTAGAAAAAATAAATTTAAAAGATGTAAAATTAATGCAAAGATTTCAAATTGATAACATATAAGAATTTTTATATATAGAATAGTTGCATATACACATGACTAATCTCTTTAGAGGTTCAAACATTGTACAACATCCCAATTCAAGAGTTGATTTGAATAGTACATTTTTTCAAATAGTTTTTGAGCTATAAATACAATTGAATGAAACATTTGCAATATCATGCAATTACTCATGTAAGGGTTTTTGCTTTCCAAATTCATTGACTATAATTGCACAATTCCTCGGTTGTAGCCACTCCATCTTGTACACACTCTTTGGCTTCACACTTTTCCTCATCAAATCCTAACTTAATAACAATTATACGAACCTCAATCAATTCCATTTTCATCTTGTACTTGACATAATATTGTATAAAATAGTTTAGGATTAGAGATTCCATGTGGCATGAAGATTTATCGAGTGATAAAAATAACACACCTTTATCATCCCCTTTGAATTTCAATGAAAAATGCTCTTAGAATGAATGTATAATACTAGATTTCTTTTCTACCACCAACTAAATTATGTAGATGGAAATAAATTCTCCTTATGATTGTTTGACTAGAATGATTACATTAAAATCGTAAAATATAAAGTCAAATACACATTATGAAAACTTGTGTTTAGCGGAACCTAAGTAGGAGGGTGATCATGGTTGATTGAAAAAGATTATCTATGATAGGACAACTTCATGTGTATGCATTAGTCACAAGATAGGAAAATGACTCTCACAATGGATAATGTATGCATGGAATAAAATTTCAAAATGGCATCCAACATCATTCAACCATGTCAAATGGTTGAAGAACATTACTTTGACCAATGTAGTAAAAATAAAATGTTAAACAATATATTTAAATACCCACATGTCCAGAGTTATGCAACAATTTGTCAAACTATTTCATTTATAAACAAGAGATGCAATGCAACATAGTTCCTAGCTGAAGCAAGCATATTTTAAAGTAGAAATGAAGATAAAGAGGGTAGGGAATTAGTAAAATAAATAGTTGTGGAGAGAAGCGGGAAGAAAAATAGTGAATGGGATGAGGGGATCAAGAATCTTCAGATAAGATATGAATACAATGAAGAAGATAAATATAGAGATGAATAAAAACACCTAAACATAAGAGTATGACAGATAGGTAAATTGTAAAATTTTGGGATTGTTGGTTTTCCATTGGAGGGAGTGAGAAAGACAAAAAGAAGGGGAGACATGTCTAGAGATAAAAAAGAGAGGAAGTTAAAAGTAGATGGGAAGATAGTAGGAGATTGATAAAGAAGAGATAAAGAGACATTAAACATTAAATATATGTAAAAAGTAATTTTTATATTTATGAATGAAAAATATATTTATTTATATCAAACATAATAATAATAATAATAAATTTTAACAATGTAAAGATAATCTAATGTCAATATGTACATCCCAGATAGAGTAGAGTACATGTCTTCCATCTTTTGTTAACACAACTATGAAAAATGTGTTTCACCACACAAATACACATATAGTTGACCCACTTTATGATTGGCACTGACGCATTTTAATTATATAAAAATTTGCACCTTCTAAATAATATTATATTAACATTTTTATATTTAAAATACTATATTCAAAATAAATCTAGTGATGAAAAAAATTATTATTGCATAAAGTAAATATAATTAAAATGCTAACATTCAAAAAATACATTTGAGAATAGGTTTATTATTATATTTATTATTTCAATTTTAATCATTAAATTATTTTTTTATTATAATTATATATATATTTTTAATAAATTAGAATTAGTGTTATAACTAATAAGATAAGGTTGCATACCAACTAGGCAAGAGCCTACAATACAAGAGGTCTTGAGTTCGAGTCTACTTAAATTTATTAAAAAAAAGGTTGCATACCAACTAGATTACTGTCAAAAAGTTTAAAATAATAGAGATTGAAATGTGATTTTCAATTTTAAAAGTTTGGATGAGATATTTAATTTTCAAAAAATAGAAAACTTTTATTTATTAAAAAAACTGTTTGATTTATTTTAATTTAAGAGAGACAAAATATTTTATAAAATAAAAAATTGTATAATAAAGAATGATCAAATATTTAAAACTAATAAATATTAATATATTTTTCAAATCAAATAAAATTAAAATTAAAATTTATAATTTGAATAAACTCCACCCTATACAATCTTTGACTTTAATAACTCTATAATTTTGAAAAAATAATTACAAATCTTACATCTAAATTTTTTAAATATTTTAAAATACTATTTTTTCTGATTGTCATTCCTTTATGTATGTTTTCTCTACTTCATTAAAACATCACATACCTGGGACTTTGTTCTCCCATAGTATGGGGTTAGACATGGATTCATATCCTTTAGCATCATATCTTCTTGGCTTATTGGAGTTGTGGGCTCACTAGTGCAAATTTCATTCTATACAAAACAAACATATCAATAACTTTTGACAGTGTATGGATCATAGGCTAAAACATGTTTCATGTATCATAATGTATTCCACATTTTGGAAGAGCAAGGAAATAAACCTAAGAAACAATTTTCCTTAAGAAAATACTAGAATAACATTCCTATGCTTGGCATTAATTAGTGAAAATACTTTCATATTGGAGTTTTTGACATTAATAATTATATATGTAAAAGCCTTGAACTATACAGTTGATGTAGAAATAGAAAATCTGAGAAACTTCATCTGTGGATAAGCAATGATATAAAACATTTGGTAATGAAGTGATTTCATTCAGCTAGTCATGATATACATTAAAGTAAAAATGTAACTAATTGTCTACTATATGGGCTACAATAGCAATTCTGCAACCACTATGAAGAAAGCAATAGTCAATGCAATGGATAAGAGCATTGGATATACATCTAAGCTATAAAACTAATTGTTTGATGTATGTGTACAATACATAAATGGTAACTCCAACTACTATCATTACAATGGCTAGTAATATTATTTTTAGCTACAAGATAAAATCTAAGAATTTGTATGAGGAAAATTACAACTATATTGAGCCTCTTAAATGGAATAAGAACTTCACTTATTAGACATGTGTGTTAAAACATGTAGAGTTAGTACGATGTTTTTGACCTAGTCAAGATAGGCTCGAATACCACTAGTAGGAGCTCAATCAAACATGATATAGGTGATATAATGGATATAATACCTATAGAAGAAAAGTAACAAGCTTTGAACTAAAAAAAATTTATAAATCCAATTTCCTTATTGTCTTAACTAGCAAGATGTACTCTCTAAATATTTTGGATCTCCTTGAATGCGAGGAAGAAGTGATAACACACCTTGCATGTCAAGGGAATGATCTCCACTATGACCAGTATGAGAAAAATAGAAACCATAGGTATAATAAAGAAATATATGGTAACTCTTAGAAGAATAAGTTTTTTGACTGGTACTAGTGCACAAAATAGATTTAGAGGGAGGAGAAACCAAATTCATAGTGACCCCATCATTAGAGGAATTCTGCATGTGGTTATGAATCTTTGAATTGTCTAAAGTACTCCCAAGATCAAGTGACTTTTGAGTATGGACTGTTTCCCAAATCTTAGGGGAACAAAAAATGTGCCTTAGCTGATAGCATGGAATGACATTTATGGTAAGTATTAGTGTGATTTTCAACAAAAATTTCTTGCTTCCAAGTACCATGAAGGGAATCAATATGAATAAGCGATGGTGACACATAGGCTTACATGTTTCTGAGGATCTTGGAAAGCCCTAACATCATGCTCGAGAAAAATCACTACCACTTTTTTTTAATAAGATGCAGCTTATGATATTCCAGAGGGAAGGGATGAAGTTGGACCCAAAAAGGGAGAAAATGGGAGTCAACATACGAGGCTCTAAATTAGGAGACCATGTGTTCATAGATAACCCAACCCCCTAGTACACCCAAGCTTTAAACCTAAAGGCAAGATCTCTTTTTGTTGTTGTTTTGAAGACTGGGAATCTTAGGAGCACTATTGTCCAAGTTTATTAACATTATAATATAAAATCTAGAACATCAAAGCTTCACTCGAAGTCAAGCACCATGACAATATCTCATACTCATACACTACATTTTGTGAAAAGACTTGGTGATATGTTTGAGGCCTAAGTTTGGGCTACAATTCACTTGTTTATTTGATCCATAGATTGGGTCCTCATACATCCAAAAAACATAGATTCTATGCAACACCACAATAATAGGTAAAAATGACCACAAACATTGCTTCCCACCTTGAAAATTTGGGAAGAACTTCTAAAAGCTACACATAAGCTTAATTTATGCTACAATTCACTTTTTTCTTATCCATGAATTAGACCCTCATACATTTAAAAATCAGTCTTTGCAACAACCTACTAACAAAAAAAAATGACCATAAACTTGCTTCCCACCTTGAACATTTGAGAAGAACTTTTAAAACCTAGAATCTTGAGGCTTGATTTTTTGCTACAATCTTCCAACAACAACGCAATAATAGGAAAAATGACCACAAACATTGCTTCCCACTTTGAAAATTTGAGAACCAAAACCTACAGAATGTAAAGCTAAATTAATGTAAAAACCAGAGTAGGCTAATCCCTTTTTTGAGTGCATTGGATTATCATGTTGCCTTGTCTCTATGCTGAAGGCTTCTTTTTAATTTTTCTTAGCTTGAAATCATTTTTTGGAGATTGCTATTGAAGGTCTACCAAAGAAGCCAAAAGCACGCTCCAAATCCCCAATAGCTGAAAACTCTTTCGTTTTGGAGGCAGATATGGATAGACCCGGTCTGCACTCATCCTTAGTTTTAATAAATGTAGAAACATTTACCAAAGGAGAAAGTCCATCTAAAGAGCTATAGAGATCTTTAGAAGCATTATAAGTAATATATGAAGGAAGATCAGACTTAATAAGGCGATGTCATGACTCAGCTCCTTTCGGCCCTCTAGATAATTGGAATTTAATTTCCTTCAGTGTGGTTTCTTCAAGTTCGATGGAGTATTGAAAGCAAATAGCTAGCAAAAATCTTGTCTAATTATCACTTGGATTTCCCTACTCATCATGCAATTTGAAAGTAATTCTGTCTGATTTAGCTGATTCCAGAAAAGGCCCAAAGCAAACGTAAAAACCATCATCAAAAATCATAATCGGTAAATTATTTCCTGACAAGTATTCCCCGGCATGAGTCAACTTCCGATTGGAGGAAATTCCAGTGGAAAAGCCTATCGACTAAAAATATAATCCATTGCTCTAGCAGGCCTCCCCAATGTCGACGATCTGCTCATTCTGGCGTATGGCATCTTACATTCTGCAGGCCCACCTCGATACCATGATTCTTATTCGTCTTATATGGCAAGTGGACTCTTTCGTATGATGAAGACAACTAAAAATCATTAAAAAGAAAAAATTAATATACAACAAATGGTTTTCTTTCTAAAATAATATTTTTTAGAGATAAGGCATCTGTTCAAATTAAGCATTTATACTCTTCAAATAAATTATCAGATTGACATCAATAAAAGGTGTCAAAGATACCTGCCCTGTATCTGCCCTGTTCATATATATATATATATAAAAGATGTGTTTGGATGATAGTTGCTGCTACTTGTATATCGTTGTATATGATAAGACAATTGTCGTTTTTAAAAAATTAGATAGATAGTATAATTATAGTATAGTTATTTTAAATCATTTATAAAATTATTATATGATTAAATTACATTAAATTATTATATTCTACTTAAATATTAGATTTTCGTTGTGATATGATTGAATACTATATTTTACTATAATTGATCATATATTTTCAAATGAATTAACAATTTTGAAAACTATCTTAATAGAAACAATGCATTTTGATTAGATAAAGTGAGATTATAAGGGCCAAACCCAACAAGAAGTCAAAACGACAACATGAAACATATCCAGGTTAGGTGGACTCAAAAAGCTTTTGAATGAAGCACAATTGTATGAGACTTGGTCCCTAAAAACACAAGCTGAATTTTGAAAACAATAATTTTGTTTAAAGGAAAAAGTAGAAACAATTTTAAAAAAGGAGAGATACAGTTTTATATATATATATATATATATAATTTTGAAGAAATATATCAAAATGGTGGGCTTAATCAACACACTCTTAATGCTAAGAGAGTAAGTGGCTGGTATGGGGCCTAGCTTTAAATGTATCCATTTTGTTGAGTGTTCTCATCCATATTTAATGTTGATGTTCAATTTCAAATTTTCATGCATGTTTTAAATTATTTTTCCTACCTTGTAACATACTACTTTTTGAGTTCATCTATAAGGGTCTTATCTTACTTATTACTGAGTTATATTAAGATAGTACCTATACACACTTTGTTTCTACTTGTAAAGGGAAAAGGGTTCGGGAAGGCACACCTAATTATAAGAATTTTCCTTACGAAAAAATCACTCAAGATGAAAGAACTATGATTAGAATGACGATATGATATTCAATTCAATGTCTTGATTGATATGTATTGATACGAAAGTACACTAGAAGTGCCTATATATAAAGGCCTCTAGAATGGTTCTAGAATGCCTAGGAGTCAGCAACATGATAAGTCATACAACCTGACACATGTCCACTAAGTGTGGATTATCCTCTATTAAGCATAGGAGTAAGTGTGATGATGAGAGGATAAGCCTACAAAGGTGTAGCACACAAAATTATGTTCTAGACACCATGTGCTAAAATAGGAGTGTGAGTAACTTTGTTGTCTACATGACAACTCGGTTAATTATGAAAACTCCAATGTTGTAGACACCATGTGCTGAATTAGATTTGTTTACTCTAGTGTTCTCAACATGACAACTCATAAGAATACACAAACTCCTAAGTATCTCACCTAAGAAATAATAAAATAATGCATTGACCCAAGTAAACTTAAGTGTAATAAGTAAATACTTATTTACACCAACACACCCCCTTAAGTGTAACTTAGGGGAATGCAATTAAGCTTAGGAAAGCTAGAATGAAATACAAGATGGGTCCTAGCTACTAGGCCATGTTAGGTACCCATGTACATAATGCAATGCAATCTCTCATAAAGTGGAGAAAGAGGGAAAACCTCATAGGAAAAACCCTCCCCCATAAAGAGAGATGAAAAAAAAAGATGCATGGATGGATGGAGTAATCTAGACCCCCCCATTATGACATACATCAAGTATATACAAAAGAGAAGTAGAAGGACAAAACCTCATAAGAGGAAAAAGTCCCCCCATAAAAGAGAAGAAGAAGGAGAAAAGGTAGTGCGCCCTACCCAATGTAGAGTGTCAATCAATGATAGATGCTCTAATATAGAAGTTGATCCATGACTGTTAAATAATGTTCCTCCCCTTTGGAGGAAACATTATCATAGGTGCATATGAGATGCATCATGTATGTGTAGAAAGAAGATGATCAATGATGCCTCTGAAACCTACTCAACTGTCCTTATGTCGATACTAGCTATCACCTCTTCCAATGCTATAGAAAAAAATAATGTTAGATCTAGTGAGAATGGATGTAGAACTTATCTCAAAGAACCTACTATCTCCTCAAATGATAAAGAGAGCTCTTGCAACTGTTGTACATAAGAATCCACAATCATATCAACTTGTGAAAACTGATCATGTAGAGTATGAATAGGATGGTTAGAGTGAGCCCTTGCAACAACTGAAGAAGGATCTTCTTCATCAAAGAGAAGATGTATATCATCAAGAATGTTTCCCAAATCTGCTATTTGGGACTCCACGAACAAACTTGAAATATCTATCAAGAAGTCATCCACTAATGCTAGAGCTAGAAGACAAGGTGTACCCTATTGTGCCAAACCTATCATTGTGGCAATGTACAAAGTATTTGACTAAACAAAGAGAAGTTGAATATCATTGATGTTGTCTCCCACATCCTCAATGTGAGACTCCATGAGCAGACCTACAATATCTGAAAGGAAGTCATCCCATGAAGCTGAAGTAAGAAGACATAGTTTTTCCTATTGCACTGAATTAGAAGCATCTATGGCTAGAATTGGATCAATAGTAGCAACAAGAGCATCAGGTGGTGTGATCTCATCTAGAGTTGAAGGAACCAAAGCTGAAGTGACTAATGATAGAATGTCTTCTAGAAATGGAGGAACTCATGGATCTCCATATGCTTTCGAAAGAGCCATCCAAAAATCATGAGGAAAACTTACCATAGGAAAAGGAGGAAACTATTCCTTACTCATGCTATTATACATAAATTGAATAAGAAGATGAAGATGATCTGCCCAATTAGGATTAGGTGGCGGTATCTTCAAGCAAAGATAAGGAAACACTTTGTGATGTTCTCTTAGATGATCAATGATTAAGGCACTCCATTTTTGATAGTTCCTTGATGTCAACTTTGGTCTTATACCAAACTGACATATGTGACAAGAGTCCATGAGATCAATAAATTTACCCCCCTAAATATAGAAATAATCAAAGAAACACCCCCTAATGGATGATTCAAGCACTTTATAGACACTTGCCAATTTAGGGCTTATTTATGAAAGTTGTATTTCTATCCAAAAAAAGACTATAATATGATTGTAGATATAGAAATAGACAAAAAATTTATGCAATTTAAAAAATAAAATAGAACTTGATTATGTGTCCAGATGATCTCATACTAAGCATTTGTAGTGGCAAAAATTGGGATTTGTGACTTGTAAAAAAATTCAGGAATATAGGTATCAAACATCCTACACCAATGTGTAGATCATGAAATTCTACCCCAAAACAAAAAAAAATTGCTCACAAAAAGGAATCCATATGAGGGAGATATCATTGTTTGAAAGTCATCTATGTTATTATTTTTTCTAAATCACTGCCGTCGTGCCTCCAACAATCAAATGACTCTAAGTTTCACCTCAGATATCTGATTTTGGTAAAACAAAAGTCGATATGGGGGTTTCTTGACCTCTTGAATATGATGCAAATATCTAATTTGCACCAGCAAGCTCCAATCTTGTCTAGCAAAAAATATCTCCTATACAAGCCTGATGGCCAAAATATTTTTTGAACAAAAATACATAGATCCAAAAAATAATGCAATGAAATTGTAGAGACTAAAATAATAAAACATGAAAATCTAAAATTTAAATTTAGAGATTTGAAATGATCATACCAAATTTCTAACAAGCCTTTAGGTGCCAATTTACAAAAAAAAAAATTCTTAATTTTGACTATGGCCTAGCGTAGGTGAATTTATAGTCAAATTTCACTGAATCAATATTCTAGATGCAATGGCAAGGTTTTCTTTGGCTCTAGATGTTCCCAATGATTGTAATACTCTAGATTTAGGTCAAGGTGTCCTTAGAGAGGTGAAGCAAGATCAGTCTCAAATGACTATGTGAAGAGAATTTTCCTCAGCTCTGATACAATGTAAGAATTTGCCTTAGGCAAAAATCACCCAAGACTAAGGAACTCAAGCACAAGCACAATAGTAGACCAAAAGAGTATGATCAGAATAATTATATGATATTCAATTCAATGTTTTTATTAATATGAATTAATATTAAAGTACACTAGAAGTGCCTATATATAAAGGCCCCTGGAATGCTTCAAGAATGCCTAGCAATCAACAACATGATAAGTCATACAACCAGGTACATATCTACTAGGTGTGGGTTATGCTCCAGTAAGCATGTAAGGCCCCACCAAGGGACCCAAAAGAAATGAGCTAAAGTTTTACTAAGTTTTCCAACATTTTTTTTTATATAACAAGAAAGAGAAATCATTCACATTAGTCACATAGTAGTAGAAGCAATAACATACAATCAACTAAAGCATACATGATAGGTTACATTCTTTAAGGATCCCATGACATTGAATTACATTTAAATTTAATCTAATACTACATCTAACAAGTACCACATCCACATTAAAGAATAATTAGAAAGTCCAATGTCCATATTATACATTTGTTCTGAATGCCTCTTGGCAAATTAATTTGGAATGCTCAATCATCCACTATGCATGTCACAGGGTATAAAAGGCTAGAAGAATATACATATAATGATACACCATCATCCTCAAATCCATGATACAAAGTACAATAAAGTAAATAAAACTAATAACATACATGGTACATCCATCTATCATAGAACACAACTAGTCTAAGTGCATGGTTCCTCCCAACCATCAATAGCATCATAAGACCATCATGGGTCCTAGCCATCACCCACGCATAACATCCTAAGCCACTGAAGAAATTATCGATACTATTGTAATAGGGATGTCGCTCCTAAAACATGCTACAACATATGCATAAAGAAATCTAACATGCTACAATAAAGCATAAGTAAACAACATCATCTAAACATGATAAACAAGTATACCAAGAAGCTCCAGCCATGGTGACTACAGATGGATCTCAATGGTAAGAGTGAAAAAGCACTACCACCCAATTGGGTGGAACCTAAATGGTACTCCCGTCGTGCTGAGGAGATAGTCTCAAGTCCCAAATAGGATATCAAATCACATAACACAAATACTCGCTAAGTCCAGGAAATCCTAAAAGTATTCTAAGTCAAAGGTTCCAACACACAGATCAACATCTAGACCCAGGGGCACACAAAGACATGTAGGAAACCTACTATGTAAGCGAAAAAGTGTCATTACACAAATCATGTTGGAAGTTACCTGAGAAATCCCTTAGGAATCCTGGGTCCATAGTGATCCTGTGGCCACTAGTATCCTCTCATACTAATGAGGCATACTATAGAATGCAAAGTTGTAACCAAGCATTCTTTCAACTCCCATCTTAGTCTGCACTAGCACTCAAGGCATGGGTGAGAACATACAATTAATCTTATTAGGTTCATTTAAGTCATTGTTTAGTGTAATTTTATTACTCGTTAAAAATAACTTACAATGAGTCATCCCCAAAGCCTCTTAGGACCCTCATCCCCCATTGCAAGCCACTTCCTGACACTACATGTAGATAACCGACCCTAGGCTCATGAAATCATAAATCACAAAATCACCTCAACCCTATACAAGCAACTAGGAAGCATCAAAGATAAGCCACAATAATCACATCAATTCTCCACGAGCAACTAAAAAGCATCAAATGATAATCATAATGATCACAACAGTTCTCTATCAACAACTGAAGGCATCCATGATAAATCACAATATCCATTAGTTCTTAACAAGAAACTGGAAAAATATCCCAAAAGAAATCATAATACTGATCGAAGACTCCAAAATGGTCAAGTTAAACATGTCAAAACATGACATCATCAAGAACAAATCATTCAAAACACCTCAGTCCTCTCAAAGTGACTAGGAAACAAACCAAATATAACTGTTCGATGACTCAAAAATGGTTAAGTCAAGTATCTCATATACATACACTTCAGCTTCACACAAGAAGACTGGAAAGAAAAACAATCAACAATCGACACACATCATAGAGCATGCCATCACATTACCATGGCTGGGTTAAAAAGATCGAGATCAAAAAATAACATAGCATCACAATCACACAACCCTCGAGCCTCTGGTAACAACCTAAACTGATCAACATCTAATCAACCCCAAAACCCAAAAACACAAACAATATACATACAATAATGTAAGTTTCATGTTTTGGTTTAGCCTTGAATAGACAGTGTCAATTTATAGTAAAATTCCAATTTTCATTTCAGTGTGAGTTTTCAAATAGATAAGAATCTCAATTCTACCCTTGCAAATAAACCCATTCATCTATAGAATTACCCCTATAATAATTTTTCTAAAATTAATTTCCTTAAAACACCCTAAGGATAATCATTTATTTAAAATAATCTTCATCGATTGTAAATAAAGTAACCATCATCTATTAATAATTCAATAATTATATAATTCTATTAATTAATCTTAATTAAAATTGCATTTAATTAAGTTTAATGACAATTATATACTAATAAATCCACTAACCAGATTCATCATTAATTAAATTTAGTCAAACTAATTTTTAACTAAATTAATTAATGAGTATCCACTAAACACTTCTATTAATATCTCTTTTCTTTCAATATTACTTAACAAATTATTATTAATTTAATAATTTTAGTTTTAACTTTATTAATATTTTATTAAATAATAAAAAAGTATATTTTTAAAAAATATTTAAAGATATTAATATTTATTATATATTAAATAATATCAAATAGATATTAAATATCATATAATAAATTTAATACCAAATTAATAACATGTTACAAACTTAAACTGCATTACATATAATACAAAACATAAAAATAAAATAAAAATCAACACATACGCAGAGGGCTGTGCACCGATGGTTGCTGCCGCAGTCGGCCCTGCGACTGTAGTCGTAGGTACGACTATGCAGCAGTCCTTCACTGGCAGAATATAAGAAGGCATGGGGTGGGGTGAAAACCCCTGCCCTCCAATTATTATATTGTAAAAATTTGTTTTCAAATAAAACTCACTCTCTTTTTTTATAAATGAAAATATATAAATAAATTTTATTTTAAATAACATTTTTTAATAAATTAATTTTTTAAAAAAAGATTTATAAATATACAAAACCCTCTCTTTAAAAAAAAAATATTTATTTTTATTTTTACTTTTTAAAAATTGTTTTCAACATTAACCTAATAGAGAAAATACATTTAACCAATTAAATCTCTAATTTTAAATTTTCTTTTTAAATCTCAAACCCTCCCTGATTAAATCCTGATATCTTAAATCTAGCAAACAAGGGTTCCTGTTCACTTTTCTAATCTCTACATATGCACAAGATATTGGCAAGCATCTAATAATTCACAATATTGAAATGTTTAAGGGTTCATCACAGAGAATTCATATTTACAATCCATAGGCATGAAGAAGATAGGAAATGATAATTGCGTAATTAATTATTGATCAAAATACAAGACCCTACCTGAGTCCGATGCTAATATGCAACCACCTAAAAACTATGAGAGAATTTTCTCCTCTTCAAGAACCTTCCTCTAAAATTTTTCCTAGAGTTCTCCTTTTGAAATTCACTTCCAAAATTTGCATCCAATTTCATCTCCCAAAATTCCTATCTCTCAATAATGAACCCCCTAATTGTGATAAAGCGTTCTCCTTAAATTGGGGCACTGATTGTGCGTTCACCCAGGAGAACTCCTTGCTCACAACCCTTAACTCAATATTAACTTTTATTAATCTTTTCTTAATCTTATTCATGCACATTAATTGCACTATTAAATTACTTTATTTAATTTTCCACTTCAATTCTTTTTTAATTAATTAATTAACTTTAATCTCATGCACACTATGAAATTAAAATATCTTTATTAAGTCCACATGTTTTATCCTTTTAATTGATTTCTTTAATATTCAACTCATGCACGCATCATGCAATCAAGATTTTTTTTAATAATTCAATATCTTTTTCACTTTTAAGTTATTTTAGAAACTTAATTGATAAATTATTTATTAACTTAAATAACAATAATATTTAGCATTTATTTAAAAATGAACTCTAAATATATTATAATTAAATTAAATAAATATTATCACATTCTAAATTTATACTTACAACTTTAATCTCCAAATTTAATTCTTTTTATTTAATTAATTTCTCAATTAATTAAATATAATTAAATATTAAAATATCATAATAATTTTCCATTAAATTAAATCATTAGTTTAATCTTTTAATTAGACTTATTTAATAAAAAATTCATCAAGACTCATTAAACAACATACGAAAACCCATCATAAGAAAAAAACACATACAAAATCAAACTAAATGGTTATAATCATGAATTAATGTCATTCAATGCATTTGGAGGGTTCTCAACTCAAATACTTATCCTAATTTTCAATTAGGACAAATGGCTTAAAGGTTTAGGATTTGGATTTAAGAATTTATCTCCCCTCTCTTACCATTGAGATAATGCAATAGGGTATGCTCATCTTGGCAATTCAGAGAAGTCGATACCTAGTACTTGCAACCTGCATAAAATCTCTACATGTACAAACACAATATTTACTAAGCTAAATAGGCAATGGCAATAAGTGGTGCATCATGTAGATCCTAACTTAGCAAGTGACTATGACTCCCTTCCTTAACCACATTAGAAATGCCATTCATAAAAATAAACAAACACACACACTATACGCATGCATTATGGGGTAAGTATCCATAAGAAAACACATATGATAAATAAACTATCTAACTAATCATCATGAATAACTAAATGCACTGAATAATCATCATGCATACATGAGATATAGAGTACCAAGTAATCTCATCATATATCAACTGAATCTAAAACAATATTTGATAATCTGAAAGTAATGCTACTAATCATCAAGTATAAGACTAGCCTAAAGAGTTTGACAATAAAAGTGAAAATGCAAACTAGGGGTAGCCACTACAAAGCACATGAGGAAGTGTGATGATGAGAGGATAAACCTCCAAAGGTGTAGCACACAAAATTATGTCATAGACACCATGTGCTAAAATAGGAGTGCAAGTAATTGTGTAGTCTACATTACAACTCAGTTAATTATGCAAACTTCAATGTTGTAGACGCCATGTGCTAAATTAGAGTTGCTTACTTCAATGTTATTAACATGATAACTTATAAGAGTACAAAAAATCCTAAATGTCTCACCTAAGAAATAATAAAATAATGCATAATAATGAAACAATGCATCGACCTAAGTAAACTTTAGTAAAGTGTAATAATTAAATATTTATTTACACCAACACTAACAACAAGGATAGTGTGGGTAACTCTTTGATGAAAATAAAAAGTAGCAAAAAGTGGGCTCTGATGATGGAAACAGACTCTAATAAGAGTTTTGATGATTTGGAGGTTGTTGATGCTCCCCTAGATGATGACATTGCTCAGACTACAAGTTACTATTGTTCTTCTAAGAATAGGGATATTACTTTCAGCCTAGATAATATCTTGATAGATGACTCTCGGCTTTCCTCCCCACTGTTGTCAATAAGAGAGGTAAGCATTCTTCCATTAAGGGTAATTTTATGGATAATGCCCCTTTATCTAAACACAAAAGAATAAAATGAAATAACTCTAGTATTAAGTAGAAGGATTTTATCATCATAGAATATAGTGGAAAGATTTTGATTGAGGAGGTCTTGCATGAAAAATAGACCAATAACATAGATAAAGATGAGATTATTAGCTCGAATACACTGTCACTAGACTTGGAGCATGTTGAGATCTCCCCTATCAACACTACCCTCTCCTGTGAACCTATTACGACTACCTATTCTCTAGCCAAATGTGGCCATAGTGATATTGATCAATGTATAGAAAATGAGCCAAAGACCAAAACCTAGGACCATAAGAAAAAGCTTCAAATTGAGGATTCTGAGGATACCCAGGATATAAAAGGTGATGATAAATCTAAATAAATCTAAAAGAGAGCTAATATTGGGTTGAAGATGGACAACTAGATGTATAATGAAATAAAAATAAATCCACTTATTTGTTTCTTCTTTGTAGGAAAAGTCCCTTTTTTTTTTTATAGGTGAAGCTAGATGAGGAATGTAAGAAGTGAGGCAAACTAGATTCTTTGGTTGGGAAATCCCAACTAAACTCCAAGAGTATGAACCTTTCCTTAAAATGTTGATTTAGGATAGTGAGATGGGTATGCAGGATGTTACTTCATCCATCTTGGCTATTGTTGCCTCCATTGGGAAAGCTTCTTTGAATGAAACCAATTTGATTGGTCAAACCCCATTGTTGGTTGGTTGTCCAAGTAGAAGAACTAGATATAACACTAAGAAAAATAACCTCCAAATTCCTATGAAGAATGTTCATGATTCCCTAAGTGAGGTTGTTGTCTTAGGTACTACCTTTATTGATGTTATAAAAGACCTGATCTAAGTTTTTTTTCTTTTTTCTTCAATTTTTTTTGAACTTTTGGTTACTTCTATTAGGTTAACTTTTTTTGGTTTCTAGTCCCTATAAAAATAGCCTAACTTGGCTATTGATCCTTGTAAAACAAACTCCTTACTTTGCTTCCTTTTTATTTTGGGTTTTGGGTCCCCTTCAAACCTACTTTTACCTAATCACAACATACTATTTTTGAGGAAACTTGTTGTGGATCATGTTGAGTAAGAAAGTGATGGTGTGTAAGCTACCTAAAGTTAACTTACAGACATTCACTTATATCATGGAATGGAACTTGTGTTGTTGCAACATGACAACTTCCAATCTTGTAAATGAAAAGGATCCCAATATAGCTAGGAAAAAAGAAAAAGTACTTGAGTGTGATTCAATACTTGGGATCTAGTATTTTTTGATAAAATGCCCAATGCTTTTTGCCACATTGAAGAAATCATTGTGACTCTAAAGCTATTAGGGGAAAAAATGGCTTTGAAGGGACCCAAAAAACATTTATAATAAAATTTTAAGGCTCCTAAACTTGAATACAACAAATACTTGAAAGAGATAAAAAATTCTATACAATTCAACAATGAAAAGCTAACAAGAAAACAACAACCTAAAAACAAAAATCATACTAAGCTCCAATTTCTTAGTAGAACACAACACTAAATGCTGAAGACTCACATGAAAAAAATAGGGTTTCTAATGCTTCCTTAACTGTAATAGTGATCCAAGTGCTTTGTATAAGTTCCCTTTGCTTAAAAGTGGGTTTTGGTAAGGCTATCATAACCTAAAAAGTAAGTATAC
Source organism: Cupressus sempervirens (assembly GCA_028749045.1). Classification (NCBI taxonomy): domain Eukaryota; kingdom Viridiplantae; phylum Streptophyta; class Pinopsida; order Cupressales; family Cupressaceae; genus Cupressus; species Cupressus sempervirens. Next base: position 321,411,323 of record CM053792.1, on the reverse strand, counting down.
ACTAATATATTTGAACCTAAATATTGACAAATATTTTTGATGACCAAGGAACATCTTGTGAAATTTGATTTTTGTAAAAAAAAATCTGCATTCACTTGAATTTAAATGAGGCATGTTTGTCAAAATTATGAGGAATGTGGTCAATATATTTTTTGAAAAAAATGTGTGTTTATTATAATCACATACGAGGTGTTGAGATTATGTATATTGCACAAATTGGATAATATTGTTATATTGTATTATTTTATTTTACTATGTAATGTTCCACCTAGGATAACTTAAATGGGCATGCAGCATAGAAATATTTTCATGGGATAGACATGATAAGTTGTATTATAACATTGTTATAATATTTGATGTAATTATTTAATATTGAGGAAAAGATTTAAATGTCCAATATTAAATATGGGGTCAATAGGTTAGGTAGCACATGGTTTTAGCACATCATTTATGTACTAACACTTTTTGGTTTTGTGGGACTTTCTACTATATAAGCAGGCACAAGGGTAGTTGTAGAGGCAGACCACAAAAAGATAAAAATTAAAGTTCAGAAAGACAAGGTTTGACAAGTTAGCCAAGGGAGCATTTATGTAGGTTGCAAGCATGTCATGGGATGTGTGGATTCATGCTTGTTCATATGGAATTCTTGGTTGTGGCTATGGCTTTGAAGGCTTCCATGGTTGTATTGCAATGGTGTTTTTACTGAATAATACTTGGTGATGGATGGTTTTGGAGGTTGGGGTTTTTCCGTCAATGAGGGTTTCCAAGGGTATATGTTGTGTCACAATTTTTGTGGGTATGTAGTCTATTCTCTTGCATGTGGATTATAATTTCATATTTATTTCAGATCTATTATGGGTTACGTGGAAATGGTTATAGTATTTTTGCAATTTTTCTTACATGAGGTTCCTCTATGAAAGTCAAGAAAAAACTCTCGGAGATCCGTTGAGCAGTCCATGTTCTTTGACAATGAATTTTCTCTTCACAATTATAATTTAGAGCACATTGATTTCTAACTTTCCCATTAAGGCACTTGTGCCTTTCCCTTCTTCCAACTTATTGTCAGTGAATTTGACATAATTTCTCTTATTTCTTCCACTTAAAATTGTATGTCAAATGCACATCAAAATCTAAATCAACTTAAAAATATGTTGAAATAAAATATGGATTCCTTCTCTTTGGTTATAGACTGACATTTGAGCATTTAAAGATTAATCGACCAAGTTTATAAAATCACATACAAGTTATGTGACCTATGTTTATTTGTATGGATTTTTCTATGGAATTTAGAAGCAATAATTTATTGAATAGTAAACTCATTGACTATTTTTTTCCTATTTGGCTACGTCTAGGTCTAGTATCTCAATGCTAGTTCTTAATCTGAAATCTCTTCTACCATATATTCAAAATTTTATTCTTATTTTAAGAATTCCCAAGAAAATAAGATTCAAAGCCAAAATGGGAGATTTTCACTAAAATTCTCAAAACTTAGAAATAAAAGGTTGTTCACAGCCATAGCCTACATTAATTAAATTGAGACAATCATGCAAGTAGTCTATCAAAATACACCTATTAATTGGATAATGTGTTTAAATATGGGAAACCATGCTTACCTAAATGTACAAGATCTGGACATGGAAATGTATACTTTTTTTCCAATGTGAGTGAAGTAGACCATGTATACATACTAAATTCTAGAAATTTGGTATTGAAAAATATTTAGAAAAAAACCTTTTGGGCTAGTTTTGATCACCTCACTAATACCATCATTCAAGGAGGGTATTAGGACCATGGAAGATTGTTAGGGGATATACTAGTCTATCATAAATTGAAATTTTATGAATGGGTGGCCACATTGAATCTATATTTTGTAAACAATAGATCTAGCATTGGTGTGGAGGATAACTTGAGTTTGAAAGTCTAATAGAGTGCATATGTTATGGGATATCATATATTTGTTTTACTTGGGTGACATGAGTTGTAAAATTTATGGTTTTGGACTTTGAATTTTGTGAAAAACTTCCTTTCTAAAGACCTATTTGATGGAGACACAACCCAAGAATAGAATGGACACAACAGAAAAGGGAAATTATATTAACTGAGAAAATAAGCTAGTAAAAATAGTACAGAGAAAATAAACTTCAGAACATGCCCTAAGGGCTTACAATAGCATAAATCTAGAGAATATTTCTCCTTTTAGCACCTCCTCTCAAACTCCACTCCGAACTGCCTTTTACAATGCCAAAAATCTCCTTAAATAGACCCCGAAGGGTTAAGAACTAGGAGTACATTCTAAAAAGTGCTAGTAGGCATCCACCGACGAAATAGAAGGTTTCGAAAGTTGCGTTAGAAGTCGGTGCAAATCTAGAAGAATCCAAAAATGGTAACCGAACTTTTGAACCGTAGCTCCGATTGATGAACCGTTTACATTTTCAGAAAGCTCTCGAAGTGCTCTATAGCCCTATGGACCAGCTTCGCTCATCCCTCATTTTTTGACCCTTTTCAAGGTCATTTAATGCCCCAAACCTGACTTTGAAGCATTCTTAGGAGGTCTCCAAAACCCAAAAAACTACAATAACTTTCAAATCGTGGGGCCTATTGACCTGATTCTTTTTCTAGAATGCTCTAAATCATGATTACATTCATCTGGCCAATTCACACCTTCTAGTTTACCGAAATGATGGCCCAAATACATGCTCCTATTTTTTTGGGATTTTCAAACGCATTAATAGTTGAACTATGAGAGTTGGAACCTTTATTTGGGCCAAATGGGTATCCAAAAATGTAAAGACATGAAACAGAAACTAAGTCTAAGTACATTTTTTTGGGTGACACAGGATTGCCCTTATACCTCTGGATGCTCCTTCATCAGACACCCAGGGTAGATTGAAAAGTGACCCTGTCACTTTATGGATGGTAGAGGAAATCCCAAATGGGAAACCTCAGCTGCTGAAATCCAAGTTGAGTCCTCGATCAGTCATCCTTTCCATTTGACCAAATACTCTTCATACTACCTATTTCTGGTACTCCTACCCACACGATGATCTAGAATGTCTTCTATCTCCTCCTTCTTAGAAGCAGGAATTGGACATGGCTCTAAAACTAGCTCCTCATCTGCACCATCATCATGATACTTTGTTAAATCTGCAATGTTGAAAATGGGAGAAATGTGAATACCGTCTGGCAGCTCCACCTCATATGCATTTCCTGAGTTATGTTTCTTCAAAAATTTGCAGGGGCCAAATTTCTTCATTTTCAGCTTGTTGTAAGTACCAACTGGAAATCTTTCTTTTTGTAAGTGCACCATGACTAGATCCCCTACTTGGAATTCCTTATGTCTTCTCCTTTGATCAGCCCTAGCTTTATACTCTTGATTCATCTTGATAATGTGTGCTTGAACCTCGTCATGTAGACGCTTGATGTGTTCAGCAAATTCCTTAGCTTCAGCACTTGTCCTCTCCGCTTGTTCTATCTTCCTCAATTCTGGTGCAGTCCTTGGGCTATTCCCATATACAATTTGAAATGGTGATTTTCCAGTACTCCTATTTATAGAGTTATTATAAGAAAACTCTGCCTGTGGTAGAATCAAATCCGATCCCTTGGGCTTATCTCCAACTAAAAATCCTAGCAAAATGCCCAGACTTCTATTTACCACTTCTGTTTGGCCATCAGTCTGTGTGTGATGCGTGGAACTGAATTTCAAGTCTATTCTCAACTTCTTTCACAATGTGCTCCAGAAATACCCCACAAATTTAGTATCTCTGTCAGAAACTATACTCCTTGGAAGACCATGTAGTCTTACTACCTCTTTGAAAAACTAGTCTGCAATAAGGACAACATCATGAGTTTTGTGGCATGGAATGAAATGTGCCATTTTGGAGAACCTATCAACCACCACGAATACTGAGTCATTACCCCTTTGTGTCCTTGGCAATCCAAGAACAAAATCCATACTTATGTCCTCCCATGGCCTTGATGGAACATGCAATGGCTGATATAGGCCAGTATTTTGACTAAACCCCTTGGCAACTTGATAAACCTGGCAACTCTGTACAAACTTCTTCACATCCTCTGTAATTTGAGGCCAAAAATAATGTTCTCTAAGAATGGAAATGGTCTTATCCCGACCAAAATGTCCTGCCATCCCTGCACTATGTTTCTCCTTAATCAAATTTTCCCTCATGGAACTCCTTGGAATGCACAATTGACTACCTTTGAACAACATGCCATCCTGAATCAAATAGTCTAACCACTTGGTTCTATCTACAGCAATAGGTTCTTTACAAGATTTCCATGCTTCAGCAAAATTAGGATCCTCGGGGTACAAATTCTTGAGTTCATCAAACCCAACTACTTCAACCTGCATTGTTGTAAGCAACAACTATCTCCTACTTAGTGCATCTGCAACCCTGTTAGATTTTCCACTTCTATGCTTCAACACAAATGTATAACTCTGCAAGAATTCTACCCACTTCATATGCCTCTGATTCAATTTACCTTGGCTATTTAGGTACTGTAATGCCTAATGATCAGTATACAAAACAAATTCCTTTGGAAATAAATAATGCCTCCATTTCTTTAAGGCCTGAACTATTGCATAGAACTCTTGATCATAAATAGAATACTTCTTCTTTGCATCATTCAATTTTTCACTAAAATATGCAATAGGCTTACCTTCTTGGCTTAATACAGCCCCAATAGTGCTACCACTAGCATCACAATCCACCTGGAATACTTTTCTAAAATTTGGAAGTGCCAACACAGGTTGTTTAGTCACCTTTTTCTTCAACAATTCAAAACTTCTCATAGCTGCTGCAGTCCATTTGAACTCTTTTCTATCCCCTCTTATTGTATCAGTTAGGGGTGCACATATGCCACTGAAATTCTTAATAAATTTCCTGTAAAAACTAACCAGACCATGAAATGATCTTACCTCAGTAGCAGACCTTGGAGTAGGCCATTCCAAGATGGCTTTTACCTTCGTTGGATCCATTTTGAGACCTTCAGGTGATATAACAAATCCCAAATAGACTAACTCCCTTTTTGCAAAGACACACTTCTTTAGATTAATTAACAGTTTCTCTTCCCTTAGCCTTTCAAGGACACTACGAATATGCAGTAAATGTTCTTCCAAAGTCTTGCTGAAAATTAAAATATCATCCAAATAGACAATAACAAATTTTCCCAAGAACTTCTTAAGTACCTCATTCATGAGCCGCATGAAGGTGCTTGGGGCGTTCGTCAATCCAAAGGACATAACTAAGCACTCATAAAGACCCTCCTTGGTCTTGAAGGCTGTTTTCCACTCATCTCCTTCTCGAATCCATATCTGATGATAGCCACTCTTCAGATCTATCTTTGTGAAGTACTGAGCTCCACTCAAGCAATCCATAAGATCATCCATCCTTGGTAAAGGAAACCAGTACTTGATGGTTATCCTATTTATAGCTCGAGAATCTCTACACATCCTCCACTCTCCATCCTTCTTTGGTGCAAGTACTGCAGGTACTGCACATGGACTCAAGCTCTCTTGAATCAAGCCCTTCCACAGAAACTCTTGAACCTGTCTATTTAGCTCCTCTATTTCAGTAGGAGTCATCCTGTGAGTAGCCTTGTTAGGAAAACTAGCTCCTGGAATCAGATCTATCTGATGACTGATTTGCCTTACTAGTGGCAATCCATCTAGAACATTATCAGAGATAATATCTCCGAATTCCCCTAGTAAATTTGAAACTTCAAATGGTATTTCACTACTACCTTCTTTATCTTTCCTAGGAATCAAAGCATAGCACATATGTTGGTGTTTCATGCCATCTAAAAACTTCCTTCCATCAACAAGAAAAATCCTAGCACTGCTACATACCTTTTCACCTTCCTTTTTCACGGGCTTCAATTTGTGGCGAACTCCATCCTTTGTCAAAGAGTATGTGTTTGCATGTCCATCATGTATTGCATGTCTATCAAACTGCCATGGTCTACCCAACAATAGATGGAAAACATCCATCGAAATAACATCACAGAGAACTTCATCATGGTAACTCCCAATTTTGATTTTACTAAACATTGTTCACTTACTAGGACCTTATGATCATCTTTTACCCAAGAAATCTGATAGGGTTGGGGATGTTTCTCCCTCTTGAGCTTTAGCTTAGAGACCATCTCTTCTGATACCAGGTTATCAATGCTACCACCATCAATGATCATGTTACAACATTTATCCTCACACTTGCATCTGGTACGAAACAAAATCCTTCATTGTCCTGGTTCATTCTCACCACTTAGTAGGACTCTTTCATTTACCAAGGTCTCTCCTCTTTCTACATCCTTTGAATGTGATGATTGTGCATCCTCATCCACATGAGCAACCCTATTTTGGCCCTCAGCTCTCCTATGTGTCCTTCCTTGTCATTGAGGGCATTCAAAGGCACGATGACCTTCTTCACTGCAATGGAAATAGGTACCACAGAAGCCTCCTCTTCCTTTTCCATATCCTCTACCTCTTCCTCTTTGATTTCCAAAGTCTTGATCATGGGAGTGGTTGAAACCCTCATTCCTCTGGTTTCTGCTAGTACCCAAATATTCATTTTTCTTTTGGGTTTCATTGCGGCCTCCAGATGATCTACCGCTTCCCCTTCCTCTTTGATCGCGCCCTCTTTGTCTTCCTTCAAACCTTTTATTTAGCTTCTCTTCAACTCGTAGGGCAAACTGGTATGCCTCTTCAACGCTGGTCATTCTTACCAGACTTAATTCCTCCTGGATGCTAGGTCGCAACCCACTGATATAACAAGCAACCTTCTCCTTATTTTCTTCTGCATGCTCCGCTCTAATCAAGAGTTGGTAAAACTCCTCTATATATTCTTGGACTGATCTTCCTGCTTGCTTTAACCCTTGCATCTTCTTAAACAGATCAAGCTCGTAGTCCACATGAATGAACTGCTTCTTCAATTTGTCCACCATGCGATCTCATCTTGTGATCTTCTCCTTTCCTCTTCTAAGTCTTTCCAGTTGAACCTCTTTCCATCAGATTTTGGCATGGCCTTTCAGTTTTGCCTTTGCAAACTTAACCCTATCTGGGTCCCTTATATCCTCATACTCAAAGTATTCTTCCAGTTCATTGATCCAATCGATCAACTCATCTGGTTTCAGATTTCCTAAAAATATACCCACTTCAATTGTAGGTCTTTTCCGAAACTTAGTAATGGCCCTAAAAAGCCTTTCCTCTATAGGATTCAGAATTTTCCCATCAACTTCCTCTTCTGGTCCCATTACTTTCTCTTCATTGTCATCCTCACTATTGTCACCTGTGGCAACATTTGCTCCTCTACGAAGCTCCTCTTGCAATGCTTGTACCTACCTCTGGAGGGCTCTAACCTCCTCAGGATCAATAGCTCTGGCCCTTCTGCCACACTCTCTTTGTGGAGGCATCTTCTAACTCGAACCCACAACCACACAGTCCTGGTGCAAACTGCCTCACAGTTGGCGCTCTGTCTACACACTTAGGAAAACCTTCTCTGATACCACTTGATGGAGACACAACCCAAGAACAGAATGGACACAACAGAAAAGGGAAATTATATTAACTGAGAAAATAAGCTAGTACAAATAGTATAGAGAAAATAAACTTTAGAACATGCCCTAAGGGCTTACAATAGCATAAATCTGGAGAATATTTCTCCTTTTAGCACCTCCTCTCAAACTCCACTTCGAACTATCTTTTACAATGCTAGAAATCTCCTTAAATAGACCCCGAAGGGTTAAGGACTAGGAGTACATTCTAGAAAGTGCTAGTAGGCATCCACCGACGAAATAGAAGGTTCCAGAAGCTATGTTAGAAGTCAGTGCAAATCTAGAAGAATCCAGAAACGGTAACCGAACTTCCGGGAGGCATAACTTTTGAACCGCTCCCATTGACGAACCATTTACATTTTCAGAAAGCTCTTGAAGTGCTCTATAGCCCTATGGAGGAGCTTTTCTCGTCCCCCATTTTTTGACCCTTTTCAAGGTCATTTAATGCCCCAAACCTGACTTTGAAGCATTCTTAGGAGGTCTCCAAAACCCAAAAAACTGCAATAACTTTCAAACCATGGTGCCTATTGACCTGATTCTTTTTCTGGAATGCTCTAAATTATGATTACATTCATCTAGCCAATTTACACCTTCTAGTTTACCGAAATGATGGCCCAAATACATGCTCCTATTTTTTTGAGATTTTCAAACGCACTGATAGTTGAACTATGAGAGTTGGAACCTTTATTTGAGCCAAATGGGTATCCAAAAATGTAAAGACATGAAACATAAACTAAGTCTAAGTACATTTTTTAGGGTGACACAGGATTGCCCTTATACCTCTAGATGCTCCTGCATCACTATTATTTAAATTTCTCATTCTAATAAACTATTTAACTTGGTTTGGTAGAAAGAATAAATGAATTGGTCATACATGGTTCAAGTTTGGTAGCGTGGTTGGGATAGAGCAGGTTCACCTTGGGTCTTGCTCATTATAATATAATTTTAGTCTTTATTTATGATTTTTAATTACATCTCTATAGTTTATATTAAAAAATACAAATAATTAAACTCATATATTGAAGATATTTCATTATAATATGTATTTAATTATTATTTGTATTAATTGCATGTATTATATTTCTTATTATATATTATATAAAATCTATTATAATATGCCAAAGTTATGATAGAAAAAACTCTTTGTTCATATTTCCCATTTGAAAACTTTAAAACTTACCTCAAATGATCATTTTTATGATGAATTGTTGACTTTTCCACTTCATTATCAAATAATAAGTAAACTAATGGTGCAAATTGATAGAACATGCCCTTTTGTGGTCTTTAACACCACGAAAAGATAACATGTGTCAGATATGATGCAACGATCATATAATAGATTAGAAAATTTGATCCTAATTCACTAGTATAAGGCCTTTATGTAATTTCTCTTGTTTCCAATAGTGTGTATTCCATATAATAGTCATGTCATATCATGTTTGCACTCTCTATGGCATGCAAACTTTGTAAGTCATTTAATTTTCCCATGCCGAAGGATTGGATTTGACTTGCATGTCTAAAACATTTTCGAGACATGTTCTAGCAAGTACACAAAAGAGGTATATTTTGTTGTGCAACATCCATCACATTTACTCATTGTTATATAACAATAAAATTAGGTTACATGATATTATACATCTATTTGTTAGCAATCTCACCGTAAAAAATAATTTAAATTTAGATTATGTTAAGCCTTTTATCTCTATTTATTTGTCAATGTATGTCCATTTTTGTCAAAAACCAACATGTATTATAACTTGGGTTTGGCTCATTTGTCAATTCTTGTAACAAGTTACTTTTTAAGAAACTAGACCCCTTTTTACACACTCTTGAATTTTATTTTATTTTGAATTAGCTTTTAATAATTTTGAGAGGTTCAACAAAAAAAATTACATTTTTGAGATGTCTCCATGTTCAACATTCTTAATAAAAAAAATATACATTAGAAAAATAGCAAAAAATTCTAGGATAAAGTATATAGCATTAGATAACTTCTTAGTAAAGAGATTTTTTTTTTAAAGTTCACATTTTAGGTGAAGCAAGCCTGATACAATGTTATATTTTTACTCCAAAATAAGGACCACTCTGTATGCTCACCCTTTTTTCAAGGACTTAAACTCCACCATTTAATAAAAAAAATAGTAGTATAGAAACTACATTAAGAGGATTACAACTTTTTTTGGTCATATTATCAAAGATTGAGTCCAACTATCTACAATTTCTTATCAAAGTTCTGAATGTTCTAATTTTCAAAAAAAGTGAAAACTTAAACCCCCTTTTTGGTCCCCCATCTTTGTGCCTATAGCGTCATGTTCCCATATGTTTTGCAAACATAGCATCTTCATTTGAATGAATTCAATTTTTCCTTAGGTTCATTAATTTAATCTTATGTCTAATTTGGATTGTACTCAAGTTTTTGCTCACCTGATCTTTTAGATTACTTACAATACTCTCCTTCTACATATATAATCTTTTTCATATCCCCCTTAGGATTCTATAGCATGAGTATCTCATAAATTTATCTATACTTGAATATAACTTATCAAAATGTAACATTTTTTCCATTGGCTCACCTTTCACAAAATTAGTATACTTCTCAAGTTTCTTGTACTTAAGCTTTGAATCATGAAACTCATATTTTACCTTCATAATTTGAGTGTTAAATCCTTTCATTCATTAGTTTTACCATTTGGATTTGTGTTGAGTTTTTATTTTTCTAATTTTCTATCATTTGATATATTGACTAACTTAAGTGCTTTTTTCTTAAGTTTTTCAAGTAAATTTGATTCCTTGATCTAGTCAACTGGAGCTTTACTCTTAATCCTTCAAGCTACATCAATCTAACCCTTGATCTTCTTAATGTAATCTCATGCCTCCTTGAGTTTATCTTTTAATCTTCCAATTTCATCATTTCTGTACTCCAATTGCTCACGTTTTTCTTTATAGTTGCTTTGAAAGTATACTTTATCCATTGGGATCATTGTTAAGTTGTTAGGCTTCCACTAAGTAACTAAGCTTTAATACCAATTTTTAGAAATATAGATTATACGGGGTTAATAAATGTTTCAACACATTTGTCTGAACTATATATTTTAGCACTTAACCATATACTTGGATAACTGATTACTATTGAAATATTGGAAAGGTAGGATGGTAAGAGGGTTGGGGGGTTTGAATTAGTATCCTAAAAAAAATTTAACCTTAAACAAAGTTAGTGTTCTCCTTCATTCCACTCTTACTCAGTAATTAGTAAACATTTACCACATTAATTATAACTGGAAGTAACATAACTCATTAACATAAAATCATAACACACAACATAACTATTTGGTCATGAAGAAAGCCATGGTCAGAGGGAAAACTATGATGTGGATGGTACCTAGAAATCCATCACCATTGCAGTAAGAGGGCACATTGTTAGGGCTACAATATTTTGTCACTTTTGGTGACTTACATTGTTACGATTATACATTTAGATCTTCTAGGATCTACCTTTCTCAACTTTATTTTACAATAATCTTCTAAGTGTGTACTCAGTTAAGAGATTTACATAAAATTCTTTTTAAAAAGGATTATTTTGATTGGTAAGAGGCCAAATCCAAGAATTTTTATTTTAATTAATTATTATTAGTTATTTATTTAACTCAAGAAGATTTGAACCCAAGAGCTCCCAAATAAGAGGTTCACAATTTACCATTGTGTTGTAGGCTCTTTCCTATTACATAAACTATTGTTAGGTCCACCTTTTTCAAGGTTTTAGTACTATTAGAGTGATTCAAAATTAGCATTAAATGATCTTTCTAATAGCAATCTAAATTAAAAACCTCTTTTTCTTACCAATATTTTACCATCTATTATTTATATGTGGTTCCTTCTAAATTATACTCAATTCTCTAATCTCTAACCTCTAATATCCTCTGTACTCTATGTTGTCCTCTGACATCCTTTCTTACTTCGATACTTCTTGCCCTACCAACAACAACAACCACCACCTTTGAAGTTGTTTTAGTTCAGTCGTTTTAGAATTTTATTTTGTCTTTTTGAAATCTATGACCTAAATTTAGGTTTTATGAAGATTCTAGATTCTATCATTGGTCAAAATTAACCGTCCAAAATAATCTATCATTTCATTCATTCACTTTCCTTATTTTCATTGGATATTATTGTTTTTAAATCATCAAATAATCAATTCACATTCTTCAGGAAATCTTTGCAAATCTTTAGCTCAGACTATGTAAACCATTTTCCCACTCAGTATGATATTATGTCTCATAAGATTTGTACCAATTAAATTGTTTATGTAGCTTGTGTTTCACTTGATAAATACTTAGTTCCTTGTATTATCATTGAGTGTATAGAATCTACTAGGCTGTAAGTACATTTATCATAGTAGTTTATTTGCTTGGTATACTCTATCTAGCTTGTTGATGTCCTCTCAATGCATGTGGAATATCTCAAGAAGTACTGGGCTTGGGTATAACTATAAAACTCATTTATCGCCTCCTTAATTTATTGGGAAGTATATAAACTCATTTATCATGCTCACTTTCACTTGGATCTTTGACACTAATTGGAAATAAGATTATATATGGTAATAACATTGTCCCCCTTTGACAATAGTGGAAAAAACATAGTGTGCAAAAATAAATAAAACTCCATACATCTCCCCCGAAGAATATGGGTGAGTGAACCAATATAGTGTACAAAAAGGGGGTATAAGTGGATAGCTTTTTTTTTCAAAATAACTAAACATAAACTTAGATGAGATATTTGAGGGTCATCCACTAAATAGACAAGATGTTTAAAACATATAAATTATTGTACTATGAATCTACTTGAATAGGGTCAATCTGTAGCCATATAAATGAATAAGGAAGAAATCCCTCCTAGCACATCCACCATCATGGATCAAAGTACACTAAGTGCTCCATCCCAGTACTTGTAACAAAGTCAAAGTATCTAGCTTCTCAAACATGAATGATCTCACCTCTTGTTATGCCACTGCCACTACAAATACATAGGGGGCATCCAAAGAGAAAGCCACCCAACCTATTACATTAGAAGATCATAAAATCATGTACCAACTCAAATACTAAGTAGAAAAATCTGATCCAAAGGTAATCACATGTATTCATAGTTTTCAAAATATCCATAGCTTAAATAGCACCCAGAACAAGTGCCTAACCCATCCAACTATCCATACCTCCAAAGGTATACCAAGTAAATCTCACATCATTAACATAGCCAATCTCTAATCTACAATCGCAAGCCTCAAGAGTAATACCTACCACATATATACCAAGAAGCTCGCACTCCAAAAGATAATGTCAAATCTATAACCAATCTACTCACAATGTCTCAAAGAGGTGAATCCATGTAGTCTCAAGGACATCCATAACATGTAAACCAATACTCTACAAGGACAACTCTCATAAAAAGTCTACAATAGAGGAAAGGGATAAATGAATAACAATTTCATCTCTCACATGACATATATGAGCACAAACTAGTGATCAAAATCTCTAACCTATCTCAAATCCAATGTAAGAAAAGTTGAACATATAGGAAGATAACTAAGACCAAAGAGGAACCATGCAAATCATAATCTATATCATTTCCTTCTTCACACACCTCTAGATGTAAACTATGCAAGTATGATCTCCTCCAAAAACCCCTAACAAGAAGCCTTAACAACACCCAAACCATAACATATGACTAATCATGGATGTAAGCCTCTCACAATAAGATAAAACTCATAAATCATTCCTAATCCAAGGAATAACCATTCCTAAACTAAGGTATATGCCCAATATAAAACCATCTCCCTAACTCAACCAGCATAACAAAATATGCAAATGGAGATAACTAATGCTAAACCATCTAATGAACCCTCCAAAACTAACTCATGTACCATAGCTCAAGATCCATATCCATGAAAGATAAGCATAAACTTAATTTACCTAAGAGAAACAATGGGCTATATCTTTCAAGTAGAAAAATTTTCGAGTAGACCAAGAGTGGGGAATGATAATGCTCATCAAGATATCCAAGTTTCCAACCAAGAATAATGAGGACACAACCAAAGACAAAATGAACACAATATGAATAGGGGAATATTATTATCAAAAGTGATCTACTATTACCTTTAGTACAATGAAAATAGACCCAAAGACATGTCCTATGGGCTTACAATGTTGTTTGATCCTAGAGAAAAACTCTTCTCTAGTACCTTCTCCCAAACTCCACCAAAAATTGCATTTACAATGCTAGAAACGTCCTTAAGTAACCTAAATTAGGTTTAGGATTAGGAATAAATTTTAAAATATGTAATTTTTCATCTACTAGAAAAAAAAAAGGTTCTATAAAATATGTTAGAACTTAGTGTAAGATTAGAAGAATCTAGAAATAATATTCCAACTTTTAGGAGGCATAACTTTTGATTTGGGACTCTGATCGATGAACTATTCACATTTCTAGAAAGCTCTCCAAGTGTTCTATAGCCCTATGGAATTGATTTTCTTGTCACCCATTTTTCAAGCCCATATGAGGTTTTTATTGTCTAAAATCTGATTTTGAAGTGCTCTTAGGAGGTCTCCATGCAACTTAAAATTGCAATAACATTCAAACCGTAAAGCCTTTTGACTTGATTCTTTTTCTGAAGTGCTTTAAATTAAAGGAAAACTCATCCATCAAACTTACACCTTATAAATAATTATAATTATGGCTTAGTTACAAAATAAATTTTTTATATCTTGGCACATATCCCAAGGTGATAAAAAATTCTAACCCAAAAAACCAATACTAGAACTATGAGAGTTGGAATCTTTATTTGACCCAAATGGGTATCCAAAAATGAAAGCACTTTAAAAATAAACTAACATTAAGCATTTTTTTGTGTCAATATAGGATTGCGCTTACACTAATGAATGCTCTTGCATCAAATGCCAAAAGTAGAATTAAAAGTGACCATGTCACTTTATAGTTGGTAGAGGAAAACCCAAATGAGCAAACTCAACTATGGATATCCAAGTTGAATCGTCTCCTAGTCATCCTTTCCACTTCACCAAGTATTTGTCATACTGCTTGTTTCTAGTACTCTGGCCCACATGACTATCCAAAACTTCTTCAATCTCTTCCTTCGCAAAAGTAGGAATTGGACATGGCTCTAGCACCATCATCATGATATTCTATTAAGTCTACAATATTGGAAATAGGAGAAATGTGAATCCCATTTGGCAACTCCACGTCGTATGCATTTCTTGAGTCAAAATTTTGTAGACACCAATTTTTTTCATCTTTAGCTTGTTGTAGGTACCCACTAGAAATCATTCCTTCCCCAAATATACAATAAACTAATCTCCAAATTGGAACTTCTAATGCCTCCTTTTTGATATATCCCAGCCTTATACTATAGATTCAGCTTGGTAATATGTGCTCTCACATCCTCATGTAGGTTCTTGACATGTTCAACAAAGTTTTTTGGCTCATCACCTATCCTCTCCCCTTGCTCCATCTTCGTTAGCTCTGGTGTAGTCCTTGGACTACTTCCATACACAATTTAGAATGGTAATCTACTAGTAATTCTATTTACAAAATTATTGTAAGAAAATTCTTCTTGTGGTAGAATCAAATACCATCCTTTGGGCTTCTCTCCTACTAAACACCTCAGCGAATTTCCCACACTCCTATTCACTACTTATGTTTGTCCATCAATCTGTGGATGATGTGTAGAAATAAACTTCAATTTTGTCTTCAACTTATTCCACAAAGTCCTCTAGAAATACCCTACAAATTTAGTATCTCTATTAGAAACAATAGTTTTTAGGAGGCCATTTAGGCTCACCACCTCTCTGTAAAAAAATTGCAATATGTATTTCATCACGAGTCTTGTGGCATGCAATGAAATGTGCCATCTTGGAGAACCTATCAATCACCACAAATATTGAGGCATTACCCCTTTGTGTCCTTGGCAATCCAAGAACAAAATTCATACTTATGTCCTCCCAAGGTTTCAATGAAATAGACAATGGTTGATAGAGTCTAGTATTGTGACTAAATCCTTTAATTTTTTTCCTTACTTGATAAATTTGCACAAACATCTTCACATCTTGTGACAATTGAGGTAAAAAATGTTGTTCTTTAATAATGACAACAGTCTTATCTTGACCAAACTATCATGCCGTCCCTCCATTGTGCTTCTCCTTGATCAAGTTTTCGCTCATTGAACTCTTTAAAATACATAATTGACATCCCTTGAACAACATACCATCTTGAATCATGTAATCTAGCTACTTGGTCCTATCTAGAGTAATAGGTTCTTTACAAGCCTTTCAAGCATCTACAACGTTAGGATCCTTAGGGTATAGATTCTTGACTTCATCAAACCTAACCACTACAAACTACATTATTGTTAGCAACAACTATCTCCTGCTTAATGCATTTGCAACCCTATTAGACCTTCTACTTCTATTTTTCAATACAATTGTATAGCTTTGCTTGAATTCTACCCATTTCAAATATCTCTAATTCAATTTACCTTAGCTATTTAGGTACTGCAATGCTTGGTGATTAGTATACAAGACAAATTCTTTTGGAAACAAATAATACCTCCATTTCTTTAAGGCCTAAACTATTGCATAAAACTCATGATCATAAATAAAATGTTTTTTCTTTGAATCATTCAAAATTTCACTAAGATAGGCAATAGGCTTACCTTCTTGGCTTAACACAACCCCAATAACACTACCACTGACATCACAATCCACCTAGAAAACTTTGTTGAAATTAAGAAGTGCCAAAATAGGTGTCTTTGTCACCTTCTTCTTCAACAATTCAAAACTCCTTGTACCTCTTGTAGTCTAGTTGAACTCTTTTCTATCCCCCTCCATTGTCTTAGTTATGGGTGCACATTTACTACTAAAATTCCTAATGAACTTCCTATAAAAGCTAGCTAGACCATGGGATGACTCAGTGATAGACCTTGGAGTAGGCCATTCAAAGATGACCTTCACCTTCTCTAGGTATATTTTAAGACCCTTAGCTGATACAACAAACCCAAAATAGACTAACTCCCTTTTGACAATGCTACACTTTCTCAAATTAATCAAAAATTTCTCTTCCCTCAACCTTTTAGAGAAATTATGAATGTGCAATAAATCTCCATCCAAAGACTTATTCAAAATTAAAATATCATCTAGATAGACAATGAAAATTTTTCCCAAAAATTTCTTTAGTACATCATTCATAAGCCGCATAAAGGTGCTTGGCACATTGGTCAGTCTAAAGGGCATGACTAACCACTCATCTAGACCCTCCTTGGTCTTGAATGAAGTCTTCCACTCATCTTCCTCTTGTATCTATATCTAGTGATAGCCACTCTTGATATCTATCTTTGTGAAGTACTAAGCTCCACTCAAATAGTTCATAAGATTGTCCATTCTTGGCAAAGGAAATGAATACTTGATGGTTATTATACTTATAGCTCAAGAGTCGATAAAAATTCTCCACTCTCCATCCTTCTTTGGTGCTAGCACTATAGGTACTGCATATGGACTTAGGCTCTCTTGAATAAAACTTTTCCTTAACAGCTCCTAAACTTGTCTATTTAGCTCCTCAATCTCATTAGGAGTCATCCTATGAGCAACCTTGTTAGGAAAACTAGCTCCAAGGGCTAAATCTATTTGATGATTGATTTACCTTATTGGTGACAACCCTTCTGGAACATCATTAGAGATGAAATCTCCATACTCACTTAATAGACCTAAAACTTCAAGTGGAATTTCACTACTACCTTTGTTATCTTTTCTAGTAATTAAAGAATAACACATATGTTAATGTTTTATGCCATCTAGAAATTTTCTTCCATCAAGAAGACAAACCCTAGAACTACTACATACCTTTTCACCCTCCTTTATCAAGGGCTTCAATTTGTGGCAAACTCCATCTTTTGTCAGAAAGTACGTATTTTCATGACCATCATGTATGGCATACCTATCAAACTACCATAAACTTTCCAACAATAAATGGAAGACATGCATTGGAATGATGTCACAGAGAGCCTTTTCATGGTAACTCCCAATCTTGAACTTTACCAAAGATTGTTCACTAACTAGGACCTTATGATCATCTTACACCCAAGAAATCTAATAGGATTGAGGGTGTTTCCCCCTCTCAAGCTTTAGCTTGGAGACCATCTCCTCTGAAACCAAGTTTTCAGTGCTTCCACCATCAATAGTCACATTACAACATTTACCCTCTCACTTTAACCTAGTACAAAACAAAATCCTGCTTTGTCCAGGTTTAGTCTCACCACTCTATAAGACCCTTTCATTAACTAGAACCTCTCCTCTTTGTGAATTCTTTGAATGTGATTACTATGTATCATCATCCACATGAGCAACACTTGCTTGACCATCAGCTCTCCTATCTGTCCTTCCTTTGCATTGAGGGCATTCAAACAAATGATGACCTTCTTCATTGAAATGAAAATAGGTACCACAGAAGCCTCCTCTTCCCGAACCGTGTCCACATCCTCTACCTCTTCCTTTCTAATCTCCAAAGTTTTGATCATGAGAGGGGTTAAAACCCTCATTCCTCTAGTTTCATTTGGTTCCCACATCTTCATTTTTCTTCTGATTCTCTGCCCCTTCCTCCTTGATTAACCCCTCTTTTCCTTTGATGAAACATTTTTTTTAGCTTCTCAACTTGCAAGGAAGACTGGTATGTCTCTTAATGATAGCCATTCTAACTAGACTTAACTCCTCCTAAATGCTAGGTCTTAACCCACTAAGGTAATGTGCAACCTTCTCCTTGTTTACTTCTATATGCCCCTCCATAATAAGGACTTAGTAAAATTCCTCTATGTATTCTTGGACAAATTTTCCCACTTGCTTTAACCCTTACATCTCCTTGAACAAATCAAGCTTGTAATCAATAGGAATGAACTACTTCTTTAATTTGTCTACAATGTGATCTCATCTTGTGGTTTTCTCCTTTCCATTTCTATTTCTTTCCAACTAAATCTCTTGCCACCAGATTTTGGTATGGCCTTTCATTTTGGCCTTCACAAAATTAACCCTATCAAAGTTCATAATATCCTCATACTCAGAATATTACTCTAGCTCATTGATCTAGTCGATCAACTCATCTAGGTTTAGATTTCCCAAAAATATGCCAACATTAATTTTAGATCTTTTTCCAAGCTTGGAAATGGCCTGAAAAGCTTCTTCTCCACTTGATTTAGGAATTCTCTGTCTCCTTCCCCTTCCTACCCAACATTTCCTTCTTCATTTTCTTCCTCACTTTCATTGCCTATGACAACATTCATCCCTCTATGTATCTCCTCTTGCAATGCTTGGAATTATCACTAGAGGGCTCTAACCTTAGGAGGAACAACTTTGACTATTACACTATGCTCCCTTCATGGAGGCATCTCCTTGTATCAAAACTAACAACCATAAAGTCCTGGTGCAAACTACCTCACAGTCTGTACTCTATCTACATACTCAAGAAAACTAGTTCTAATACCAGTTGATGAGGACACAACCCAAGAAGAAATGAACACAATAGGAAAAGGGGAATATCAATATTAGAAGTGATCTTCAATTATATTCAGTACAAGGAGAATAGACCCAAAGACATGCCCTATGAGCTTACAATGCTATATGATCCTAGAGAAAAACCTTCCTCTAGTACCTTCTCTTAAACTCCACCAAAAATTGCATTTACAATGTTAGAAATGTTCTTAGGTAACCTGAATTATCCCACCCACGCTAAATAGGAGTACTTGGCCTTCGAATTGGGCCCTTGACAATGGCCCCTATATAGTAAAGGGCTCTGCACACACAAAAAGGCCCCCCTGATCAAGAGGGCTTATATGGCTATTTGGCTGGCCCATAGCCTTTACCCTTACAATAATAGAACCTATAATTTTATGGGGGCCCCTATCATTTTATGGTATGGATCTTCCCCCATAAAATGATAGGGGCCCCATCCTTAGAATTGTAGGGCCCCCCATAAAATTCTAAGCGCTATGATACCTAATAAATATAGGGGGTAGGGTCCATAAAATTTGAGCCCCTTCCCCCCTCCCCCCCCCTAGAATTTTATGGGCTAGCCCTAGTTTCAAAAACATGTTAGAAGTTGATGTAAAATTAGAAGAATCTAGAAATGGTAGTCCAACTTTCAAGATGCATAACTTTTGCTCTATGATTCTGATTGATGAACTATTTACATTTCTAGAATGCTCTTCAAGTGCTCTATAACCCTATGGATGATCTCTTCCCTCCCATTTTTTGAGCTTGTACAAGATCGTTTAGTGTCTCAAATCTAACTTTGAAGTGCTCTTAAGAGATCTCTAGCCAACTTAAACATATAATAACTTTCAAATTGCAAAGTCTTTTGACTTGACTCTTTTTCTTGAGTGCTTTAAATTAAAAGTACAATCATCCATCCAACTTACACCTTCTAAATCATTATAATTATGGTTCAATTACTCAAAAAACTTTTTTTTGCATTGGCACATATCCCAAGGTGCTCAAAAACTCTAACTTAGAAACCAATAGTGGAACTATGAGAGTTGGAATATTTATTTGACCCAAATGGGTATCTAGAAATGAAAATGCCTTAAATAAAAACTAACACTACACATATTTTTTTTGACAATACAGGATTTCCCTTACACCTCTAGATGCTCCTACATCAAAGACTCATCTAAGAACAATCTCCTCTCAAGTCTATATTAGGTGAATGCCCTTTGAATTTCTTGTTGAAACCATCAATTGTCCCAACAAATAATTTAATAATCCAATAGAAATCAGCATCACCACTGTCTCTAAGTATCCATGAGCACCTATAAGCAATCAATCCATGCCAACTCCAAATGCAACATGGCAATATCATGAAGTATCCATCTTATGATTAATGTACTCAATACCAAGAAACTAAACCAAGATTAATGTCAAAGTTCCAACCATGGCCCCAAGAACATAAGCATGGCAACATGATCTAACCATCTCAACCAAAGAGATAACATGCTCCATATGAACATACTCTAACATGTCAAAACTCTAAACATTCATCAAGAGTATACCATGGCATAATAATTAAACTATACTCACACCAAGCATAACATGTTGAATGAAAGCATAAACCACACCTTTATCAAGAACCTCATGAGTCTTCAAGATGCAACCATCTCCACACACCATTAAGGAAAGCATCTCTCTGCACCACGAAGAACCATCTCCACACACCATGAAGATAACCAAGAACCCCATGAGTCTTGGGTAAAATTAAAAACCTGTGTCTGACCTTTTGTAAAGGAAAGGGCTAACAAAACTATAATTGTTCACCTTCAATGATATAAAATTGGTATTAGTATTTTGAATTTGAAAATGAAGTAAACTAATGAAATTTGTATAAATGGATGAAGTTTGGATTATAATTTTTAATAATTATTTTGAATAAGAATTGATATATTTCCTATTCTTTATAGATAATTTTTAAGCTACCAAAAAATGCTAAAAATTAGGGATCTACTTCCCACCACAAAACTATATGAAAATAGTATTATTTTCTTTTTATGTCAGACTGTGTTATAGATAACATATATAGATAGAACAATCAAAAATAAAAATTGGAGATCTATATTTTCTCTTTTATAATGATTCAAATTTCAACTCACTTGAAATCAATAGGTTTCATCTCCCACCATATTTTTCAAAACAAATCTATTCTAACTAGGAGAAAAATTATACATCCTAGAAGAGCACTCTCCCCTCTACAACATCATATAATTTTATTTTATTTTGATATTATTTTATATTTCTTTCTTTCTCAAAGCCAACATCTTCTCAAGTGTTAAAATTAGTTCTTGTAGAATTTTTTAAATGCAATATACTATATCTAATTAAAACACTATGAACTCTATACAAGAATAATCATAATTCTGAGCTCTATAAAATGGTATTTATATGTTATAAAAAAAAATCATTAAAATTTGTAAGAGTTATTAAAATGCCAAAATTTTAAAGTAATTTTTTTCTTTAGTAATTGGATACAAACTAGTATAAAATATGCATTTAATAGACATTTCCAATTGAAAAAGTGTGAGACCATATATAAGTTAGCTAGATAGATTTTTTCTAGATCATATGTTTGAACAAAATTAATTTTTAGATAGAAATACTAAAATTTAGTCATTCTTCTAAGTCATCCTTAAAGGTGACACAACTTTGTACTTTTACCCTCCTCAATATCTAACCATCTTCACACACCATGAAGATAACCAAGCGGACCATGCAAATTTTAGAGATGCTTCTACAACAATAAGATCTAAGAAAAACCTCCAACATCTACAAACACTTAATAAATATATTAATCTCAACAACTCCCACTCAACCATGGTAACAAAGCATCATAAAACTCATCTCCTACCTAAAGATCTTCTAGGTCTGATCATTGTCACAAGCTCCAACTAAATTATGTATCCAAGCTATCCATAACATCATGATGAAAAATCCATCCTCTATATATCCAATCATGTCATGTTAAAATCTATGGCACCATGAACACATCCATGAACTAAACATCTAACTCTCAAAGTGTCTAACCTATTAGCATAAAATAGTCAACCACAATTCTCCATCATGACTATACCTGGTTACAACATCTTATGCCTTCTACATGAAGAAAAAGTCAAAAAATCATGTGACTTATGGCATAGAGAACCCAAATACAAGCCACCACTATGAATATGCACCCATAATGAAAAATAAAAGGGAAAAGACAACCCATATCCAAGCTATAAATGTAACCAATAAGTATAGACTACTTACAACATTACACAACTTGAAAACCAACAAGTCATCATACATATCCAATCCAAATAGTGATAACCATATCACCATGTGACTAATCTAGAATATAAACTAAGTATACAATGACATCAAATCAAAAACTCCAAAATATACAATGTCATATACACACAATGGTACCATAGTCAATATATACCATAAACTATTTAGATTAATATATCACCAAATAAATCATGTCAACCGTACACCAAATCTAAAATTTTTTGTAGAGCTCACCAAGATCTTTTTGTTGACTACTTGAAGTACAAAATTTGACTTTGTATGCCCAAGTTATGCCCTATTCTGTGTTCAAAATAAATAACATATGAAGTTAGGGCTCTTAAAATGTGACAAAATATCAAAATCATAGAACACAACGTACACCAAGTTGTAGTGCTCTGAATTATCATTCCAACACTTGTAAGAAGTCTAAAATCCAATATCTTGAGAGAAAGTTATGGTCATTTTACTAAGATAATCTTTTTACCATTTTCATTGTGCTTTTTTTTTGGTGATGAAAATTTGGATAGGGTTAAATTTGATGACCATCGGGGGCTAAAATTAAAAAACTCTTTCATTTCCTCTGAACATGACGTAATAAGGGCATATTATATATCAAAATTTATGGAAACATTGACCCAAATCCAATGGTGAGGTCTATTTTTACCTAGAAGGTCATTTCAAAAAGCTCCCCCTATAACCATCATTTAAATAAAATATCCAAAAGAACCCTTTTGTCCAACAATTTCATATGCCCAAAATATACCAACATCCCATCATAACATTCAACCCAAAAACTTCAAATTTGAACCTAAACAACCTATGTATCTTGCCATTTATTTTATCCTCTCATGCATTCTCATGGATTCAATCTAGGGTTACAATAATAAATTCATACCTCTGATACCACTTGTAATGAAACTTGGAAAAAAGAATATAATAATTTCCACATAACCAATAATAGATCTAAAATAAATATCTAATTAAAATCCACATACAAGAGAATAGACAACATACCCACAAAAAATGTAACATGAGATATACCTTGGAAAACCCTCATTGAGGGAAAAACCAAGCCTCCAAAAGTGTCCATCATCATGTATTATTTAGCAAAAATAGTATTGCAATACAACCATGGAAGCCTTCAATTGCATAGCCACAACCAAGCAATCCATGTGAACAAGCATAAATCTGCACACCCCATGCCATGCTTCCAACCTTTACAAATACTCCCTTGGCTAACCTTTCAAGCCTTGTCCCACTTGACTGCTTCCCTTTTGCCTTCTATTTTCTCACCTTTTCCTCTTGTCCCTACAACTACGCTTGAGGTTGCTTATATAGTATAAAATTCCACAAAACCACAAAGTGGTATTACATAAACTGTGTGCTAAAGCCATGTGCTACCTAACCCATTGACCCCACATTTAATATTGAAAATTTAATTCTTTTTGCTAATATTAAATAATTACATGAAATATAATCACAATGTTACAATACCACTTATCAAGTATATCCTGTGGGAATCTTTACATATTGTAAGCCTATCTAGGTGCAACGTTACATAATAAAACAAAATAATACAATATAAAAATATTATGCAATGTGTGCAACACCCATTATCTCAACAAATTACCACTGTCAAACTTCTTCAAGATCTTATTAGGTCCAAACTTCTTAATCTTCAACTTACTATTTATGCCAATAGGAAGTTTTCCTTTCTTCAAATGAACTATCACCTCATCACCAAATTAAAAAACATGATGAATTCTAGAATTATTGAAACATTCTCCTTATACCTTAGATTATTTTGTTCCAACTTCAGCTTCATTTTCTTATTCAAAGACTTCATAAAATCAAGAAACTCTTCTCTTGCATCACTTCTATTTTCTTCACTAGAAATATCCCTTAAATATGATATCCCATTAGGTTGTATGCTAGTGACAACCTCAATAGGTGTCTTTCTTGTACTATTGTTCACAAAATTATTATATGCAAATTTAGCTTGTGTTATTTTCATCTCCCAATTATGTGGTTTGTCTCCAAGTAAATATCTCAACAAATTTCCCAAGCTTCTATTCACAACTTTTTCCTATCCATCTATCTATGGATGGAATGTAGAACTAAATTCCAACTTGATACCCATCTTCTTCCACAAAGCCTACCAAAAATAAAATAAAAACTTACCGTCTCTATCAAAAATAATACTTCTTGGCAATCCATGCAATTTGACAATCTCTTTAAAGAATATCTCAACAACATGCTCAATATGTGACATCTTCTTACAAGATATAAAATGAGCCATCTTAGAAAATCAATCCACAACAACAAATATAGAATCATACCTCTTCATTATTTTAGGAAATCCAAGAACAAAGCCCATACTGATGTGACTCCAATGTTTCTCATGAACAAAAATAGGTGTATATAATTTGATATTTTGACTTATCCCTTTTGTAACTTGACAAACTCAACAACTCTTTACAAATGTCTAAACATCCTTATATATTTAAGGCCAATAATACTTCTCTTTCAACAAACTCAATGTCTTATCAATTCCAAAATATCCAGCCAATCCACCAATATGCTTTTTCTTAATCAAATTCAATCTCATAAAACTCTTAGGAATACACGACCAAATACATTTAATTTATAACATATGTTCTTGAAGAAAATAGTCATCAAACATACTTAGTTATTTTGTCAAACTAGGTGCTCTACACTCTCTCCAAATCTCATAAAAATTAGGATCAATATCATACAACTCCTTCATCTCATCAAAACTAAGAATTTCAACCTTCATCTTGGTTAGCAAAGAACATTTGTTACTCAATGCATCATTAATTCAATTAGTGACTCCACTCTTATGATTAATCACAAATGTAAAAATTTACAAGTACTCAACCTACTTCATATGTTTCTAATTTAATTTATGGTTACTTCCCAAGTACTATAAGCCTTTATGATTAGTATATAATACAAACTCCCACGGAATCAAATAATGTCTCTATTCCTTTATTGCTTGAACAATAGCATAAAACTTTTGATCATACATAGAATAATTCCTGTTATTATCATTCGACTATTGAATAAAATTGGTTAATTATATATTATCTTTGATATTACACAAAATGTCATATCATTTCTAGGTAGTGTATATCAAGCTCACTTAGATGATGAAAAGAGTTTTCAAAGTTTTCCTAATTTAGAAGATAGTTTCTACTATGTTCACTTGACTTACAAAGAGAAGTTTATAGAAGATTGAGTGTTAGCCAAGCTCCCTCAATTACTAAAGGAATTTTTTGAATATACAGTTTTAACCAAGTTTACTTGGTTAACATAGGAAATCATTTATGAGTTAGTGTCTACCAAGTAGAGTTGGCTAATAAAGGATCTTCTTGTTCTAGCATATTAAGTTTAATAAATTTGTTTCTTGGTTGTAGCCGATTGAGGTGATGAATATTTATTATTGTAAATTATATTCCAGCTAGCTTGAGAATGTGTATGATATAAATATAAGGTCAAGTTGAAGATGGAATATGTGCAATTAATAGAAGATTTGAAGATGCTTAGAGGAAGTGAATTAGAAGGATACACATAATATCCTTGTGGAGCTAAAAAGATACATTCAATTAGAAATGATCAAGTATACAAGCCAGAATTGAGATCTATAATCAGCAATTTAGTTACATCAAAAATTAGGTCATCTCACTGTTAGTCTCTAACCATTGTCATAGTGATCTAAATCCCTTAATAGATTTGGTCTAACAACTATTTGTAAATCCTCTAACAAGGTGAAATTTCTAGATTGAAGTGTCTATAGACCTCTAACAAGGCTACTCCTTATAGGGTTATTAAATCTTCGAATAGGGTCACATCTAATAGTGTGTATTGTAACCTTTAATAGAATTGGCTCCTAATAGGGCTCACTTTAGAAGAGTGAAAATTAGTAACTAGTTTCAATTGGTTGTTTTCCCAAATTAAGTTTTCACATTGAATCTTGGTGTCACTTGTGTTCATACTATTTATTTCATGTGTAGGAAACTAAGTTAAGTAAGGTTAATTATAGATAATATCTTAAAATTTACATGTTAAGAATTTTTTGAGTTATAGTTTTTATTTTAGTGCTTACTGAGTCACATCAATATTTTTAGTGTAGCTTATGTTCTATATTGACATCTAAAGGATTTGGGATTTATCTTTCTGGTAACTAATTCACCCACCCCCTCTCAGTTACTCCTCTTATATTTCCAACAATTGGTATAAGAGCTTCTTGGTCCTTGTAGAGAAGGTTTCAAGGACCTACGCTTAAGATAAAGATTTCTTACTAAAGGTAGATTCCCAAGCTGAATAGGGATAACTTCAAGGTATGACAAGAACTCATCAGGTTACACTTAGAAAGCATTGGAGATTTAGGACTAAAGTATATAGAAACACAATATGTAACACCTGCTAGAACAATGAGTGTTGAAGAAATTATAAAAAGGAGAATCATAACATTATGATGATTGATATTGCTACATCTCTCAACCATGCCAAATTTGACAAAGTCAAAGATTATGGAACTACTCATGAAATGTGGATCAAGTTGAAAGCTATCTATAAAGGAGATGATAATGTAAGAAAAGCTAAAGATGAAAGTCTTAGAAGATAATTTGATCAAATAAAGATGAGAGAATATGAGAATGTTGTAAAGTACAATGATAAAATCAAAGCTAGTGTTTGAGCTATCAAAGCTTCAAGAGGGAAGATTGAAGATGAAATAGCGGTAATTAAGTTTCTCAAAAATATTTTGTTATGACAAAACCATGGACAAAAATAATAATTACATGCAAATATAAAAAATAACAAAAAAATAGATTGCATAGAAGAGAACATGAGACACCAAGATTTAACATGGTTTACCCAATCTGTGGGCTATGTCCACCAAATAGTAGGTCAAATATTATTGCAATCCAATGGTTAAAATATGTAATCCCTTAAAACTTAATACCACAACAAGAATTAATTTTTGCATCACAACTTACAAAAAACCCCTAACCCTAAGCCCTTTTATACAAGTATTTTTAGCACTTTAGGGTTATAATTAATAATTACATGTCGGCTCAAAGAATTATGAAGTATGTATAGTAGTTTCCTAATCAATCACCACAAAATAATAATTTCTCACTTAGGGACTAATCAAATTCCACAGTAGAAAACAATCTCCCACTTGGAGACTGGTTTTGTAGTAATATCACTACCATTGGGGGCTCCCACTGGATCAAACCACCATGGACTCTATTGTTTTTTTATTCTTTTTTAGTCTAGAAGATCAATAGAAGCTGGAGAGGAATTCAACTTCTCCCTTGTCACTATCTTTGTATACATATATTTTGGATTGTCATTTGTATGTATCTTGTCTAACTTTAACTTTCCATCATCCAAACCTAACTAGATGAAATGGTACCACAATAGTACGTGTTTTATCTTTGAATGTAGAGCTAAATTTTTTTCAAGATGAATAACACTTTAAGTATCTATAAAAAAATAATTCTCCCTCTAAGGGTGTCCTAATTCTTCTAGGAAGAATTGAAGCCATATTATCTCATTAGATACCTCTATAGTAGTAACATACTCTACCTCTATAAAGGATAAAACATTAACCTTTTGCAAACGAGAAACCTAGCTCACTGTTGCCCCACTAATAGTAAATACATAACCTATAGTACTCCACCTAGTATCAATATCACCTACCAAATTTGAGTAAAAAAATCCCTATAAATTGGTAGTAGAACCCCCAATGTGTAAACACTTACTGGATGTTCCTCTCAAATATCTAAGAATCCATTTAATTCCATTCCAATGCTCAATTCCTAGATGACTCCTATACCTGCTAAAAACTCCCACTACGTGTGCAATATTTGGCCTTTTAAATACCATAACATACATCAAGCTGCCTACAACTGAAGCATAAGGCACCTTGCACATCTTGTCCTCCTTTTCTTGTGCCTTGGGACACATCTCCTTACTCAACCTCAAATGACTAGGTAAAGGTGTACTGACAACTTTAGCATTGTCCATAGAGAAACATTGTAGCAACTTCTCAATATAATCATCCTGAGATAAAGTTGATTTCATATTCTTCCTATCTTTGCAAATCTTCATATCAGAGATTTATTTTTTGCCCCCAAATCATTAATAACAAATGCATGTGCTAACTGGTGTTTTAGCCCTTTAATGTGATCCATGATAGACCCAACTATAAGCATATAATCAACACATAAACATAAAATAATGTAGCTATCATCATTCAACCTCTTAAAGTAAAAAACAATGATCTAAAAGTCAATGATTATATCCATGCTCATGCACAAAATTGTCAAATTTTAGATACCATTGCCAAGGTGATTGCTTCAAGCCATATAAACTTTTCCTCAATCTATACACTTAGTTCTTCTTACCTTTGACCTCAAATCCCTATGGCTAAGCCATATATATGTCATCATCCAAATCACCATGAAGGAAGGTTGTATTAACATTGAGCTTCTCTAATTAAAAATCTTTCGTAGCCATAATACTTAAAATAATGTGAATAGAAGCCATTTTAACAACATGAGAGAATATCTCATCAAAATCAATGCCTTTTTTCTATACAAATCATTTTACAACTAGCTTGGCTTTAAATATTTTCTTACCTCCATCCTCTTCTTTCAACTTGTAAACCCACTTATTTTATAAAACCCTTTTACCTATAGGAAACTTGCATAAATCTCATGTCTTACTTTTCAACAAAGAGTCAATTTCATCTTTAGTTGTAGACTCCCACTATATCTTAGTATCCACCTGCATAGCTTCATCATAACATTGATGCTCACTAGCATTGGTTAGTAAAATAGAATACAAAGAGGGAGAAAATATTTCTTCTTAGCCTTGTTGACTATCTAACATTCACTAGTGTGTGTTGTATTTCTTGTTGCAGTTCTTACACATTATGAGGAATTGTTAGAACATCATCTTTTTGAGTATCATCCAACACTACATAATCATCTCCTTTCTTCTCATTTTTCTGCAATAGATATTTCTACAACACTTTCTCATTGAATATGACATCCCTACTTATTACAATTTTATAATTTTCAAAATTCCAAAGCCTATAACCAAATTCATCAATGCCATACCCAACAAATACACATTTCTTTGACTTAGCTTCCAGCTTGGTTCTATTTTCAAAATCTACATGAGCAAATGCTTGACAACCAAAGGTTCTAAAAAAGGAATAAATCACCTTTTTACTAGTCCATGCTTCCTATGAAGTACCAAAGCCCAAAGGAATAGAGGAACCTCTATTATTCAAATATATAGTAGTATTGATAGCCCTTTCCTACATGTTTAAGGGCAACCCATCATGCAACCTCATGCTGCTTTCACACTCCTTTAAAGTCTTATTCATGCATTCAACTGCTCCATTTTCTTGTGGAGTCCTTGGAATAGTTTTCTATCCATGAATACCGTTAGCGGAGAAATAATATTCAAATTCATGAATGCAATACTCACCACCATAATCAGATCTGAGACATTTTAATTTCTTACCAATCTAATTTTCAACCAAGCATTTCCATTTCTTAAAAGTTTGAAATACATTAGATTTATGTATAAGGAAATCAACCCATACTTTTCTAGTTGCATCATCAATAAATATAACACAACAATGAGAGACACCAAGGGAAGATACATGAACCTGTCCCCATACATATTTATGTACAAGCTCTAATTTCTCACTTTTATTTTCCTTCAGAGTCTTCAAAAAACTTGTTGTCTTTTATTTTGCATACACAAAACTTTCATTGAAATCCATATTAAAATATTTTAGGATTGGTAAAAATTTCTTTGAATGAAGTACTTGCATACCTTTCTCACTCGTGTACCCAAGTCTATTGTGCCACAACAATGCATCTGAATCTACAACAACAATTTGTTCTCCCTGCTCAATTGTAGCAACTATTCTTAAACATTCATTTTTCTCTAAAACGATCAAAGTAGAAGGAATAATATAACCTGTACAAAGATATAAGGTGCTTACTTTCACATCTTTTGCTACTATGAGGGAACCTTTGGAAAACTTCCAATTTTTATCATTAAAAGTATCTACACAACCCTTATCACTGAGTTGCCCTACTGAAATTAAATGCCTACTCAGCCTTGGAACATGTCTTACCTCATTTAGTATCCAATGATTTTGATTCTGCAACTGAATCTTAACTTTTCCCTTTCCAATAGTCTACCAGGGTTTTTTATCTCCAAAATAAATAAGACAAAATCTTGTTGGACATAATGAATGAAATAACCTCTATGAGGTGTAGCATGAAATGAAGCACCATAATCTAAAACCCATGAATCATCAACACTTTCTAAGGATAGAAGAAAAGTATCCTCTTTGTATTTTTTACTTACTATGTTTACCTCCTTGTTTCCTTTTGGTTTACCTCCTTCATTATTCTTTTGATTCCAATAATCTTTCTTCTTATGCCCTAGTTTTCCATAGTACTAACAATCTCTCAGTCCTCTAGATTGAGATCTCTTCCCATTTGACATTCTTCTTGATTTCTGATGATTTCTAAAATTGTTTCCTCTCACTGTCATTTTGCCTCTGCTTTGTGCATTCAAAGCACCTCCTAATGTAGATACATCTAAGGCTTTCTTACAATTTTTCTAACTCAAAATAACACTAATCACATCATCATATTTTAGGGTATTATATCTAGAAATAGAATTGGTCACAACCATTACTAAACCATTATAGCTTTTAGGGAAACAACACAAAATCAAGAGAGCCCTATTTCTTCACCAAAATTAATACCCAAAGAAGATAGCTAACTAGTTGTTGGTCAAAAGAATAGTCTTGACAATTGAGTGTCAACACACTTAACCATTTTCACCATATATGCCAAGTACATAATACATGCTAAGCCACAATTGGTGCCAAGAAATCAAAACATAATATGTGCCAAGTGATCCAAGAAATGTTCATGTGCTGAGTGATCCAGGAAATGTTCATTGCCGAGTAATTCAAAAATGTTCAGATGCTAAGCAATACAGTATTTAATAGGTGCCAAGCAAACTAGGAAAGTAATAATTGCCAAGCAATCCAAGAATCAGTTCATGTTGAGCATCAATAATGTAATGAGTATTGCATAATTCAAGATCAACATAAGAGTTTGTGCCATCACAAACTAAGATGTAAAAAATGTTTGCATGACTCAGAAAAGGATAAGAAGATAAGAGAGAATCCTTGCAATTACCTATGAAAGCAACATATAACCAATTAGGAAAATGGAGAAGGAATGCAACAAATGAGAAAAATTCAAGGTATGAGCGAGAATTTGAGATTCAATATGGATTGTAGATCCATACCTAACCCTAAGTCTTCACATTCTTTAAAAGGAGGTCAAAAACCCATTGCATGCACTAATACATTTGGTAGTGTTTTGCGACGTCAATTTGCAACATCAATGTGTATTTGGCATTTTTTTTGTCTTATAACCCGACGATGTCGCAATTGAGACATCATCAGGTTATAAGTCAAAAAAAAGGTGCATTGTTCACAATGTTTAAGAGAAAGTGCCTAATGAACCAGATCTCCTGACTGAGCGTAAAAATAGATTAGGCCCAGATCGATGATCAGTCGATCTCCTAGCTGAGTGAAAAAATCCCTTAGGGCCGGATCGATGATCAGTCGAGCACAACTTATCTACCTTCGAGCATAGCTTATCTACCCCTGAACATAGCTTATCTACCTCAGAAGAGTCATCGAACAAATGGAATGAATGCAATTAAAGGGAGCATGATGGCGGTAGCAGAATGAGTTTAGGCTAGGTTGCATTTCTTTACTCCCTTTGATTCTCTTTGTTTTGAAATTCATATTTTGCAATCCCCTTCATGTTGATTTCCCTCGTAGGATGCAGGGGCATTTCTTGTTTCTCTCTCAAATTTTTAAGAGTTTGTTTGGTTTCTTGTTTTCGCCTGCTTTCACCAAAAAAATATCATTTCTTGATGTTCAGCTCAGTCTAAATTGATGTTATCACTGACTTGAATTTTTGTCTTGTATGCATAATACAGTAATTCCTTGGTCTTTGTGTTAGCAATTGTCTCATCAAAATCACGTGTAGTTTCATCTAAAACCTTTTTGACAAAAGTTGTCTCAATCCCTTAGTATGTATGATGTACCATTTACATTTATCCTAGACCAAAGCTACTGCAGAGATAAGTTTGCATTACAAAAAACTCATTTAGATTCACAAGATTATGGAATTTTAATAACGTGCTCGATGAACCATGAGATTTATTCTCACCAAGGTAGCTGACATGAATTTGCAGTTCCCTTGAAACATTGGACCAGTCAAAAGTAAATAGACATCAAGCTTTTTTTAACATAGTTACATTTTACAGCCCTTGCTTTGGTTTCAATGTATGATGCCTCATATTGCCTTGAGGTCCATCACAAGAAATCCATTTTGTGTGCCTCCAGCAATTTTTACGTTTCAAAAGGCCTCATTTTGTTGAGGCATTTGCCAAACAACTTACTTTTGCCTATGCTGTAGGTTAATATACCTCTATGCATTTTAAATACAATACTAACAATGCCCTGCCATTATTTAGTTGTGACTCATTCTTGTGGAATGAACGCCAATTCCTTTTCTTCTAATTAGCGGAAAAATAAATAGATTATCCAAAGAAACAAATAGATTATCCAAAGAACCATCAATCTTTGGATTGTATCCCCCATTGCCAACTATATCTGGCATGTTGGTCTATAAATTGCCACGTCTTCAAAACAATTGTACCTTATAGAAATGAATTGTGGATGAGAGAGAAAAGAATCTGAAGTGGGAAAAAAAATCCATTCTTTCATCAAAAATCTACACTCTTTTTTCTTTTCACATTTCTTCACTGCAATTCCAAATTTGTCCGTGTCATTTTGTCAAACAGATAGCTAAATAACTTCATAGGCTATGGCATTTGCTTATGAAAGTTTATCATCAATATCGTCTTTATGTGAAAGAACCCAAAATTGTGGCATCAGTTTTAGATCCAATTCCAGAAGAGCTATCAACAAAAGAGCCCAAAATTGTGGCATCAGTTTCAAACCCCATTTCAGACGAGCTATTATCGGCATAAAAAAATGTAAAGTTCAATTGAGAATTAATTGCCGTGGGAGAGGCAAACATGGAAGCCCACTCAAGGTAAATTCACATGAGTCTTTCAGGAACTCCTCCATGGAAGATGCTCTGATCACTTCTTGGGCACTCTATAAGCACAATGATGGAAAACTCAAACCAATTTCATCAAAACCTTCATCTTCTAGTTACGTAAATTCTCAGGTAGTTGCAAATGATAATCAGACCACCAGTTTTGTGGCAGAAGCCCAAGGTTTGTTTTATGGGCATGGACCAGAGTAGTTTTAAGTCAAGGATTTCAATATTTATGATAGTTTTGTTTCTTTTATGCTATTGATGTTTTAGCATGATCTTTAGGTAAGAAAGGGGGACCAAATTCTAGAATGGGGAATCCTTCCCTTAGTTTGTCATATAGTTTTGATGTACAGACTTGCACTAAATACATTGTTGGAGCTACAGTGCCTCCAGTAACGTTGTCAAAACCATTTGCAGGTAAGGAAAAAGCTTCTAGAGGATTTCTATTGCTCTATTTCTTTAGATTTTATATTAGGTTAGGTGTTTTTATCCAATCTTAAACTTTGTGACCTTGTTTGGAGTTCCAGGAGGGGCTGGATTGTATATGGCGCTAGTGTTCCAAGGAGATAATTGGTTGGATGAACTTCATTGGTAATGATTCATCTTGACAGAGTGTATGGTAGGTACACTGATTTTCGACTAGTTGCTTTGTTTTTTTGCAGTCTAGCACAGTGGTCCCCCAAAGGTTTTATCCAGCAAATTATACTTTCTTCAACACCCTCTATAAATTCTCAATAATGGGGATAGATTCCTCACAAAATTCTTCATGAATCCTCCAAATTTATTCCTCAATTCAGTTTGCAGAAATGCTCGATGATGGAGGCAGATTATTCACAGAATTCTTCCCGAATCTTTCAAATCAAATACTGAATTCACTTTAGAGAGGTTTTTAAAAAAAAAATTTGTTTCCTCCTCCATTGCCTCTACATCACCATCATCCTCTGATTTCTCTGAGATCTGAGTACAAACACCACTGTCATCGCGCTTAGTTTCTGTAGCTAGGGGGACCATTGTGAAGTGACTATCTAGAAGCAATGCACCCATAATGAATGGGTGTTTTGCAGAATCCACATTCTTTCCAGCCATCTTCCCTTGTATGGAAAACTCTGCAGAAGTTGCCCTTTTCATATAGGGTTCCTCAAATATTGGACAAAATAGCCAGCTCCCCGGATGGGAACAACTAGCTGCTTCTCCATCGGCTGCTCTCTTTTGCTCCCCAATATCTATTCATACATTTTTTCTTTTTATTTTATTTTATTCTTTTCTTTTCTGTAAATCTTAAGTTAATTTAAAATAATATGGTTTATGTGAGTTTCAATATTTTCAAGAAAAAATTATAGAAATAAGAAAATGTGGTATGATGAGAAAAAAACACAGTTTCGTGAAGAAAATCTAATATAAGTACATAGCTATAGACAATTTTGTATGTTGATAAATATTGGTCATTTGGTAGATAGTGGTTCAGGTGCACCGTAAATGAGACTAGTTTTGATGGACTAGCCCCTAAGAAAGCTTTGGTCCCCCTCCACTCACAGTGAGCTACTGGTCACATAGAGGAGGTAGTGTGTGTGGGTGGGTATGTGTGAACCTATTTTTATAAATAATTTTTTAATTTTTTTTTTCTTATCTTTGTTATAGAAG
Source organism: Cupressus sempervirens (assembly GCA_028749045.1). Lineage (NCBI taxonomy): Eukaryota > Viridiplantae > Streptophyta > Pinopsida > Cupressales > Cupressaceae > Cupressus > Cupressus sempervirens. The sequence goes on along the minus strand of CM053792.1, from coordinate 321,376,033 downwards.
TCATTTATCATTTAGAATTCTTATAAAAACTTAGAAGACCACCATGACAAAAATATACATACATACATACATATATGATGACAATCTAAAGGATTTAAATCTCATTTCACACAGACCAAGTCTTCATCATAATACCAGAGCTATGAGTCAAATATGGAGGCTAATTTCTTTCTTAACACGAATGACAGGATTATTTCTTTCAAGGGTGAAAATTATGTCACCTAGTTGAGCCACATCTTCAAGCTAGATCCCCACTAAAATAAATACTTACAATAGAAAAAGTATTACAAGACAACAACCCAAAACAAGAAAACAATTGAAGACTAAAATAAAGTTAAACAAAGATCCAGTTGCCCAAAAGTTAGCACAAGGTTAAAGCCACACATAACATAATGATTCTATCTATCAAGGAGACCCATGGGGTTTAGAAAGGCTCCTTGAACGTCATCATTTGGTTTTGACTTGGCTCCCATAGCCACTACTATGGGTTTTAACATGGCTCTCCAAAACATCATCACCCACAACCTTAGAAGATCAATCATCAAAAATCCAACTAAAACTTTTGGGTTTTGGAATGCTCCCAAATTTTGAATTGGATTGCACAATTATTTTGATAAGATTCTCAAGTCTTTTAAAAATCACATACCTCATAGAAATGATCATTAGAAAGTGATATGAAACTCTAGGGTTTAAGAAGACTCCCCAAACCTCCATGGGATTTATTTTGGATCCCATAACCATAATGGGATTTTTAGAGGATCTCCAAAAGAACACAATTTTTTTTAAAGGATCCCCAACCATTCAAAATGGGATTAAACTTGGCTCCCATAACCAAAATGTCACCAGCAAAAAAGAGACCCCACCAATCATCCATAGTTGTAATGTGTATTTGGCATTTTTTTTCAATAAATTTCCTATGTGAGCAAAATCATGACTAATTTATCATATCTCTATTTTATGCAATCTAAGACAACTTTTCATGTTTTTGTTTGATCAAATACACATGGATTCTTGTCCATGGGTTCCTGCAAAGAAGAGGGAATATGAGTATGATTATAGTTAAAAGCCTTACTATCTGTCTCAAACTTATAGGTATGTTCTAAATGTCACCTTGTATGGTACCTATCTTATCGATTCAAAGAATTCACCCTTGCACCTCATTAACCTTGTAAAGTTTCCTCCACACTGTCATTTTATTGACAACAATAATATAGCATGAAGTTCGAACAACCTTTTAAAGATAAAGATTCTATACAAATAAAGCATATATGTTACAGTTTAGACTTTGCTAAAAGAGATTTAAGATATACAAAAGTTCTAAACAAGGGAAAATAATTTTATTTAAGAGACACAATAGGCTAAAAAGTAACATTACCTACACAGTTATGCTTGAGACTGAATGGCTCAGTCGCCACCTGCTCCTTGTAGCTTTTAAAACCTTCAATGATCACCTTAGTGCATTACTTAGTGATTAGCCTATTGCATAATATAACACAAGTGTTTGAACTTAAACACAACATTGTTGGAAATATTGATGACATGTGCACATCAATTAACATGCTTATGAACAAGAACAAAGAAGCAACCCAAAGCAAGCCACATTAACACAACACCACAAAAACTATAAAATAAAATCTTTGGCAGCTATTTTAAAGCTATATCATGCTAAAAACTTATGCAAGGTAGTAGCAAAATCCCACCTATTGCTTTTAATCCACAAACACAATCCCAGAAACTCAAAATTTATTCTTGAACGAATTTTTGAAAATAAGTAAATACAAAAATTAAAAAATAACGTCGAATAGGTTAGAATGGAAAACTCAAAACACATTGTATTAACAAGGCAAATTTTTGAATATTAGGATGCTCAGAAGGATAATTCTGAAGTTAAATAAGCAATTTAATGCATAAAAATAGTCTAGAAGGCGAAAGTTGAAAAGAGATCATATTATATTTATTGTAAATTTCAAACCTATATCTCTAATTCGATTAGAATAGTGAAAAAATTTGTAAAGAGTCAAGACTTTGACAAAGCTTAGTTTTGTTAACTTTACATAGCATCTTGACATTCAATGCATGTATGTTTGACGCTGAGCTAAGCTATATGTAAGTGTGATAATTTGTGCTGCACATGGATTAGAATAAAATTTAAACCCACATCACTTTGGAAATGATTGTTTGGATTCCAAGAAGAAATGTTTAAGTGTGATGCAAATCAATATGGAATTTTCATACTGATGACTTTACCCAGTCTTTTGAGAGAAAGCCAACATCATTTGTGCAGGTTTTTCCGATACTCGGGAATGAAAGTGCATATTTAAAGTGAACAGAAGACTGGGAAAATATTCCCTCCTAAACTATATCTTTGAACCAATAGCCAATCAATGATTATAATAAAATCAAGGTCAATTGAGCATTTGAAGAAAGTCCATGCAAGGCTCTATTAATTTAGACAGCACTAAAGCAAATTAACATTCTACTTTTTCATGACTATGTAATTTATCTTAATTTTTCGACTGTGTTCAAGAATTATTTTTTTTTCTTGCAATTTCAGGTATGGATTTTATGATGAATGTCTAAGAAAATATGGAAATGCAAATGTATGGAAGTACTTTACAGATCTCTTTAATTACTTAAATATATGCATTTAAATATCATTTAAATAGCAACAATGAGTATATATCAAATCTCCGAACCAGATAATAACAAAGCATTATCAACAACAATATGTCAACAAATCAATAACCAGATGATTTATGTGTTTTTTCATGACTATGTTTGACTCATATAATTGTGATCTCTCTAGCACTATGATGTCATTTAATATGTCTTGCTAAAGCTTGTAAATTTTGTTCCTTTTCCCATGTCATATAATATGTCTTGCCTTGTAGCTTATATGTTTTGAAATTGTTGTTAGGCCTTGTAGCTTGTATGATTTGATTGTTGGAGAGCTTCTATAGCTAAGCAAGAAGGTTGTTTCACAAGTTATATAGCCGCATGCTTGGGTATGAAAATTGCATATTTTTAATCTAATGTATATTTTAACTAGACTTTTAGCTTATATGTTTTGAAATTGTTGTTAGGCCTTATAGCTTGTATGATTTGATTGTTGGAGAGCTTCTAAAGCTAAGCAAGAAGGTCGTTGCACAAGTTATATAGCCACGGGCTTGGGTATGAAAATTGCATATTTTTTAATCTAATGTATATTTTAACTAGACTTTTAGCTTATATGTTTTGAAATTGCTATTAGGTCTTGTAGCTTGTATGATTTGATTATTGGAGAGCTTCTACAACTAAGCAAGAAGGATGTTGCACGAGTTATATAGCCATGCGCTCAAATATGAAAATTGCATATTTTTTAGTGGCTTAATGTTGTAAGGTCTCTTGAAATAAGACCTTTAGACGGTTGGTCAAAGTTTTACAAATAATCTTATCCAGAAATTTGCCTAGAGCAATTGACTGAATCTTATAAAAGGTGATTGGATTAAATGTCTTAGGAATAAAGTCAAAAAAAGTATTTTTAAAATATTAAAGTATTTAGCTAGGTCTAAGAAGATTTGTGTACTTTTGATAGTTTTTCTTAGTTTGTGAAAGTTTTAGACCGAAGTTTTCATAGCCTGATTTTTGCTTCCTACAAAGAACAATCATGTCAGATAATATAAGTGAAGAACAAAATAGGGAGACAATCGCTAGATTGTGGTCTAACTTGAAAAAAAAAGGTGATGGAAAATGTTATTGTCCTTGCAAAATTTGTAAGGGCTTAAATCGTAGAAGACTGCTAATCAAAACAGTTAAGAGACATTGTAGGGAGAATGGTCACATTGAAGGGGGACATGACTATCATCCACTGGTAATTCATTCATTATATCATTTTAACAATTTATATACATATGAAATCACTTGATGATGAGTTGATGATCATGGATTATTTATGTTAATTAATTTTATAGAGGTTGATCTAGCCAGGGAAGTACATGATATGAACCACAACAATATGAAGAATATGGTTTTTGAAGTGGAGGAACATGGAGGTGCAAATATCCAAGGTGAAGATAATGATCCCATGGAAGATGACAATCATGCACTAGAAAACACATTTGAAGATGATGGTATAAATACATTTATGCATGACACATTTAGTCCAAGCGTATCTGATCATGATGATGATGATAGCCTCGATGTACCTCTACTTGAGAAGGCATACGAGCCCCTATACAAAGACTCCCAAACAATTCTTCTCTCTTCTATATTGTTGTTGTTGAACTTGAAGGTTATGAATGGTTTATCCAACATAACAATGTCACATATGTTAAGGTATGTCATATATGTCTTTATAGTTAACAAGGGGTGAATAATGTACCACTAATATTGTTTATATTAACAACTTATATTTTTTTCTATAGATTGATAGGCGAGTTTCCGTACCATCATCAAATATTCTACCTTGTTCATATCGAGGATTATCTGCTATTATGAAAGATATTGGAATGGAGTAACAAGCAATACATGCTTGTCCCAATGATCATATTATATATTATAAAGAATGTGAATTTGCAACACAATGCCCTGTATGTCATATGAGTAGATATCGAACAGATTGACTAACAAAAAGGGTGCCTCAAAAGGTTCTTCGTTACATCCCCATTATTCCACGGATGCAACAATTATTTAGGTGTAGTAGCTTGGCTCAATTTATGGATTATCATGCATGCAATAGAAGTTGAGATGACATTATTCGAATCCCTGCAGATGGTTTGACATTTATGCACATAGAGGAAAAGTGGCAACACTTCAAAGAAGAACCTCGTAATCTCAAGCTTTCATTGGTAGTGGACGACGTCAATCCATTTGGAGAGATGAGATCTATTTACTCGGTGTGGCCTATTTTTGTTATCAACAATAACATTCCTCTATGGATGTCAATAAAGAGGGAGCACATTATGTTGGCAATGATTGTTCTAGGTATCTTATCATTTGATAGTTATTAATTTACATGTACTTACAAATCTTGCAGTAAAACGGTCACAATAATTATGTAATGTTACTTTTCATTCAAGTAGGTAAATATTAAGTTAAAGATATGAATGTATATATTGAGCCTCTTATTGATGAGTTGGTGGAGTTATGGAATGATGTCACTATGTATGACATGTCTAGACCAATAGGACAAAGGCAATTTCAATTCCATGCAATACTTGCATGGACAATACATGATGCCCCAGGGCTAACACATTTTTGTGGTATGTTATAGTGAATTCAAGTTGTGCATGATAATTCTAATTATAAAAATCAACATATTTAATAATCCAATTATATCATTATCTTGTAGGTCTTCAAACAAAGGGAAAATTTGCATGTCTAGTTTGTGGTCCAAAAATGAAATCTCATCATTCAAAAAGTTTAGAAAAGTAGGTGTTTGATGAGTATAGACACTTCCTCCACAAGAATCATAAGTATCAAAGTACGAAAAAACATCTTTTCAATGGGAAAGAAGAGACTACATCAAAGCCACGAAGAATGACACCTCGCCTATGGAAGTCGGAATATAATAGAATTAATTGTCGAGGTAATGTCATTCCACCTAATGGTTTATGTTTGTAATTTATATATTTCCATTGTGAATTTTGTTTACTAGTTGTGTAAATGATGATCGTGAAGGTCGTCAAGGCAGTATTGACAACCTTCCAAAGGGACTTTAAAACTATCCCAAACAATTTAGCAGGTTGCCCTACTACAAACACTTACAAATTGTGAATTTGTTTGATTCTATGCATATTGGAAAGAATATAATAGGGACATTGTGGAAAATATTGGATGGAAGGTGTGACAAAGAAAAATTTGTCAAAATTTGTAATGACATTCATGAATCCAATCATGCATTGAAGAATTGCATTCACTCAAATAGCAACAGAGATCAAATTAATATAAGTGCCCTTCTTTGGTTATTAACAGAGCAGCAAAGTGATACCATAAAAGAAGTCATACAAAAAATTTGATTTCCCACAGGATTTGCTGCGAACATAAACAATCTCATATAAAAAAAAAGTGAATTTGGGCTAGGGCTCAAAATGCATGATTGGCATACTTTCATCAAGGTAAGTTATGTTCTTTTGTATTTATAATATATTCATAAACTACGTGTATTGTTCATTATGTTATGTTAGAAAATAATGAAATGATTGGTTTATAATTACTATAGTATGTGCTTCCTCTATCTCTCCCAAAGCCCTTCAACAATAACATCAAACAAGTGATATACGATCTTGGAAAATACATGAGGTAAGCAGTAATATCTGTTCAATTTGTTGTATATATTTATTATATTCATGATTTGTTTTTATTGCTATGTAATCTATTGTATATTATTTTGTAAAGTCTTGTATCTATATATTTTTTGTGACTTGAATCTCTTAATATAGGTGGTTGTCATCTAAAGAAATCCATAAAGAAGATATAAACTATTGGAAGAGAAGAATTCCTCATTTACTGTGTGAAATGCAAAAGTGTCTACCTCCAACTTTTTTCAATGCATAGGAACACTACCTCATACACCTAGTTGAGGAGATTGAATTGTGTGGACCTATACACACTAGGTCAATGTGGATGGTTGAGAGGCACTTGAAATCTTTAAAGGCTTTGGTTCAACAAAGAGCACATCCTGAGGGTTCTATGGTAGAGGGATATATGGTATACTAGACTATGGTGTACATTACTGAATATCTTCCTAAGTTTGCATCAAATATCCGTGTATATCGCATTTGGGATCTCGAGCCTTTTAAAAAATTAGAAGGGGAATACTTGATGGGAAAAGGTAGATTGAGGAAAGTGAGAGGTAATAAATTATAAGATGTTATTGTAATAAATTATTTCTTAATTTTCAAAATAAATCGGTTGTAAGTTGTCTATTTTTTTTTTGTAAAAGTGCTCAAGAGTGGGATGCACTACATTTGTATATTGCAAACAATCCTTATTGGATGACGGTATGGATTGAACGATGTCAACATTCTGGTCGGACATTAACATGGGAAGGTGTATCTTCATTGGTGAAAGAAGCTCATAATAATGGAGACTCCAATGTTATGCAAAGGGAAATAGATTTAACACATGGTTTAAGAGATTTCTAGGTACATACAAATTTATTAATCACCCATATGTTTATCAACTCATGATACAATAATTTTGACATGTTTTACATATTATTGCAGGTTAAACACCACAAGGCTATGTTTTGTAATGGTCAAAAATTTTGTGTCAAAGTGTTGGATGACACAAAGAAAACTTGTGATTTAGGAATAACTACAGTCTTTCAAGTGACTAATATTTCATCTAGAAATGACTTACATCCTCAAGAGTCTAAAAATTGATACTATGGCATTTTGGATGATATACTAGAGTGTGACTTTAGTTCCTTCAAATTAGTACTTTTCATTGTCAAATGGTACAGGATACATCTTAATCCAAATGATCCTGATAGAACTATTATTGAACATGATAATAGATTTACAATGGTTAATACAAGGTCATTTGAGCCAGTTGGGGATGAGCCCTATGTTCTTTCAAGCCAATGTGAGCAAGTATTTTACTCAGAGGTTCTACATAAACTGGGTTGGTCATTTGTTGTTAGACATGAACTGAGAGGAAGGCCAATAAAGTATAATGTGCATCCTGAAGAAGAAGATACCGAAGAAGTAGAAGATGATGTAGATGTTGCTACTGATGATGATGATAAAGATGATGTTGATCTTGACGATGATGATGATGTTGATGTTGATGATGATGATGCTGATGATGACGACGATGATGATGACAATGATCATGATGGTGAGGATGATGATGATGATGATGATGACGATGATGATGATGACGAGGAGGAGGATGATGATGATGATGACGAGGATGATGATGATGAAATTTAGAGTTATGCCATCAATCCTTAATCTATTTAATATTAATTTCTTGATAGAAATATATTTGTCTTATATGGTTACATAGTTTATTCATTATCTATTTAAAAGATACAAGTTTCAACTAGAAATAGAATACTGCCAATCTAAATTAACTATTAATCTAAATTAATTAAATAAAACTATTTAAAACACATATTGATGCATGAATGTATTGAGCCTTATTTTCTTTCAATTCGAAAGCATTTGTAAGTGTTTAGTTTAGAAAATGGAATTCATTAAATATATATAAAAGGGAGTTGTACCTAGAATAAAATTCATAGGGAAAACATAATATAAGTGCTTAGCCCTTCACTACGCCTACTTCTCTAGTAGGCTTATAATGTGAGCCTGATTTAAGTGTTATATTGTGTACCTTTTAATGTTTTTAATTTTTATGTGATGATTATGATGGATGTGATTATGATTATGATGTGATTATGCTCATGATAATTGAATTACATTTGCAGGAAACTAAACCCCTTTTAGGAGCATCTCGCATAGTCTCATGGATCGACAGGTATAAGTCAATACTCCTTATAGATAGTCTATTTAATACACTTATCAAAAGTAAGATTGATGTCTTCTAAGATCTCTCCCATTTGTAGGTATGAGTGAATAGGTATTTGTCAGAAGTGTCTTCCTCGAGTGAGGGAAATGTAGGAATAGAAGAGGAAAGTGAGACATTGGGTATCCAAGGAACTTCCTCCAATAAACACTAATTTTTGTGTTAATGAGAGGATATATCGCATAGCACCATCATCATTACATGGTTTGGGCCTATTTTCTATGGACGGCATAAAGGTGTCTTACAACAAAGTTTCTAAATTGATGGAGTATGTTGGACCATGTTATGATTACAAAAGTTGGATGCATATTGTTCAATATAAAAAAAGTATGCATAGGTATGTCCTCTTGTAAAATTATATACAACAGCAAGACAATAATCAAAGTAAAAGTGTGGCTATATACATTGATGGAAGGCCAAAAGAAACAAGGAATATTGTGAGTTTTATAAATAGTACATGACTCGGGTCAACTATAAAGAAACCCAATTGCATATTTGAGGTGCGCGAGGGAAATCATGTATTCATCTATGCGATAAAATGAATACATGCAGGGAAAAAGCTTCTTATTGATTACAATTTGAACCGCATAGATACAAATGAGGCTACTATCATGGGGGTGGTACATACTATTAAACCAACTTCTAATCAATGACCCCAACATACCATTTAGTCAATAAATTTTTGGCTAACATTTTTATACTTGATCTTTGACATAGGCGCACAATATGGAGCAACTGCCCGGAGGGGATGCTGGCGATGTTTCTGGCTCATCTACACATGAGCAGGTAAAACTCATTGTAATTGTGCAAACTAGATAGAAGCAAAATGTTATTTTTTTAATGTTCTTTTCTTCATTTTTTTGGAGTAATTTTGATAATACTAATACTATTGTTGTCACAGAGGGCCAGTGGTCAAAGGGAGGGAAAGGAACCTGTAGTCCCTCAGTAGCCCGCCCCTGAGGAGGACCCGTTTTATATTAATTTAGCAGAGATTGATGACCCAATCAGTTCAATTAAAAAGTTGCTAAAGAAAATTGGCAAAGAAATTATACATTTGGCAACCATTAAGCCTACTACTCAGGGAATAAAAAACAAGGCATCTAAATTGTTGCACACCTTTGAAACCTTAAAAGTAAGTATTAATGAAAATTTTAATTATAACAAGAGTTCAATAATGGTTTTTATGTTATGCTCTTTTATGAAATTAATTAAAATACGGATGCATTGTCTTTACAAAGCTTTTTGCTTGATTTTGAGCCCCATTCCCATGATGAGGGTGCTATAGGTGGTTCAGGTAGATCGCATGTTCCATTCCCCACTTGTGTTTTCCATTGAATATAGATAGGAATTATCATAATAATTGACAATACATGCAATTAAGACTGAATTTATGCATGCATTATATATTTATGCATGTTCTAACAATTTTATTCTTCAGCTTTAGATCCTATGATGACGCCGCCTCCATCCAGGACAACCACAAATCTCTTTCCAACTGTTGAGTTGACAATACGCAGCTTACAAGCATCGACTGTTGCACCATCTACTGGTACACAAATCCCTCTTTTTCTCTCTTTTGTTATGTGTTTAAGTGTTATGTGTTTACAATGTAGATTGTAATGACCCCCCTTTGGTAGTCACTCAATACTTAAACTTTTTCACAATTTTTTTACAACTATTTGTTTGATACGCCTTTGGTTTTTATAATTCATGTGAATGATTAACTAGACTCACATGTCTACTATCTTTGAATTCAAACATTACTTTTTCGTATATTTTTCACATCTTCTTGCATGAATAATCACCTTCTTTTGACTATTACAATTGCCGACTCCTTTTCAGTTGCTATTTCAATGAGTACACCAAGCCTACACAAATTATACTTGTTCACTACAGCCTGAACAGATTTACACTAACCACTAAGCCTACACAAATTATTCATCAAAAGAGGATGAATGCACATCATAAAATCTACACTTCCCTCAACACATTTATGAGACAAAATATGGTTCCGGCTATTATTTTGTATTCTTTAAATGATAGACCTTATACAACTTGATATTTGCATCTTAATGAAACAAATAAAATAATAACAACATAAAGTATCCAAAATCATAACAATGCATAGTGACATGGATCTCCCACCTACGTAATGATCTCTTTAAGAGATGCTATAAAGAAAAAGATACATTGTCTATTTTTGGATAGTGCTCCAGAATTTCAAGCACCCAAAGTTCTTGGAACACGACCCTAAAGATGTTTAGTAAATAATCGAACTGTTAATTTATCTGAAACAAGTTCTTCCCATCTGATTGTACAAGCAGAGAGCAGTATCCTATCAATCGAACTCCTCTTTGTACAAAAATAGTGGCCTTCTAAAAGAAATAATAAATGTCACCTTTGAGTACATTATATATCAACTTATAGGTTCGTTAAATATTTATGGTTAGCAATATTATATTGACGTGATGATCCTAATCCTTGTTCCAAAACATATTCTTAATTACTAGAATGTTTTCATCACACTGAAGAACGAGCCCTCAAGTAAGCAATAGGGACATCTTTGATGCTTTTAGAAGATGAAAGTTTTCAAAAAAAACTTAAGGAAAAGCAAAAGAAACTAATAAAATGAGGCATCAAGTGCTTAGGACAACCTCTAGACTTGCAAAATGATGTCCACATACAACAAACATAGCTGAATTATGTGCAGTGTTAGAAAAAAATAGCTAACACTAAATTTAACTAGAGATTAAAGGTCTTGAAAGCTAAAATTGCATCATTTCTCCCCAATATCATAGTCATTCTCTGCAAATCTTATACCACTCATAAGTTAGATGAACAAGAGACAAACATAAGCACTACGATCTTTCCATTGCATGCAAAGATTAAAAATATTGTAATTTCCTAGTTTCCTTTGTGGGATATTTGTTAAATCATTCCAAAACAAAATAATATTTGAATGCCAATACATTGACATTCATTTTCTTCCACAATATAGCTAAAATTAAAATGCCAATAAGATTATGGACATGTAGATCCTAACTTCTTTGTAGCTAGTTTTTTGTCACAATAATTTTTTTCTTGCCTGCTATTAGTAACTACAGGTTTACGTTGAAATATACTGGCTAGGTATTTGAAGAAAAATTTGGATTTAGTTTCCAATAAATCTTTGACCACCATGATAATGGAATTTTGGGTTTTGTGCAAAATGCTGATATTTTGTTTGTTTTGTGGTTTTCTAATTTTTTCTTATTTTTTGAATAAGATAGAATGCGTAGAAATATCAATCTATTCTAAAAAAAATTGGTACAACCAATGATTGAAACAATTTCTTATGAAACAATTTCATGACAAAGACTTATGAAACTTATGAAACTTTTTGCAATAGGAGCTATAGCATCATTCCCTGGATGTTCCTATGTTCCTAGTACAAGAACGATGAAGGATTTCATATTGATCGTTAGTGACGATGAAGCCATTCCATTAAAAGTAGCCAAAGTTCTAGGTACTTTAAAGTTATTATTCTGTAGTGATATAATAGTAATTTAGTTTTTGATCACTCTTCATCGACTAATGATCCCATGATTGTTTTGTAGGGAATGATGTTTTTTGGAAAAAAATTGGTGATGAGTGTTTGCAAATATTCGGGCCCACCCTGCGTACTTGGTGAAACATCATATCCTAACCAAAACCCCAAATGACTATTTTGATTTCATATCATTGCTAGAATAGTTTTCCTTTTCATCCATTTCTTGAACTATATTAAAGGTAGCTTGACTTCATTTATAAGTCTAACATGTGTTTTTTAACTTAAAAGGTGGAATCTCGAAGACAAAAAGTTGAAGGATGATCTTATAGAGAGCATGACCCAACTCTTTGGACCTCGTGCATTCGAGAGAAAAAAGCTCCTTGAAAAAGATAGTTTATGTTTGAAGTATATTAGGGACCACTACAAAAAAAAATTATAGGATAACCCTAGGTACAAGCATCCGCCCTATGTTCTTGAGGCTGAGTGGCAGGCTCTGATTTTGGATGGAAAGTATAAAGCTGACGAGAAAAATGCAATTACACTAGTAGAGAGTACACCAAGGTATGCGATACTGTTCAGAATGTAATTATGTACTAATTAACCTCTATATTTATATTATCTAACATATTTCAAACTTTTCATAGATTACCTAACACAACAAAGGCAACAAAGGCAAGATTGGAAAAGCACGGGACACACAAGCTCGGCTCTTGTGGTTTTTTGAAACTTCAAGCATGAGTTGTATGTATTCCTGATCTTCAACTTTTGCAAATTTTGTATTTCCTTTTGATATTTTAACTACCCTCCATTGGTTGATGAAATAGTGCAAGTAAAATTCACCATACCACACAAAAATGCAGGGCTTAGAGTTCAAGAGATGCCTCATAGAAGAGGATAAGAGAATTAGCTTCGAACGAGGCTATAGAGCCATGGCTGAATGGCTATGAGTTGAAATCAGTGTGGAAGGTTCTAATAATGATGCATCTGAGTCACAAGTAAATAAGCTAAATGAAATTTATTTCAAATTGAATACTTTACCAATTAGTCTATTTGATGTTAAGTTCCAATATAAAGTGTGTATATTTGTTTTAAGCAAGCAATGATAACAATGCATAGGATGTTGGAATGCAGTTTGACAATCCTTCTACACAATCCGTGAATGCTGAAGGTTCACATGATGTGCATCCTAGTGGTGGAGGTATACATTTGCTATTAAATTTTTTATATGTAATTGCAATTGATGTTTGGATTAACGTAACATTTTGTATAGTAGCTATAGAGGATCGAGGGGTCGATGTTCATGAGCGTGTTGACGTTGAGTCCAGACAAAATGATGTGGTCAAATCAGGTAAGGAGCACCACAATTATGTTATTTAAAATAATTAAATACTTGTAACAATTATAATAAATTATTTTTAATTTAACTCTTTTATTTGTTATTGCAGAGGACCCCCCTTTGCAACAACATAGGAATTTGAGATCATCAAGAATAGAGAAAAGAACTGATGAGGGGGGAATTGATGATGACACTGATGCTCCTCTTAGAGCTTACATAGAAAAAAGAAATAGAAAGAAAAAAAAAGAAATGATTGTCATCTACATACCTTAATTGATAATGACTGAATTTCATGTCTCAATGAATTTAATTATGTGCTAATGAATGTTCATGAATTATGTGTTAATGCAAAATATTGATGAATGTTGCATGTTTACAAATCTAATGTGATAATGAATGTTATCATGTGATATTGATTGAATGTTACATTTTATTAATGGTTGAAAGAATGAATGAATGTTAGATGTTAACGGGGAATATAGAGTGATGTTAGGGGGAGGGGGGTGGGGCCAAATGAGCTTCCACCTTCACGTGGTTGGCCCTACTTAGTAGAGAATATTAAACTATTCTCGAAACAAAGTGAAGCTCAATAAGATGTAAGTGAAGCTCAAATTGTCACAAATAGGGAGTCAATATGATGTAAGGGGTCATTTGAAGTCCTAGGGTGTCCTAGGAAGAGTTATGGGTGGATGGTAGTGTTTAGATGATGTAATAGGCTATTAAAGCCCCTAAATGATGTAAAATGCACTCAAAGTGCAAGATCTTGTAAAATTGCCAACATTGGCAACATAAGCCAACTTAGGCTTGAATGGAGTTAGTTAAGGTTATATGTGTGTGAAGAGTGTTTTAAAAAGTATTTTAGAGTCATTTAGGAATGACATTATAGTTGTCATAAGTCTTTAGCCAAGAAAAGGTCACAAAAGATAATCAAAGGTAATGATGTTAAAAAAGTTATAAAAACTATCTATTTGCTATCATAAGAAAGTTAGAAGAGTAGTTGGCATCCAAGGGGACTTTAGTTCAGTTTTATGAGTTAGTTAGATTGGAAAACATTTAGAAAAGAAATTTCTTTATAAGACACAAGGGCAGAAGTTGAAGAGAGGTGTATGTAACAAGAAAATAAATAAATCAAAGAAATATGCTATTCATTGTCATAGTGACAGTTTCCTAATTGCGAGATTCGACTTGGTAATCCAATAAAGTTCTTTATTTTCAAGATTTATTGTTGTTGCTCCTTGAAAAGATTGTCATGATTTGTTAACTCTTGGAAAGGACTCTTGTTAACTCTTTTCTAAAGTTTAAAACACAAATCACAAATGCCTTATTGGTGTAAAGCATGTTATGTACTATTTGTATTGCTAGATAGTATAAATCATCACTCAAAAGTGGAGACTGCATTCTTGGTAGGGTATTTGGAGCAACATAATTAGTGGAACATTGCTATAAACATTAATTCTTTTGATCATCAGATGGAGGATAGACTAGAAAAAAGAGGTATTACCATATTCATATTAGTGATCTAATTTTAAATAAAAATGTTGTTTATTTCTCTCACTTGAATATCACTGAACCACTTATTGCCATTTATGTTTACTTTTAGGCATCAGAAGTAGGAGATAGGATTAAGGTGTGGGGAGGTTCAGTAGCTCCCATCATAGACAATTGAATGGAGGTAGAACAGTTAACCATTTTTGGAGGTTTATGAATGAATATGGGCTTGTTTGTATTAGTTTGAAGAACCTATGGAAAAATATGCTCAAGGAGATCAGGAGTTGGCTATGTTTATGGTTTGATTGTACTGCATATCCTAGTTCAAGGATTTTATTTTTAACCGACTTTAGTTAACATTGGTTTAATTTCTCACCTTTTGCTATTGCTATTTTTTGTTTAGTTACTTTCATGGCTCAGGCTATTCTTACCTAAGGTCACAATTTTCTTTGTATTTGGTTAAACATTCAAGTCCAACCGAACCCCTTTGGTTATTTCCAAATGAGAATGATTTTTTATCTTCTTTTTGTCCAAATTATCTTGAAATTATAAAAGAAGCAGATAAGGTTTATGGTGAATTTGATGATGTGAGAGATAGCCATGGTCTCAAGTTGATTCAATTATAGCTATTCTCATCCATATTGACAAAAAGTCTTTCTTGTCATTGCCAAATGAGGGAATCTCCTAAATAAAGAGGACTTTATTTGGTGAAAAATTTATAGGAAAGAAAAGGGGAGATTCACTAATATGCTAAAATGACGGCTTACGCTTTTGCTAATAACCTGTTCTGGAAAGCTAATATGACTAGACTAGGTTTATGCAAATCAATGTTAAAAAAATTGAAATTGAATAACAAGTATCAATTTTTGTGTATGAAGTAATTCTCTAAAACTCAACTAATCAATTTCAATGCCATAAAATTTGACATTGAAAACCCAAGTTTTTAATTTTCTGTGAAATGAAAAAGTTAAAACAAAAATTTCATTTAGACAGTTGGCATAAATATTATTTTTGAATTGCCATTTGGCATGCACCTGTCCATTGCACAACTATGCACGTAGTTACCTTAAATATTCACACACCTAGCAAAGATTTCATTTAAACAGTTGGCATAAATCTTATTTTTAAATTCCCATTTGGCAGGCACCTGCCCATTGCACAACTATGCACGTGGTTACCTTAAGTATTCCACACACCTAGAACTCTCTGCTCTTTTTTCATATTTTTTGAAGCTAATACTCAGAAATCTTCAACCTCTTCTTGAATCAAACTAAATCATTATGATGATGCAAATACAGAGATGGTTTTGAGTAACACAGGGGCAAGAAATTGGAAATAATTATGATGGTATTCCCTCCTATGTTGTTCTTGTGTATACTGCTAAATATTCAGCTTTAAATGTAGACTTTATAAGCCTGGTGATAGGAATGCTTCCTATCCCAAAAATGGCCAAGTTTCAGAGTTAGTTAACTTTATTTTTAACCTTTTTCCTCTTCTTTGCATAATAGAGCAATGAAAGTGAGGATACTATGGGGGTAAGTTGGATACCACTATTGCTTCTATCAGCTCTTTGAATGTATTATTTGTGACATAATTACTATTAGGTTAACTCAATTGTGATTGTCTTCACGTTTCAGCTAGGACTATTAGCTAAGGCTCGATACTATTTGCCATAATTTGAAGGGGAGCAAAGAGTCATTTTATCACAGGTCTATCTTTTCTTTTGCCTAGGCAGTTCAACGGTCTCCTATTAGAGCAATATTTTGTTGAAATATCTTATTAATGGGTATTGCATGATGTGTTTTGAGAATAGATTTTGGCCAATGAAGTTAATCTTCAATATCAAAACATGAGCAATCAATAGGTAAGTATTGTTTCCTATATGAATGCATATCTTCCCTCACCTTGCTAACTAGAAAATTTTTGTGAGGAGAAATACAATGACACCCATTAATTTTGTTATGAATGCTAGAGTCAGGTTTTGAAGTTCAATGGGGTGAAAGTGAAAAACATATGGCATCTTCCTCATCTTGTTGACTATAAGTGCCTCTTGTAGCCAAAAAATCTCATTATTCCCACCTCCATAAGGTAGGGACTTTAGCTCTACAAGAGCTCTTGTTTATATTTGAATAAAATTGCAACTTAACATTCTCCATATGATGCTACTTATCACAGGATGGCCTTGGACAATTTTGTGTATCCCAAGGGAAAAATTTTGAGAACCTTTTTTTTATTGGAATGTCACAACTGGTGGATTATTGGTTGAGTATTGTGGAGAAGACCTCACTTATCTTCATTTCCCATGGTCTAAAGAATGAAGCAAAGGAAATGATTGAAATCTAATAACAACATTTCAACTGGGGCCTTGTAATTGTATATTTAAGATGCAACTTTCTAATATTGTTTTAATTAAGTTAAAAAAAAATTAATCATTTAATAGTACAATGTATGTTAAAATAATTTTGGAGCAATTTTCAATTCATGGGCCTAAATTGGTGACCATTCATAAGAAACATTTAAGCTTCCTGTTCAATTTTCACATCCAATGACAAAAAACCCTTGGGCTTTCAAAGATATTAAAGGACAAAACCTCTCTTGGAGTTCCATTACTAGAATTGTGAACAAATGTCGTCATCTCTATCTAGGACATCTCCGCATGAGCATTGCATTGGAGTATATTTGACTATTTATCTTAAGTTTTAGATATAGAGCAACTAGATTTGCAAGGGAATATTATATTCAGGATTTGGATAGCTTCATTGTTGATTTATAAAGTAATAGTTGTTGATAAAAATCATTTCATTGTTAGATCTTGAGTGCCATACTTTGAAAAAAATGTTATCATCATAAATTGCTAACAGTATTTGCACACATCATTGTTTGTAAAGAATTTATTGAAAACTTTCGGCATTTTGGGGGTTTGTTGCAGAGTTCCCAGTAACAATTGAACTAAGCAATTTTTTTTTTGGTTTTACTTTGTCTACCATCGCAATTGCGACGGACCCACCGACGGGGCTGTCATCGTATCTACAATAACCCCATTGCAATTGCTTGGGATTTTTTCACAATTGTGATGCCTACCCTAAGCATTACAACAAGATTTTTGTAGATGTGACGGTAACCCCGTCGGTGTACCCATCGCAATTGTGATGGTAGCCAAAGGAATTGTGACAGGTTGATCCCACAATAAGGTGACTACATAGCGATAGATAGGCATCATAATTGCGATGGTAGAGGATAGATGTCATAATTTGTGACTAAATAACAATGACATCTATTACTATAGTAGTTACGACACATAGCTATCGTAATTGTGACACATAGCCATCACAAATTGATGCCAAATGTATTAGTGATGTGTGGCAGAGAATAGTGTATGGGGAGATTATAGAAAAAAATTAGTGAGAAGAAGGAAAGACATAGAGGAACAGAGCAACAATTTCACATACAGTTGGTTAGAACAACACAAGGGACAAGGAAAATATATAGAAATCAGATCAAGCAAGGATTAGAATGAGAAGAGTAGATCTAGTACTTGAATCCAAAAATTTGAGATTGCATTCAATTAGGTCAAATGTTCTAATACTTTCTCACAATTTTATTAGATGTTGAAATCCTATATTGATAGGTTAGCTTAACAACTAGGTAGGAGAACGTTTGGAGAAGGTGATTGAAAATCCTATGTATTAGGTGGGTTTAACAACCTATTGTAAATCCTCTAATATGGTGACATTCCATGTAAGTGTTTGCAAATCCTCTAACTAGCTCACTATTAACATAGTGTAAAGCCTTTAATAGGGCAGGCCTTTCACAGGGTAGACCATCAAAAGTGGTTGAACATTGATTGCTATATTAATTTTTGTTGGTGTCATTCCCGCCCCAATTTTACCTTCTTATTCCTAGAGGGTTTCGAGGTTATCAATTTTTGTGTTATGTGTTATTGCATGTGATTGATTTTATGTTATTTTATATGCATGCAATGTATTTCTCAGTTATGTGTTAATAAGGATTTAAAAAGGGGTTTGAAAGTTGGTACTTCTAATTCACCCCCCCCCCCCCCCCCCCTCTTAGAAGTACTCTTGCCATTTGAACATTGCAACAATTGGTATCAGAGCTAAGTTCTCTCAAGGAGAAGCCTAATAGCTTGGAGAAAAAGATCAGAAGATGGAAGTCTTCAAACTTAGAAAGATTATTGACAATCAAGTGATTGATGTGCAAATAGATATACACAAAGTAGAGGAAGGTAGGGAGGAATTGAGAAAATCCTTGAAAAGAAGGAAAGAGATAGCGATAGCTGAAAATGACATACATTACAAGGAGATTGACACCACCCAAGTGTTTTCCAATGGAGATTCTAAGGAATTTAATGTAGCAATAGCAAAATTAATGGATAAAAATAGGGCTCAAGCATAAGAGATAAGATCTCTAAAGATGGAACAAGAATCAAAAGCCATGATGCTATGTGGAATTACTAAACAAAAGAAAAGAGCTATTGCAGACAAGGCCATAATAGAAGATGACAAGAGAAATCTCACCAATAGGTTGGAAGAGAAGACAATTAAATTTGAAAACATTTCAAACAAGCTATTGGACACCTTAAGCCAAATGATGACTGCTCATCATTAGCTAAACATGAAGGACATTGAGATTTCCACCTTGAAGATGCAAAATGAAAAATTGCATAATGAATTGAAGAGAGAAAAGGAAATAGCAGAAAGTTATAACAAACCAAATGAGGCCATCAAGTACTTTGAGCAATTGCTAAAATCACTGAGGGCTATTAATGATACCTTAGGACTTGGCTACATCAGCACTGGGCAAGGAGAATAATCTAGGATTGCAGAAGAAAGAATTAACAAAGGTAAGAACACTAAACCTAATTGTTATTTCTTTGGTAAAAAAGGACATACCTATAATGTGTACAAAAGAAAGAATAGTCATCAACATGATAAGCCTACAAATGCAAAATATTGCCACAAGTGCAAAAACCAAGGACATTCAACACAAGACTGTAGAACCAAGACCATGAGGACACCAAGATTTGAGGGTCATTGCTACAACTATAAAAGGTATGGACATAAAGCATTTGAATGCAGATCAAAACCTATGTGGACACCTAATCAGCCTATGAGAGGAATCAATCATCCACATCACTACAATTGGGATTACAATACCAAGTATAGCTATCACTATTGTTAAGAGTATGGACACATTCCTAAAAATTACATAAGTACATGTTTCAAGGGAAGTTACAGTAGGTGTTTGAACCAAACTACATGCTTTAGTTGTTTGAAGATTGGCCATATCATAAGAAATTGTCCTACAAAGTCAAAAGCATTAAAGACTAAAGTCAACAAAGGAAAAGAGAAGATTGATTTTGAACAAATGAACAAGACATGGAAGAAGAAAGATGAATGCAACACATCAAATCGAGAGATCACTTCAGCCAAGAGGTCAAGTGATCATACCTCATCCAACTAAGCACAAGACAGATACATAGGGTTGATGCATATAAATATGTATCATACATTAGCCCAAGAAAACATAGGAATACTGCAAAGAAGAAATATGCATGAGAAAAGAAGCCAAGTTAAAAGTTAGAAGATGATGCTAAGCTATCTTTGGTTGCCAAGTGAAACTCTAGTATATGTCGAGTTGAATAGACTAGGGGATGCTGAGAATGAGATATTAGTAGCTTCCAAGTAAATGAATTTTAGTGGAAGCCAAGTTGATAAAATCTTTGAAAGCAAGTGCATAGCTATAATCACAAATGCAGTAAATGCTAGGTTTTTGAAGCTAATAATGTTGAAAATCATTCATTTTTTAATCATTTGAACACAAAGAAAAGTTGAGCAGAGAGAAAAGGTGATTCTATAGCGATCAAACAACAATTTACAGTGATTCCAACAGTAATTCAACTTGATTTCATCAATTCATAGGTATTTCATTCAAGTGCCAAGCTACACAGAATTTGAAAGCTTATTTAATTTTAAAACCCTAGTTTGGTAAATGATGGCATCTAGGTCAAAAACGAGCAAATGAAAGGAAGGTCTTGAAATTCAACTTGTTAGTAATGAAGTCAAATAGTCAGACCTATAAGAATGACCCCACTATTGCCCTATCCATAATACCTAATAAAGTTATTATGGTTGAAGATGTTCAAAAGTGTTATAACTATAAAGTTGGAGCCATCAAAGATTTGGAGATTTTTAATGCATTTGATAAACTATGTGATAATGAAAAACTTAAAGATGAATTCTCCATAGTTGAGAAGAAGGGTCTAACCAAAGCCCTAGTTCTCCCTACTATTTTCAAAATGGAATGGATATGCATAGTGTTGAGTAGAATTCGTGATGGAGCCTTTTGGTTAGAGACAAGGCCAGTGAAGTTTACAAAGGAAAATGTTAATAGGATTATTAGTATTCTAACTCTAGATTGGTCAAAGACCCTAAGAAGTGACAAAAGGGAAGCCATAGAGAAGAATATAGGTGCAAAATGGAATAATAGGGGAATGACAATAGACACCATTATAGAACCCTTAATAGAGTTTGATGTGAGATTCATCTCCCACAAATTCCACCAATCAAGTAGACTAAACAACGCATCATGTATTGTAGTAGATGTTGCCTATAAATTGGTAAAGAAAGATCATACATATTATCCTGCAGAGCTTATGTTATAGCACATCAATGAAAATTTGGGAGCTATAAGGAAGTCTAAGGGAGCTCAATGCAAATTTGGCTCAATTTTGGTTTGTATGTTTTACTATATTATGAAAGAATTCCCTTCAGTAGGCAAGGTGAATTGGGATCAAAATAAAACTATTGTTGAGAAAATCAATGGATTCATTGAGCAGATGGGTTAGATTTTTGATTTCTAAATGACATGCTATTTTGAGGACATTAAGAAGTCCATGAAATAGAGAATGAGGATACTAGTGTCATTGGTTGAGCAACATGTAAAGGAATTTTTCTTTCTTGTGGATATTGATTAAATTTATATACAAGCAGTCATAAATAGAGTGAGATGGCTTAGGCCATTGGGTTATGAACTTGATGTTGATCAAGCCTCAACAAAAATAACAAATCTACTTGTAGAGGAAAGTGACAAGGCTGTAAAACATTTTGGAACTTATGACATTGTCAAATCAAGGGTGATGATAGACCTTAAGATAGCCACATTAGTGAAAAAGAAGGAAAAATTGATCAAGAAGATCAAGAAGAGATTTGGAGTTGAAGAAGTAGACATAGCAGAAGAAGAGGAAGTAGGAGAAGAAGAAGATGAAGAGAAAGAGCCAAAACAAGAGCCTCTACAATTGACACAAGCCCTAGGTGAAGACAAGGAAGAAGGTCTCAAGGGGAAAGAAGCCAAGGAAGCACCTATCAGAACCAAGGTCACTAAAAGGAAGGCTAAAACTCCACCTACTCGTAACCCAAAGAAAAGAAAGTGGCAAAAATTGCACCAAAGAAGCCTACTACCAGAGTAACAACTAGAGCCACTAATCAAAAGGAAAAAGAAGAGGCAAAAAAAAAGAAGAAAACCACCAAGGATACTGATGAAGAGTTAAGGAAGAGAAGAAAATATGTAGCTCAATCTGACTCAGATGAAGAAAAGACAAAGATAGATGGTAATAGTTAGTTCAAAGTGGTAAGTGATCCACCCAAGTTTTCCATAGTTAAGTTGTGTATAAATATTAGAAATGATGATTTGAAAGATTTAAAGAATTTAGATTTCAATAAGCTCACAAAGGAAGGGGAAAATAAAATAGAGGAATCTATGTATACAATGATGGCCGAGTACAAGCACACACCTCTAGAGCTAGATGGCTCAATGCCTAAAGAATTGTATAAAATTATAGAAGACAAATGGCATTTTTTCTTGCAAATGGAAAAGGAAATAAGGGAGTCTACCTTAGCCAGATTGTTGCTTGACTTGACTAAAAGTCAAATAACTAATGCAATCAAGAGGCACAATAGTAGATTTACTCTTAAGTATAGAGCATTTTGTATTTTGCAAAATAAAATTGAGGATGTAGTTAGAAAATCCACAAGATTGTGGAAAATAATATATAAGAAAATTGATGATGTGTTTTATGAAGAATATAAGATAGAAATTTAGACAAAGAAAAATGAAATGAAATAAATAGGAAAGAAGGAATTAGAGAAGAAAGGAGATGAAAAAAAGAAAGATAAAGAGGACAACAAGGAAGAGAAAGAGGAGGAATCAAATAACAGAGAAGAAAAGGGCACAAAAGAACAACAAGAGCAAAGTATGCAAGACACAAAACTACCACCTCCTAGCCCTCCTTATGCCACCTTCACACTTGCAGAGATTATCAAGATTAAGGATGTTATTGAAAAATGCCAATCCTTTGACTGTAAAGGATCTTACAAAGATCCTTGACCAATCAACACAAGTAGCTAGATTATGTTCAAGCCCAATACTGGTCAGTGTTGATAAATTGCAAAAGTTAGTATTAGAATCTAAAGAAGTCAAGGTGAAAACACAAGAACCACCTTTGACCACTCAAACTATTGGGCTCCTATTCCATCCTCCACTATCTCCACCAAAAATAGTCATAGATGCACTTCAAGTGCTGAGAGTAGCAATAGGGGAAGACAAAGAAAAATCAGTACAACCAGCAAACACACCCCCCACCGTTGATAGTGAAAAAGAGAAACAAATAGAAGAGAAGGAAGAGACTAGAGATAAGGAGGAATCTACAATACAAAATTTGGTTCAACTACCCAAAATAGGTACTCCTACTCAAACTCTTTAGAAGCTGAGCACTGAAATGATAGCATTGTAAAATCATACACCAAGCTTGAGCTCAAAAAAAGTCACTAGGAAACTTTAGTATGGAATTCCTTAGCTTGATAAGGAAATAAAAATACCTTACTATGAATCCAACACTCACTAAGGAGAATATTAATGAGATACAAAGTGAATTGGATAGAAGAATGAGACAAGAGGTATTGAGAAAATAATATAAATATAGGCAAGCAATGAATGAGATAAAGGACATCTTCATGGATGCCTTTAGCTTGCAAACACCTAATGAGTTAAAGCCAATAGTAGAGCAATTATCTGATATAGTTGACTAGGTGACAAATGAAGACAATGGTACAAATTCGAAATTAATGGAATGGTCAGAAAGGAAGTTCCAAGGAAAGGTAAATTAGAAAATATCTTGAGATATAGCACTATCTCAAGTTGAGCTAGCTAAGAAATTGGATAGAGAAAAAATTTTACTTGGGAATATATTCTCCCTGTACAACAAGTTGTGTGTTTTTTTCAACTTCACATAGGAGACTAGCTAGAGGATACTGAGCTTGAAGAGAAATCTAAAGATTTCTAGTATGCAACTCCCAACTAATCTAGCTCAGAGTGAGAAGCATTTTTCTCAAAAGCTTCACACACAAAAATAATTATTTGTATTAATAGAAAAGGGGGAAAATACAAAACCTAAGTTGATGAAAATTTAGTCCTCTATAGCCCCTCACTTAGAGGTATTCCATAAGGAGAAAATTTATTCAGAAATAGTCCTTAAGAAAGATTCAAATATTTCTACCTCAGATGGACTTATACATCTAGTAGTAGAGATTACCATCCAGCATAAGTCTTTGGACATTGCACTAGCAAATTGGGATGCAGCTCTTAAAATACTCTTGGAGGTAAATAACACATTTTTGGCTAAACATGGTATTACTCCATAGAACCCTTTGACATCAATGTCAAAAAGGGGGAGATAAAGTAAGAGGGAGATATGTAGATATGAAGATACTATGGGAGAATATCAAATTTTGAATCATTTTTTATTACATTCTTTCATTCATTTTAAGAATAATGTGGAAAGTTTGTAAATAGCCAAAAAGGGGGAGACTAGTAATAAATGAGAAAGGGGGAGATGCAAAATTTTGAAATTCACATAGACTAGATATGACACACAGGCTTAGAATGCAAAAATAGGACAAAGGACAGAGAGAATCGGGCACATTAGCACAGAATTTTAGTCTCAAGAATGGACAAGGCATAATCAACCTAGGGGGAGTCATAAGGTATATTGTTACTTACAATATTTTTGAATTTTTGGCATGTATGTCGAGAAAAAAAAAAGAATGTGCTCAATAAGGTTAAGTTCATAAATGCTTAGTTAAATGTTTTTGACACTCATGTAAAAGGGGGAGATTGTTGGGCAAAAGAATAGTCTTGACAATTGAGTGTCAACACACTTAACTATTTTCACTATATATGCCAAGTACACAATAGGTGTCGAGCCATAGTTGGTGCCAAGCAAGTTAGAACATAATATGTGCCAAGTGATTGAGGAAATATTAATTTGCTAAGTGATCCAAGAAATGTTCATGTGCTGAGTAATTCAAAAATATTCAAATGTCAAGCAATACAGTATTTAATAGGTGTCGAGAAAACCATGAAAGTAATAGATTCTTAGAAATCTAGGAATTAGTTCATGTCGAGAATCAGTAATGTAATTAGTGCTGAGTAACTCAGGATCAACATAAGAGTTTATGCCATCAAAAACTAAGATCTAAAATAGTTTTTGCATGACTCACGAAAGGATAGAAAGATAAGAGCTAATCCTTGCAATTACCTATGAAATTAGCATGCAACCAATCAGAAAAATGGGGAAGGCATGCAACAAATGAGAAAAATGAGTGGGAATTTGAGCTTCAATATGGATTCTAGATCCATACCTAACCCTAAGTCATCAAATTCTTTAAAAGGAAGTCAAAAACCCATTGCATGTGTGGACGAGAATAGTGTATGGGGAGATTATAGAAAAATTTCAATCAAAAGAAGGAAAGACATAGAGGAACAGAGTAGCAATTTTACATCTAGTTGGTTAGAACAACACAAGGGACAAGAAACACATATAGAAATCAGATCAAGCAAGGATAAAAATGAGAAGAATAGATCTAGTACTTGAATCTAGTAATTTGATATTGCATTCAATCAGGTCAAATGTTCTAATACTTTCTCACAATTATATTGGATGCTAAAATCCTATATTGATAGGTTAGCTTAACAGCTAGGTAGGAGAACCTTTGGAGAAGGTCATTGAAAATCCAATGTATTAGGTGGGTTTAACAACCTATTTTAAATCATTTAATATGGTGACACTTCATGTAAGTGTTTGCAAATCCTCTAACTAGGTCACTATTGACATAGTGTAAAGCCTTTAATAGGGTAGGCCTTTCACATGGAAGACCATCAAAAGTGGTTGAACATTGATTGTTGTAGTGAGTTTTGCAGGTGTCATTCCCACCCTAGTTTCACCTTGTTATTCCTTGAGGGTTTCCAGGTTATCAATTCTAGTGTTATGTGTTATTGCATGTGATTGATTTTATGTTCTTTTATATGCATGCAATGTGTTTTTCAGTTATGTGTTAATAAGGATTAAAAAAGGGGATTAAAAGTTGGTACTTCTGATTCAAACCACCCCCCTCTTAGAAGTACTCTTCCCATTTGAACATTGCAACACTAGTAACACTACTAAATTCGTTTAAATGATCTACAATAGATCCACCTTCTACCATCTTGATATTAAATAAAGGCCTCATTAGAAATACTTTGTTTGAAGTAGAGGGGTTTTCATACTATTTTGATCAGGTTTCCATCAACTCTTCTATTGTCTTCACTTTTGTAATATTAAATGCCACCGATGGTTCCAGGCATAATCAAATGCTTCCAAGTGCCTTTCTATCTAATAGATCCTTGTTGTCATTTTTCATAGATGCCTAATTCTTAGATTTTCATTCCAACAACTTCAATAATCCTCCTGAGAAAGATATTCTTCCATTTATATCTTCCATAACTAAAATTTCTACTTATTAAACTTGTCAACCCTCAGCTTACCCTCGTCTACCATTGCTTCTACTCAACTGTGAGACTTTTACTCAATGATGAGAGTTTCCTATAGAGGATACCTAAAAAAACAGCCTTTCTCTAATACCATTTGTTAGGATAAAACCAAAAATAGAACTAATAATTATATGAAAAAATATAAACAATAATAGAAACTAATAGACCACACAGAAGAGAACACAAGACACCAAGAATTAATGTGGTTCACCCAATCCCTGGGCTACATCCACCAAATAACAAGTCCAATATTATTATGATCCAGTGATCACAACCTGACTACAATCTGTAATCCCTTACAATTCAATACTACTATAAGAAATAATTTTCACATCACACCTTAGAAAATAACCCTAACCCTAAGTCCTTTTATGCAAGTTATTTTACAGCTTTATGGATATAATTAATAATTACATGTCAGCCCAAAATCATGATAAAGTAGAGCCTAAATTTATTTATTTTGGCCCCAAGCCCCAATGAATTAAGAAGTATGTATAATACTTCCTTGATCAATCACAAAAAACTAACAACTTCTTTGTATGTATGCAATCAGAGTGTTAAAAATTCAAGAAATGAGATGCAATCCAAAGAATGATATAAGATTGGATGTAGTAGTTGGAAGATTAACAACATATGAGCTAGATAACTATGATAATTATATTTCTACTTCTAGCAATCTTGAGTTTGCATTTGAAGCTAAGTTGTCACTCAAGAAGAAATCCAAAATGTCAAAAGCTGAACAATCTGAAAGTGAAGAGGAAGATAGTTTTTAACAATGATCTTGAAACTATTAAAGCATTACTTTTAAGACAATATCTTAAAGGCAAAGGAAAGTACAAAGGAAAAATTCCTTTGATCTATTTTTTTTGTGAATAAGTTGGACACATTGCTATAGGATGTCCAAATAGAGAAGACAAAGATGAAAAGAAGCATAACAACTACAAAGTCAAGAAAGATTTCAAGAACTACAAAGACTACAAGGAAAAAGGTAAGAAATCTTGTTTTATGGCTAAAGATTTAGATAGTAATGAAGATTATAAAATGGTATATAGTGTTGTAAAAGATGAATCTAATTATGAAAGAGATAAAATGGTACTTATCTGTCATGTTAGCAAAAATGATACATGGATTATTGATAGTGGTAGCTCACATCATATGACTAGTGGAAAAACAAAGTTTGGAATATAAAGAAAATTATGACGGTTGAAGTGTGAGATTTGGAAATAATGAACCATGTTGCAGAAAGCAAGAAAGTTGTATCTTAATAACCAATAGACTTAGATGTGATGATTCTTACTAGGTTAGAGGACTAAAGCATAATACACTAAGTGTGGAATAGTTGAATAAGATTGGATTAAGGGTAGAATTCATGAATGGGAAGGCTAGGCTATTAGAAAAGGAAAGCTGGTTAGTTCTGGTAAACAAACAAAATGTAACCTATTCTATGTAGCTCTCGATCAAAGTTCATGATTTAATGCTTGAGTAGAAGAAATCTAGTTATGGCATAAAAGACTATGTTAGATGAACTTTGATAATCTAATCAAGATAAAGGAAAAAAAAAAGAGAGTGAGAGTTATTCCTAGTCTAAGGAAACCTACTATGGACCTATGCAAAAATTGTCAAATTGGTAAAATGGGCAAGATAAGTTTCAAAAGAAAAAACTATCATTTTGAAGAAATCTTGGAGTCAGTTCATACAGAATAATGTGGACCTATTGGAATTGATATTTGTAGTGGAGATAAGTATTTTATTCTTTCTGTTGATGACTATTCTAGAATGATGACTATAATGTATGTCAAAGATAAGTCTAAACCATTTCTAAAGTTCAAGTGGTATTATTCAAGAGTAGAGAGAGAAATTGGAAAGAAGCTAAAGTGTTTGAGATTAGATAGAGGTGATGAGTTCATTTCCAATGAATGAAATGGATTTTGCAATGAAAGAGGAATTAAGACACAAATATTAGCCCCTGATAGACCACAAAAAAATGGTATAGAGGAAAGAAGGAATAGATCCATTATCGATTGTGAAAGAACCTTGGTGATAGAAAGAGTGTTGCAATCAGTACTACAATGCATACCTTCAAAAAAGTATAGCTAGAGAAAGACTAAAATAAAACTCCTTATGAACTATGGTATGGCTATAAAACTAATATAAGTTACTTGAAATTATTTGGTAGCAAATGTTATATCTTGAAGAAATTTGGGAAAAGTAAATTTGATGTTAAATATGATGAAGGAATATTCTTAAGATATTCCTGTAGAAGTAAAGCATATAAATTTTTGAATTTTTCAACTCATGAGATCATAGAAAGTGCAAATGTAAGAATTGATGAGTTTTCAAAAAAGAGTGAAGAGGAGAGAAGTAAACAACCTGATGATTATAGAAAGTTTGTCTACTATGAACTTGATACATTTCTAAATCCAATTGGAAGTTAGCAGACTTCACCACTTGAGTCCCTAAATCTCCAAAGTCTACCTAGTTGCAACTAGTACAACCCATGTCATGGCCTAAAGGACTTGAGTCATAGCCAAAAGCTACTGAGCTTTTGCTAGAGAAAACCAAGTCTGATGGACCTGAGTCACAGATAGTGGAACTCAGGTTGAGACAAAAGATCATGGTGAAGATAGTGGAACAATTTATAAATCCAAAGAACCTATATTAGAAAGATATGTTAGAAGGCACCATGCATCTAGTCAAATCATTGGAGACAAGTCAAATGGAACAATGACAAGAAATACATTGAAAGTTACATGTTTTTTTACTAAATTTGAACCTAGATTAGTTAAAGATGCTTTCAATAATGAAAATTAGATTGAAGCTATGAATGAAGAGATAGAACATATAGAGAGGAATTATGCAAGGAAATGTAGGTGCAAAAAAAACTTCCTACACTAATCCCTTAACAAAACTATTATGCAAATTCCTATTAAACGCTTACAATTTTAGATTTTATATTATTTAAACAATAATACTGCAGTAAACCATGGATACAAAAAATAAATAGAGAAATAAAAAATATAAACACAAAGGTATACCAATGGGTAAAAATCTTTTGATAAAACAATCCTACCCCTCCAAAACTTGCACAATGTATTATCTTCAACATAGAAGGTTATATCACACTTGCAATGCAAGTTCTTTCAAGAGAAAAATGACATGGAAGACCAATCTAGTAGCAATATACCAAGCCAACAATATTTTAGAGTAAATAATTAATTATTTATTTATTATTTATTCTATTTACTTAAGCTTAGGTTAGTGCATTTATTTAATATTTAGTATTTAATGCATGTAGTGATGAGTTGTTGACAACATGAGAGTTTATTCCCTTCTAGCATGTTCTACCTTTTTGTGGAATAGTTCTTGGTTGTTAACCTTATCTTCTACCACTTTATAGCTTCTTCTACAAGCTTCCATGAGGCCTTTATATTCGGGCTCTCTCATTGTATTTTCACAATGCATTTTTATTGTAAATACAATTTCATTGTTTTGATATATTTTCTCTCTCATGTCCATTTAGGGTTTTTCCAAGCTCCATCTCTTCCTTCTTGGTTTCCCTTCGACATGTTATTTGCATGCAGGTGATCTTGGTGAGCTGTGGAGTTAGATTTCATCAACACTACATCATGTGCCTCTTGCACCTCTCCAAGGTCCTTTTTGACCTACCTTCAATTTTTTGGCCATAACTTGAGCATAAAAAGATATTTTTCTGATCTGAAAGAAGCATCAAAAAGTTGATTCCGAGAGAGACATTGGTCCAATATTTTTAGGTTTTGGGATGAAGTCCAAAGTTTTTTTTTTGACTTTGGCATGCATATCTTTTTCATCCCATGCCAATTTTTTGAAAATGTTATATTTTTGGAAAGATGGTTTTGTCATCTTTTAAGAAATGTAGTATTTTCCCTTAGATTTTGACCCATGTTCTTTCTATCATGTTTTTGACATTTTTGCTATATGGTGGATATCTTGGGTGTTTTAGGTCCAAGAATCATTCTCATGGCATGGTTTCTTTTATTTTAGGCTGTACTTTCTTTTGTGTTAGCATTTTCCTTATTGTGATCATTGTAGACATCATTTGTAAGCACTTTTATGTATATGCATTGAAATAAAGTACCACTTTTACATTTTGGGTTCATGAACATTATTTTTTGAGACAATTGTACTTGCACTATTTTTATAAAGAACCATGGGGGGATAGTTGTTTTTTGTTTTAGGCCTTCTCCCTTTGTCAAGTGAGTGTCCCTTCCATGACATTAGCCCCATGCAACATTGGTGTGACCATGTCTTTATAAGTGTTTGTACCTCTTCCTCTCTTGTCGCTCTTGGTCCTGTCTGCAAAGGATTTTGGCTCACCTTCTTAGTTGCCTATCATCTCACCCCATCTGCATTAAGGGGTTATGTTGTTATTTTAATGCATCCATGGTTTGATGGTTTGATATTGTGAACTATGTATTCAATGGTTGATCCTATATATGAGGCAATTGCAATGGTTGGCTACCTATGCATTTCGGTGAGATGGATCATCTACCATATAGACATGCTTGGTTCATGCCTTCTTCTTTGATGGAGTTTCTTTAGATTAGTAGTTTTATTTTAGATGGTACACTTTGTGGTTTCTTCATTCTTCAATGATGCTCTAAATGATCACTCCCTATTCCTATTTTAGAGGACATTCCCCTAGTTGAAGGCTTCTTCAATTCTTTACTAGGTTTTTACCTCTTTTTGGGGGTGAGTTTTTCCCATGTGGTTTTCTCTCTTTCCCCATTTTTAGAGGTTGCATCTCTTTGCATTGTACATGGGTACCTAACATAGTCTCATTTTCGGGACCCATTCTACATTTTTATCTTAGTTTTTTGAGTTTAAGGCATTCCCCTAAGTTGCACTTAAGGGGGGGTGTTAGAGTAAATAATTAATTAATTATTTATTATTTATTCTATTTACTTAATCTTACTTAAGTTAATGCATTGATTTAATATTTAGTATATAATGCATGTAGTGATGAGTTGTTGACAACATGTGATTTTGTTCCCTTCTAGCATGTTTCACCTTTTTTGTGGAGGAGTGCTTGGTTGAGAACATTATCTTCTACCACTTTCTAGCTTGTTCTATAAGCTTCCATGCGACCTTTATATTCGATCTCTCTCATTGTATTTTTGCAACACATTTTTATTGTAAATACAATTTCATTGTTTTGCAATATTTTCTCTCTCATGTTCATTTAGGGTTTTTCCAAGCTCCATCTCTTTCTTCTTGGTTTCCCTTTGATAGGTTATTTGCATGTAGGTGATCTTGATGAGTTGTGGAGTTGAATTTCATCAACTCCTACACAATACACTTTCTCACTCTCCAATTTGCAGCCCTAAAAATTTGTATACCATGTGATTTCCCTTTTAGGGAAACTTCCAAAGAATAACCATATTAGGGTTTTATTTTTGTAGTAACTGATTCAACCCTAAATTAGTGAATTAATTATCACAAAAATAAAACCCTAATACAATTTTATGTTACAATAATTGATATCAAAGCTTCTTGGTGATTGTCAAGAAGGTTTCAAAGACCTATGCTAAAGATAAGGATGTCTTATAGAAGAAATATTCCCAAGCTAAATAGAGACAACTTTAATGTATGGCAAGAACTCATGAGCCTACACATGGCAACCATTGGAGATTCAAGGCTAAAATATCTAGAAATCCAATACGTAACACCTACTACAACCATGAGTGTTGAAAAAAATATAGAAAAGAAGAGTCATAACATTATGATGATTAATATTGATGTATCTTTCAACTATGTTGAATTTGATAAAGTCAAAGATTGTCAAACTACTCATAAAATATGGATCAAGGTGAAAGCCATCAATAAAGGAGATGATAATGTAAGAAGAGCTAAAGCTCAAAGTCTTAGAGGAAAATTCGATCAAATAGAGATGAGAGAAGATTAGAACATTGCAAAGTACAGTGACAGAATCAAAGCCAGTGTTTGTGCTATTAAAGCTTTAGTAGGAAAGATAAAAGATGAAATACTAATAATTAGGTTTCTCAGGACACTTCTTCCTATATATGCAATCAAAGTATTAGAAATTCAAGAAATGAGGTGCAATCCAAAGAATAATATAACATTGGATGTAGTAGTTGGAAGATGTGTGTGATTTGGAGATGAGTGTACAATACTGAGTGATCAATTTCCACATGTCTTCACATCTTCATCTATCATTGAATCTTCTAGAGATAGCTCTTAGGCATCATAGGAATCTTTCATAACCATTTCAACAATGATCTCCTTACATAAAATTCAAGATGACAACACATACAAGTGGAGTGATACATCAACATGGCAACTAGACATGTACAATCACACTTAATTACATTATTTGTAGAAAATACATTTACAAAATAAATATTAAGAATAGGAATTATCCAAGGTTGAGACACCTTATTCCTAAAAAATAATACCTTGAATATTGTTGCTAGACTCAAGGATAAAAATATAATTGGCATTAAGTTGGTTTTAAAAAATAAGCTGAATGAAGATGGAGAAGTCTCAAGAAACAAAATAAGGTTAACATACAAAGGTTATTCTCAAGAAGAATATATTGGTTACGGTGAAGATTTTTCTCTTGTTGCAAGATTATAAGGTGGTAGAAATTTAATTTCTCATGTTTCACATAAAGGATTAAATGTTTATCAAATGGATGTAAAATCTGCATTCTTCAAGAAGAAGTTTACATAGAACAACTAGAAGGTTTTGTAGATCCTAGAAAAAAGGGATATGGTTTGTAATTACACAAAGTGTTGTATGGTCTCAAGAAAGCTTCTAGATCTTGGTATGAAAGACTTCATAAGTACTTGATAAAGATTGGTTTTCAAAGGACAAATGATAATAGTAGCCTTCATATCAAAGAAGGACTAAACAAGAAAATGACATTAGCTAAAATATTTATGGATGACACATTGTTCATAGGAAATGATGATTGATGCAAAGAATTTTTAAAAGATATGAGGAAATAAATTGAGATGTCCATGTTTGGAGAGATAAAATTCTTTATTGGATTGTAGATCTAGTAGAAGAAAGATGGTATCCACATTACTCAATCTAAATTATATATCAAGGAGATACTAAAGAATTTTAAAATGGAAGTTCAAAAATAGTTGGAAAAGCTATTTCTACTAGACATAATATTTCAAAATTGATGATTCTAAGGGGGTAGATTAGACCACATACAAATCAATGATTGGAAAAATGCAATATTTAATGCATGCAAGGCGTAATATTGCATTAGCACTTGGTATGGTGGTGAGATTCTTAGAAAATCCTAAAGAAAATCACATGATGGAAATCAAGAGAAACATGAGGTATTTGAAGGATACTAAAGACTATGGATTATGTTACAGGATAGGATGCAATCTATATTTTAATGCCTTTATAGATGTTGACTAGGCAGGAAGTGCTGACATGATAGAGAAAGCACTAGTGGTGGAGCATTCTTTCTTGGTAAAATATTAGTGTCTTGGACAAGCAAGAAGAAGAATTATATTTCTTAGTCTATAGTAGAGGCAGAGTATGTAGCAACAATATTTAATTGTTCCAATATTGTTTGGTTCAAGCAATTGTTAGTAGGTATGAAGATAGAAATCAAGGATCCCATGGTTATCTACTATGATAACACCAGTGCAATTAATATATCAAAGAATCTTGTCATGCATACCAAAACCAAGCACATGAGTATAAAAATTCATTTTCTAAGATATTTGGTGTAAGAAAAAGAGGTAAGATTGGAATATGTGAACATGAAAGAAAAAAGTGTAGACATATTCATTAATTCATTACCTAACAATTCATTTGAAGTTTAGTGATGCATCAACGAAAGCATGTTGAAGATTAGTTAGTTGATGTAGTATTGAAAAGGGCATATTGCATATGAATCAGTACATGAGGTACACTGATATTGTTTGAATATTGTCTTTGGCATGAGATGTCAAATACGAAGAGTTCACTATCATATCACAAAAAAATTCTTTTAAGATATCAAAAAGGAAGATTTTGTAGAAAAAGGGAGAAACTAAAGGTAGAAGGAATTTACATTGATAGAGGGAGTTCTCATGGTTGAGAATCAAAATGAAACTAAGGATATTCTCCTTACTTTATTCTTTCTCCAAAAAAATTATTGTATTATGACATATTGTGTTGCCATCAATGCCAAAGAGGGAGGTTGTTGCATATAATTGGTTAATTGTGTATTGTCTTTAATTTTCACAAAATGTCATATCATTGCAAGCTCACTCAGGAGATGAAGATAGTTTCTTGTGTTTACTAAGCATTCTAGAGTTTTCCTAGTTTAGAAGACAATTTCTATCAAGTTTGCTCACCTTACAAAGAAGTTAACAGAAGATCAAGTGTTAACTAAGCTCGCTTGGTTAATGAAGGAATGTTAGATGGAACCAATGTTAACCAAGCTCACTTAGTTACCAAAGGAAATTTTTGAATATGTAGTGTTAACTAAGTTCACTTGGAAAATAGAGGAAAAACATTTCTAAGGTAGTGTCTAGCAAGCAGGGTTTGCTAATGGAGGATTTTCTTGGTTTGTCATATTGAATTTAATAGATTTGTTTGTTTTTTAATAGTTGCTTGAGGAGAGAAAGATTAATTATTCTAAGTCATATACAATTTGACTTGAGAATGTCTATGATATAAATTTAAGTTCAAGTTAAAGATTCAATGTATACAAGTAATAGAAGATTTGAAGATGCTTAGATGAAGTGAATTAGAAGGATAAGTAGAATATCCTTGTGAAACTAAAAAGATAATTATGTTCATTTTTATTTATTTTATCCTATCTTATTTTTGATACATCTAAGTTAAGTAAGGTAACTACAACTAATATCTTAATATTTACATGTTAATCATTTGCCAAGTTACAGTTGTTATTTTAGTACTTACCAAGTTACAACATTTTCTAGTGTAAACCAAGTGCCTATGTTTGTTGAGCATCAGTATTTTAAGTGAATTTAGTGTTCTATATTGACATTTGAAGGATCTAGATTTATTTTTGTGCTAATTTATTCACCCCTCCCCTCTTAGTTACTCCTCTTATATTTCCAACAACTTCTCACTAAAGAAAGCAACAAATTTACCTTCTTGACTTGATAAAACTGCTATTGTACTACCACTTGCATCACATTCAACTTGAAATACCTTATTGAGATTAGACAAAGGTAATATAGGTAATTTAGCAACCTTTTGTTTCAAAATCTCAAAACTATTATCAACTCCATTTTTCCACTTGAATTCCTTTTTATCTATTCTCATTGTCTCAGTCATAGCATTACAAATAGAACTAAAATTCCTTATAAAGTTCCTATAAAAGCTAGCTAAACCATGAAATGATCTTGTCATGCCCAAAATACGAGGCAAAAAACACACAATTTTTTCTTATTGTATTTTTAAGGTTAATAATTAAAATTACATTCACTAAGTTTGAATAGTTTAAATTTAGTTTGAACAAAGGTACAATGGGGAAATCGAACAGGTTCTACAATCGAGAGACTTGATATTCCATTTTGGGTTTAATAACAAAGAGTATGAATAGGTCATTAAAATAAAGCATTTGTTATTCAAATGATTAATTAATTTGAAAAATCCAACTTTCAATTAATTAAAAGATTCGACATCCTCTCACTATTGTTCACTTTTAAAATAATTCGACATGAACTGTGATTCTTTCACTACCTACTAACCTTAATAACTTGAGTGACATAACAATTCAAATCATCTAACTCTAATCTTTAATTTCATAAATAAATTTCAACTTTAATCTAAAAGTAATTACATCTAAATCTATAATCTATCCTAAAATAAAACTCTATAAAATAATTATAGTGGTATTAAAAAAAATTAATAGAATTTAAAATAATAAATAGAATATTACATTCCTAACTTATAGAATAATTTGTAAACAATAATTTATCAATGTCTTTAAAAAATTTAAACTAAATTACAATTACAAAAAAGATTAATTAAGATTAAATTAAAACTTAATTTAATCTAACTATCTATCTTTTAACCAAACCAATTTAATTATCATAGATTTCTAAACAAAAAATTTCATTAAAACTGAAAACTAAATTAAATTTACACTACTCAAAATTAAAGTAATCTAATACTAACTTAGATCAATAAAAACTAACTTAATTCTACACTAATTTTAAATTAAAACTTTTCTTAAAACAATAAACAATACTAATCTAACTACTATCTATCCTACTTGTAGGCTCACGTGAGCCTTCCTTGAAGCTTTAAGAAAAAAAACAAACTTAAACAAATTCAATTCCTAACCACCCCAAACTTAACTCCCTAAACTCCCTTGGCCACTTGGCCACTAGACTTCCCACTAACCCATGCCCAAGAAGATCTTGGGTGGATCCCAAGATAGCATGGCACTATCCCAAGTCTACCAAGCACAGATTTGTTCCCCCATTGCTAAAGCAAGCAAGCCTCAATGTTGTGCACCTAGGAAGGAGAGTGAGGGTGTGATTAGAAGGGGGTTCATTAAGAATGTTTAGAACTGACATGTCACTTGCCACAGATGCCAACCAAGGAGGTCTCATGCTACCTGAGGTTAGCCTGATGATGGACTTTGCATGGAGAGGATTTGTTAAGGTGGTTGGGGATGCCAAGTCAACATTTAATGCTCTTTCTACTTGCTCCTTTGACCTGCGCCCCAAGTCTAGTCAGTCGCCTAGAAGAAAGGGGGGGGATAAATGAACAATATAATAATTTAAAGGTCTGCTCCTTTAGACTTCCCATGTGCTAGAATCATGGGATAGATGTGAGGAGTTAGGAGGACGTTTAGGAGAAGGGAAGGATAATAATGGTTAAAAGCTTTTTTGGGTGAGTTTTAGGATAGAGGTATGTATATATATATATATATATATATATTTCTTTTGCATTATTTATTTTATTTTAACATCAAAATTATTCATTTTTATATTTAAAGGATTCAAGAAAAGATTAAAAAAAAAGAATCAATGGAATATACTCTGTTGCTTTCGAAGGATTAAATTTTGTCTCTCATACATATTCCAGAGAGCAAAATGTTTCTGGGAGTGTTCATTATTTTTTCCCAAGCCAATTCCTTACTAAGTGTTGATTAATTTTGAAGTGTGAAAATTTTTTAACAAGCCTAATTTTCTAAGAGGCATATTTTGAGTCTAATAGGATTTTATAACAAGGTGGTGCATACTATCTTACTCCTTTCTAGATGAGTTTGCAAAAATGCCAAGCTAACAAAGAAATCAAATAATGTGTTTAAGCAATAATACAAGATTTGTTTTATTTCCAATTAAGCATGGATTGAATTGAGAGTTGGAACATAATATGGTTTCCTTCTTTAGCAAGATTGAACTTGAAAATACGTAATTTATCATCATCATTCTATCTACACATGAATGCCCATATGCAAGAATCGAAATAACATAAGCTACAATGCAAGAAAGTTTCTCAATCTTTTCTCTCTATTAATCAACCTAGTTCAAGGCTCCATCAAGAAAGAACCAGTAAGAAAACTCGACATCTTTGCCAAGTACATCAAAATTCAAATAGATTTTTACATAATGTGACAATTCAATTGAATTATGTTCTAGGTCTTTTGCAATATCCACAATGCACCAAGGGAACCATGGGAAAGACAAGAATTGACCCAGAGGTAAAACAACATATATGATGAATAATTCAAGCATGCAATCCCAACCTAGTTTTGCATAATAGGTTCAACATTGAACCAAATTAGGGGGGAAGTGGATTTACTCAATAGGAGACATCAATCACCATACCATAACATAGCCCTTTCGAGGTTAAAATTCAAGAACTTATGTTCTTCTACAAATGCCCTTTTGAGGCCAATATAACAAGGGTTTTCATTCCTTCTCTTCTTCAAGAATTCAAATTTTCATACAAGGTATGTGATGAGAAGTAGGGGCCCATACACCCTACCCTCTTTCCCTCTTCTCACCATGAGAGGAGAGTCTACACTATTGAGGTCCAACTAAGGCCCTTCCCCTCATACTTGGCCACTTTTTCCCTATCCAAGGGTGAGTAATGGCAAAAAAATCTCCATGAAATCCCCTAAAAATTTCAAAGCAAAGCATAAGAATGACATCCAAGAACAAGTTAAGATCCCTCCCCAAACAACCTCAACACACATGCAAGAAATACAAGAACAACACAATGCCTTATGCATGAATCAAAGTATGAAAAATATGAAGAACATGATTAAAAGTGTGAAGAAACCTACCTTCACAAAAGAGAGTTATGGAAAAATGACAAGATGAGAATAGCTTATCCTTCCTTTCCTTCCATCTTCAAACTTCTCTCTAAAAAACTAGAGATTGGTTAACAAACCAAAAACTTCTCCCAAATGCATATAAATATGATCCTAACTCAACTAGGCTTTAGCTAACCCCAAGGTGGAGTTTGAGACACCAACTCATGAGAGAGAAAATTCCATTTTCGCAATCAACCAAAGGTAGGGTTTTTGAGTGACCTTAAAAGTCAACCTAAGAGGCTAAAGGGGTGAAAATTACTCCCAACCCATACCCTTACCCCTAAAATACTTAAATTTAATGTTTTTAGGCACTAAAGACTTAAAAAAAACCAAAAAAAAGCTAGGAGAATAGTAAGACCAAAAAAAAACCTTCAAGGAAAGACAGTGCAAAATAGCACAAATTAGTAAGGGGTTTAGTTCCGTCTTTCTATTAGATTTCTTGGCTAAATATCCTACACACTCATTACACACATCAGTAGTCCAAAAAATCGCATGCATATATGAAAATTACATATTAGGAAAATCATGTAAATTTAAAACATCCATCTTTCTAATAATCAATTGTTTATCTCATTCTACTCATATTTTTTACCATTAAAATTGTAAAATCAAAGTGTTAGTTCTACATTCATTTACTTCATCATTATACATGTTCATAAAGCATTAAATGATGAAATAAAATATCTAAAAGTAAAGCATCACACATCATAAAATAGCATAATAATGTTTAGTGCATCAAATAATGTCCCAACATATCGAATCATGAGTATCAAAATAGTAATGTATCAACTATGCTATGATGGGTCAGGATGAGGCCTCACAAATCTTACTTCACCCATATTATTAGGTGTATACTATTCCATAATTACTCTAAAATTCTTAGGATCCATCTTCAAATCATCAACTAAAATCACAAATCCCTTATAAACAATCTCCTCATGCATAAAAGAATACTTCTTCAGATTAATCATCAACTCTTCCTTTTTCAATCTTTGCAATACTTGTCTAACATGCTCATTATGTTCTTCCTTAGTCTTATTGAATATCAAAATATCATGCAAAAAATAAACCACAAACTTACCCAAGAATCTCTTTAGAACTTCATTCATCAACCTCATGAAAGTACTAGGTTCATTAGTCAAACCAAAAGGCATAACCAAACATTTATACAAACCATGTTTTGTTATGAAATAAGTCTTTCATTCAAAACCATCTCTAATTCTAATATGATGATAGCCACTATTCAAATCAATCTTGGTAAAATGCTTTGCTCCACTCAAACAATCAATTATGTCATCATTCCTTGGCATAGGGAACCTATATTTCATTGTGATTTTTTTAATATCTCTAGATTTAGTACACATTCTCCATTCTCCATTATTCATAGGTGCTAATACAAAAAGTACTACAAATGAAGTTATATTTTCTCTGATAAAACCTTTCCTCAATAACTTATGAACTTATCTTTTAAGTTCTTCATTTTAGTAGTTGTTAATCTATATGGTTCTTCATTTGGAAAAATAGCTCTAGGAATTATATCCATACAATGACTTATACTTCTGACTAATTTTAAACCATCAAGTATGTCCTCTACAACAATATCTTTATACTCCTTTAACAGTTCGATAATTTGGGCTAGCACTCAGTCAATACTAGTAGCTTTTGTTGTCACTTGATTACCATTAGCTTATGTTAGTCAGTAGGACTTGGTTATAATTATTTTATGATACTTGGTTGCTACTAGCATAATTTGGTCTCCTAGGGATTATAGAAAAACAAATTTGAGTCTTCTTCATTTCCATTTCAAATTGTTTTCCATTAACCATGCAAATTCTCACACTACTACATTTAACCTCATCTAGACTTTCAATCAAAGGTAACAATAATTGCCTTTTCCCATTCACCTAAAGAGTGTATTGATTCAATCTTCCATCATGTATAGCATATCTATCATACTAGAAAGGTCTACCCAACATAATATGATAGCAATTCATAGGCATAATATCACACAAAACTTCATTAAAGTAATGTCTAACCTTGAACTTCACAATACATTGTTCACTTACCAATATCTTATTCATATGTTTGATCCATGAAATATGATAGGGTTTAGGCTACTCCAACCCATGCAACTGCAACTTTCAATTCTTCTGATGGCAACTTTCTCAAACTTCCACTATCAATGATTACCTTACAACATTTTCTATCCATCTTACATGCAGTTTAAAAAATAGTTCTCCTTAGGACATGTTCCTCATTACTTCCCTTATTACATAAGGTTCTTCTTATCATCATATTTTCTCTAGCTTCAAGTTTACTTGATTAACCCTCAATGTCTCCTTGTACCACAATATTTTTTTTACCTTTCCCACTTCTAAATGATCCACATTCAAAATATATATGCCCTTCTTTACAATATCTGAGACAATTACCATGAAGACCACCTCTAGAATAAGAATTAAATCTTCCTTAGTAAGAACAAGTACCTCCTTAGTAGGAATCACTAACTTTCCACTTGGTCTTTCCTTTATTATCATTGTTCCATTCATATTTTCTCTTATCTTGCACAAAACTATCAAATCTACCACCTTCTCGATAAGATCTACCCCTACCTCTCTAGAATCTACTACCTCTACCTCTTTGTCTTTGTTCATGCTTCTTTACATCAAGATGTCATTAGCTTCCAAGGGATATTAATATGCTTCCTCCACACTTTTCAATTTCACAAAACTTATCTTATCCTAAATTCCAAATGTTAATCCATTATTGTACCTTGAAATTTTATTAACATCATCATCCACATGTCCAAATCTAATGTCTGATCTATAGAATTCCTCAAAATAGTCCTTCACAGTCATGTCTCTTTGTCTCAAATTTTTCGTAGTTCTTAATAGGCTAACTTGGTAATCTATAGGAAGAAATTTTTTTGTTACTATGTTCACATCTTTGGCCATATCATGATGTTTTCCTTTCCTCTCCCTTATCTATCATTTTGCAAATGTTCCCAACATTATGAGGCATTTCCTTTCAACCTTTTGACTACAATCTTCACCATCATATTATTAGGAGTTTTTTCATAGTCCAAGAACTTCTCCATTTCAGAGATCTAATCCAATACAACGTTGGTATCCAATTTTCCATCATAAAGTAAAACTTCTACAATAGATTTTTAATGTACCCTAGACAATACTCTCAACAACCTTGCCTCATCTTGATCTTCTTCAAGTTATGAATAAGGGTTTGGTGTTACTTCTTCATCACCACTCACATCATCAAGATGCGCTCCTCTTCTATAGGCTATCTCTATAGCATCTAATTTGGTTGTAATTTGTCTCAGTGTATCCAATTTGTCATTTTCATAATTTCTTCTACCTTGAACCATATTTACAATGAAGTTCTAGCAAGATCATAACCCTCTTCAAGTTATAGGTAAAATCCACAAATTTAAAACCCTATAACACAAATAAACTTAGGGTTCCACATGATCTAATCTCCACAAGGATGAACCTCTACTTTGATACAACCTAACACACGAAGGGATGAGATAACCAAGGCCAAAGGCACACCCAACTATTCAATCAACCTACAAGAGTAAACACAATAGAAAACAAACACCAAATGACATGAAATATGGAATATATAGAGAAAATGATTTCATATACTCATCAAATCTTCAAATATATGCCCAGCTATAAGCCCTTCTGGGTTACAACTACATTACAATTCATATTCAATCCAAAATGATTTAACTTTGCAATTCAACTTCCTTTTTCTCTTCCTATCTTCGTACTTGTAACTTCCATCTAACATAGACACCCAAAGACTCTACCAAAGACCCCTTTAAATACAAGCATAGGAAAAAGTTGACATGTTACAAATAACAACAATAAAACCTTAAATTAAATGGTAGAATAAGCCACAAGTTACCTCACAATAGATATTAAATATGAAATAAAAATTAACTTGCAAGGTCAGCCCAACTTGGAGCCAAACATAGACAACTTGGTCAACAAAGGACCCAAATTAAATACTATCACTTGACACACAAATAAACTTAGAAATCAAAGAAACTTGGCAAAAATGATGAACTAGGCAACAACTAAAAACTCAAAAACAACAATTAACTTGAAGACCAAAAGAACTCGACATAAACTAGGAAGATTGGAAACTACTATGAACTCGGTGATCAAAGGAACTTAGTAATAATTATGAACTTTTTGTTGAAAACTAATTGAAAAGATCATTGATTAGAAAGAATGTTATAAGGGATATTGTAATGTGTTTCAATCATTGTTTTGTCACTGATGTCAAACCTTCCATTTTCTGGTAAGACAATTGCTTATATGTTTCAAGAACTATCACTTTGTTGATTAATGAGGAGGATTTGATCAACAAGATGTAAAAATAATACCTAGAGTAAAGGTTGAGTTATGATTATGTAATGAAGTACAAGGATCAATTAAGATAGTGATGACATGATGTATTGATGATCTACTTAAGGTTACAAAATGGCTAGCTACACTTAGAAAGTTTAGAAGAATAAGTTAAACAAAGCTTATCCACCAAGCTTGACCAAGTAGAGACTAGGTGCTAAGCAAAGTTAGTTCAAGCCAAGAAAAAAGTTAGTTGAAGTCAATTGAAAGAAAATTCTAGTGAATGCTGAGCAAGAAAGTAGATGCTGAAAAAATTTCACTTGATGCTGAGCAACAAAGTAGATGCTGAGAAAATTTCACTTGATGCTGAGCACCAATAAAATCTAGCTGATGCCAAGTGATTTTATAGTTGATGCTGAGTAATGCAGTATGTGTTGAGCATTAGAAGATTGATAATTCTGAGCTGCTACATTATGTTAAAGATCAAAGATTTGTCAAATAAAATTTGACAAGTTTATTTTTTTGCAACTAGTGAACTAGGAGGAAGACAAGATTGATGAGCCAGTGGCACAAAATCTTATGTAAAATTTTTTGGAGGTGAATTCAAATGGATTCTAAGAGAATTTTCTAGAGAGGAAATGATATGGGGTAGATACATTATATCCTAACTAATCCATCCAAAATCCTAACTTAGATGATAGATAATGAGTGAGGAAATGTTCTAATTTCCTATATGTAGGAACGTGTAGTCATGAAGTAAAAGAGTAAGAGATTTTTGGTGAGAGAACCTACAAAGGAGGAGGAGAAAGGGGTTTTTCTCCATCAAGTGACCCAAGAGAAGTGTTTGCAATGATTTGTTAAGAAAAAGGAATTAATAAGATGAATGCTTGAAGGGTGAACAAGCTATTAGAGCTACAAAGAATGAAAGCCAAAAAAAGTTAAGGAATAAAAATAGATCTATAATTTGTAAGTGAAGTTGTAAGTTGTATCAAATTAAAGCTCTACTATTACTATAATAATTTTATTAGTCTAGAGTAAATCCTTTGGAGAAAGGTTGACTTAACAGTCATTGGAAAATCCTATAACAAGGTGGCATTCTAGATGGATGGCCTAAAGTTGTCTAATAAGGCTCACTTTTAATAGGCTCACTTCTTCATGATATACATAGGGGAAAGGCTCATACATGTATGACATACTCTTCACAAATACTATGATGTGGTGTTGTCACAACATTCACCATAAAACATATCAAAGAATAAAGTTTCTCCCTCTTAGTTTGATATCAACTTTTCTGACCTCTTAGCACAAGGTTCTCTTCGTTGAAGTGTCAGACTTCCTCTGAATCTATTATCATCCTTATAAGCTCTTGGAATCAAGTCATGTCATGCTTGCCTAGTTCAATGGGTATCCGGATAGCATAAAGCCTTCTAGCCTACATACATGATACTTTATCCCATGAAACATAGTCCTTTAGCTATTATAGTTTTTGACTAGTGGAGAAT
Organism: Cupressus sempervirens; assembly: GCA_028749045.1. NCBI lineage: Eukaryota > Viridiplantae > Streptophyta > Pinopsida > Cupressales > Cupressaceae > Cupressus > Cupressus sempervirens. The sequence continues at coordinate 321,331,092 of CM053792.1, read as the reverse complement.
CCATCAATCAAGGTCTACTCCTTCTGAACCAAGATTGACTTAAACATTTATTATTTTCTGCTCCCTCTCTTTCTCCAAGCTTGCCTCTAATGAATTGTCAGACTCCCTCTCATAATTTTAATCAAGGATATTTGCTTCAAGAAACTCACATTATCCAACCTAATCATCAGATTATTCATGAATCCTAAATCATAGCTTCTTTGAAGCTACTATCATAGGATTAAGTCTACACAATATCCGGTAGCATGCCTAATGTACCAATCTTCTTTCCCTACAAGAACATCCTCAGAGAAAAAGGAAAAGATAAAGGAAAATAGCTCTTTATGGTAATTATAGAAATACAAAATAAGAGAGAGATTACAAAGAGTAGATACATGCAATACCTGAGGATAATAAATGCTAATCTACAATTCAACATCCTTGATACAAGTTGTTTCAATGAATGACAGAAAGTGGCTCCATATAAGCATTTTTCAAACAATGGGAATGGAACATTGGTTATTATTTCCACCTACAATGTAAAAGTTCCCACTCTTATATCGTCGAACAATTTTGCATCGCATCTTATATGGAAAACGTCTTTATGTTCTTCCTTGTTTTTTATTTTTTTAAATTTTTGCAGAGAATCATCCCTTAGATCAAGGAAAAGAATGAGCATAATAGAGAAAATAAATCTTATATCACATGCATGGATATAGTTAAGAGATTGGCTGCAATAGGAAAAAGTAATAACCAAGAGACAATGAACTTATCTCATTATTTAAGAGCAATTAGGACAAGCTTTCAACTCTAGTAGAGAATCACACCATTATTGTAATAAAAGTCCTAAAGGCTTCCCATAGAACTCAGGAACTCATGTATTGCATAGTTAGTTGCTACAATATTCATCTTTCTTCAATAATTTATCTAGATATGTGTCAGCTTTTAGAACAAACTGATAATTTGTAAAATTTCTCAACTTAAGAACATCAATCTCATTGAAGTATCTAGAGATAGATGGTTGATTGAGGCTTTTCAAATTTCCATGAATTTCTCTCTATTAAGGTTACAATAATCTTTTCTTTTGATCGTCCTCCAATTAATCCATTACATATAAAAAAACTCTCAAAAGATATATATTCTTTCTCATTATCATTAATAAATTATAGGCTATTACACTCGACAAACATCCTAGTTGTGCCATTTTACTCTAAATTTTCAAGCATCTTGTCTAATCTCTTTTCATTTTAGAGATAATGAATAAATATATTATAGGTATAAATATTCATTCCATTCCATTTCTTGGACATGTAGTCATACAACATTTGCTTCATAGATTTCCCAATAAAAATTGGAATAAGTAGAATGGATCAATAAATAAATAAATCATTTGCAAGTAAATCTTTGTGGCCAACTTCATGCAACTTCTCTAGATGAGAAGGTGAATAAATACTGAATTTAACACAATTTGAACTAAACATCCAAAAAAAATATCAAAGGATTTTGTCGTGAACATAAAGTCCCACACTATCGATCTCTTCAGCAACCTAAGACAGTAAATCAAGGTAGTGCTCATGGACCAGAATTTTAACAAGGTAGTCATGGTACATTTCAACAAAAAATCTTATTAAGAGCAACATTAAATCAATTATATTTGCATTGTTGTAATCTGATTGAAACATATCATTGTATGAAAGATATTGTTGCTACAGAATGTGTTCAATCATTATTTTGTCAGTGATGTCAAACCTACTATTTGTTGGAATGGCAATTGTTGATAAGATCCAAGCACTATCACTTAGTTGATTGATGTACAATCAATAAGATGTAACAAAAGCACCTAAGGGAAAGGTTGAGTTATGGTTTTGGAATGAAGTGCAAAGATCAAATAAGACAATGATAAAGTGATGTATTGACAACATACTTGAAGATTAAGTGCTAAGTAAAAATCAAGTGCCGAGTAAAAATCAAGTGTCGAGTGAAGATCAAGTGCTGAGTAAAGATCAAGTGAAAAGTGAAGATCAACTAATAAGTAAAGATCAAGTGCCAAGTGAAGATCAAGTGCCGAGTTGTGTTCATGTGTCGAGCATCAGAAAGTTAAAAGTGCCAACCTATTGCATTATTTTGAAAAGTCAAAGATTTGCCAGATCTAAGCTGACATGGTTATTATCTAGAATTTTGTGAATGAGATAGAAGATATGAATGATGAGCTTGTGGTATAGAACACTATGTAAAAATTTTTTGGCAAATACAACTAGATTCTAGATGAAGTTTCTAGATAAAAATGAGATATGGGACAGATACATTGTATCCTACCTAACCTATGGAAACCCTAAAGTTGGAGAGGGAGAATCAAGTGAGTAAAGTATTCCAAATTTCTATTTAAGGAGTCATAAGGTCATGAAGGAAGTGAGTTGGTCAAGCATGAAAGTATGAAGTTTTGAAGAAGGTGCTAAGAAGGAAGAGAGCACATAAACTCTATTTTGATAGATGACCATAGAGATGATTGCATTGGTATGATGAGCATGAAGAATCAAGAAAACAAAGCTTGAAAGTAAACCAAGCTGTCAGAGCCATAGTGATTGAAGCCAAGCAAAGGATTGAACTGAAGTGTGATCTAAAATCTGCAAGATATGTTGTGAGTTGTATCATATCAAAAGCTCTTATTGTTACTCTTTATCAATTGTAATAGTTAGTATAAATCCTATGGACCTAGGTTAGTTTAATAGCCATGTTGTAAATCATTTAATAGGGTGACATTCCAAGTGAATGTTCCAAAGTCCTTTGACCAGGCCCATTCCTAATAGTATGGTGAAATCCTCTAACAAGGTCACATTTAACAAGGTAGGCCTTTAATAGGGAATCACTTTAGAAGAGTGAGAATTGAGTAGCATGTTACTAATGGTTTTTCCCGAATTGAGTTTCCACATAAATCACTGTGTCATGTGTTGATCTTGCATGTTTTATTCCTGTATGTTGATTTGGTGTAACTTGCTAAGATGGTTGTTTTAAGCTTGGATGGATGAGTAGTTTAATGAGCTCACTATAATTAGTGAAAAAGTATTATTAGAGGATTTAGAATTTGGATAACTAATTCACACCCCCCTCTCAATTATTATAAAACATTTCCAACAATTGGTATCAGAGCCTTGCTGCTAATTTAGTTTAAAGGAACTAGAAGCAGAAAAGATCATAATGCCTAAGAGATAAGTTCCCAAGCTTAATAAAGACAACTTTGTTGCATGGAAAATTTTGATGAAGCTACATATTGGATCCATAGGAGATTATTCCCAAAATTCAATTGTTACTAAACATGTTGATCCAACTAGTACTCTTACTGTAGAAGATCTGAAAAACAAATAGGAACACAATCAGACAATGCTAGAGATTGCTTATGCACTCAACTACACTAAATTCAATGATATGAAAGGATGTGACACTACATTTAAGATGTGGAAAGCCTTTTCAGACATTTATGGAGGAGATCAAAATATCCAAAGAGCAAAAAGAGAAAGCCTCAGAGGAAATTTTGAGGACATGAAAATGGAGGAAAGTGAGAATGCTTCTCAGTATGCCTCTAGAATAAAGGAAGTGGTAAGTGCAATAAGATGTTTGAATGGTAAATTAGATGATGATACTATCAATAGTAAGTTCTTAAGAACCTTACTCCCTATCTATGCTATTAGAGTATCAGCTATATAAGAGCTAAGATGTGTTTTAGGAAACAATCTAAGTTTTGAAGGTATAGTGGATAGACTTATTGCATTTGAGTTACTAACTTTGACAACTATAGACCTGAGAATGTTGAATCTTCTTTCAAGGCCAAGCTATCACTAAAAGATACTAAATAGGTGAAATCAAAGAAGGGAAGAAATATGAAATGTGTATCCAGTGACAGTAGCACTGATGAGGAAGATGTGGAACAATTGAAAGCATTACTAGCTAGAAGATTTCATACAGGCAAAGGAAAATTCAAGGGTAAGTTGCCTATCATTTGTTTCAATTGCAATGAAGTAGGACATATTGCTGCAAGTTGTACATAGAAAAAGGATTACAAGGAAGGCAACACGTACAAAAATAGAAGAGAAGATGATAAGAGAGATTACAAAGACAAAGGCAAGAAGAGCTATATCGCTGAAGAGGATTTCGATGATAGTCATGATGAAGTTGTTTATGTGGCTATGAAGGACCAGTCTAATGAAGAAGAGCCTATAGCATTGGTAACATGTATGAACAAGAATGACAGATGGATCATAGATAGTGGGTGCTCACATCACATGCCAGGAGACAAAAGTAAGTTTGTTGACTTTACTTAGTATGATGGAAATAGTGTTAGATTTGGAAATGATGCTCCATATCAAATCAAAGGAAAAGGCTCCATTAAGATTATAAAGCAAATTTCATGTGATAATGCATACTATATTGAAGGACTAAACTAAAATTTTCTGAGTGTCTCACAGTTAGGCAATGTAGGGTGCAAAGTAGAATTTGGAAACAAAACTGCAAAAATCTATGATACTGATGGTAAATTGATAGGAAGAGGACATCAAACAAGAAGTAATCTATTTAATCTTGATATGGAAAATGCTTCTTTTTTTGTTGCAAAATTTGATGATGAATGGTTATGGAATAGAAGGCTATGTCATGTCAACTTTGATAATCTACTCAATATCAATAAAATGAAGAAAGTCAGAGGTTTACCTAAATTGAAGAAGCCTAACAACATCATGTGCAAAAAATGTCAGCTAGGAAAGATGACTAAGTCAAGTTTCAAGAGTAAAAACTATACATCTAAAGAAGTACTTGAGTTAGTCCATACTGATTTATGTGGTCCAATAGAAGTACAAAGCTACAAAGGAGATAAATATATAATGTTGTTTGTTGATGACTATTCCAGGATAATGACTATTATGTTTTTAAAGAAAAAATTAGATGCTTTTCAAATGTTTAAGTGGTATGTGGCTATAGTTGAAAAGGAAACATGAAAAAGTTTGAAATGCCTAAGATCAGATAGAGGTGGAGAATTCACATCAAATGAACTTGAGACATTTTGCAATGACAAATGAATCAAGAGATAAACATCAGCTCTAAGGACTCCCCCACAGAATGGAATTGTTGAGAGAATAAATATATTTGTGATTGACTGTGCTAGAACATTGATGATGGAAAATACTATTGCTCTAAAATATTGGAGAGAAGCTATAAGTGTGGCTATTCATATATTGAACCAAGTACAAGTCAAGAAAGGTACAAATGTAACACCTTTTGAATTATGGTATGGTCACTCACCCAATGTAAAGCATTTCAAAGTATTTCATTGCAAATGCTTTATCCTTAAAGATACTAGAAATGGAAAATTTGATGCAAAAAGTGATGAAGCCATATTCCTTGGTTACTCCACTAGAAGTAAAGCTTATAAGTGTTTAAATACTAACATTAACAAAATTGTGGAAAGTGCAAGTGTGAACTTTGATGAGCATACAAAAGTCCAAGTTGAAGAACCAAAGAGAATGGATGACTACAGAACCTTTTTGTATTCTTATGAAGGAATGCCTATTGATGAGGATGCTATCAATCAAATTGGGATTCAATAGCAAATTTTAGTTTCAGCCGAGTCACAACTAGTGAATGTCGAGCTGCATTGAGAAGCCGAGTTGTAGAATGAAGAAAATGCACATTTTGATTATGAAGTCAGTACACATGAAAGAGATGTAGAACTATCTGACAATGAAGTGCATAGTGACCCTAAATCTGAAACATCAAACAAGGAAACAAGGATATAACAAAGATTATCCAAATATGTGAAGAGACATCACCCTGCTGAATAGATAATTGGTGACAAAGATGCAAGACCAGTGACAAGGAATAGACTAAGAAATGAATCATGTCTATTAAGAAAATTTGAACCTATGACAATGTATGATGCATTACAAGATGGTGACTAGTATAAAGCTATGGAAGAAGATGTTGATCAAATAAGGAGGAACAAAACTTGGAGTTCGGTTCCCAAACTAGCTGACAAGAATGTGATTGGCACCAAGTGGGTATTCAAAAACAAGCTAGATGAGAAATGTGAGATTACTAGAAACAAAGCTAGACTAGTATGTAAGGGTTATGCTCAAGAAGAAGGATTAGACTATGGGGAAACATTTTCCCCTATTGCTAGAATGGAAGAAGTAAGAACTTTACTTGCATATGCTGCATATAAAGATTTTAAATTTTATCAGATGGATGTAAAGTCTTCTTTTCTGAATGGTATATTGGAAGAGGAAGTCTATATTGAACAACTAGAGGAATTTGGTTATGAGAACAACAGGGATATGGTTTGTAAACTACATAAAGCACTCTATGGTTTGAAACTAGAACCTAGAGCATGGTACAAGAGACGTCACAAATATCTTGCCAAGATAGGATTTGAGAAAATAGTTGACAATAACAATCTATATATCAAGGAAGAGAAAGGTGAAGATGTTTTGATATCTGAGATCTTTGTTGATGATATAATATTTGGAGGAAAAGATGCTCTATGAAAAGATTTTGCTGATCAAATGTAACATGAATTTGAGATGTCAATATTTGGAGAGATCAATTTTTTTGTTGGATTGTAAGTACATGAATTAAAACATGGTAAATTTGTAACCCAATCAAAATATATCAAGGAAATACTCAAAACATTTGGTTTAGATGAATCAAAACTAGTAAGTACACCAATGGCAACAGGACATAAGTTATCTAACAATGATGATTCAGCTAAAGTAAATTAGAAAATGTATAGATCCATGATTGGAAAACTACAATATGTTGTACATAGTAGACTAGATATTGCTTTATCTATTGGAATACTAGAAAGATTTTCTGCAAACCCAAGAGAAAATCATCTTATGGTTGTCAAGAGAATAATAAGGTATCTAAAAGGTACAAAAGATTTTGGTTTGTACTACAAGAGGACTAAAAATTCTGATTTAAAGGCCTACATTGATGTAGATTGGGGAGATAACATAGATGATATAAAAAGCACCAATGGAGGAGCACTTTTCTTAGGAAAAAGATTAGTCACTTGGACTAGTAAAAAGAAAAGTTGTACATCATAGTCCATAGCAAAAGCTGAGTATGTTGCTGCTGCTATAAATTGTACAAATATTGTGTGGATCAAGCATCTGTTGAAAGGAATGAAGGAAGAAATAACTTAACCTATGATAATTTATTGTGATAACACAAGTGTTATCAACATATCAAATAACCTTGTGATGCATGCCAAAACAAAGCATATTGCAATCAAGTATCACTATGTAAGAGAATTGGTGGAAGACAAGTAATTGAAGATGGAAAATATCAATACAAAAGAACAAACTACTAACATCTTCACAAAACCATTACCTAAAGATGCATTTGAATATCTTAGGGTAAGTTAGGGGTGATACCCCTAACCAAGGTTGCTTAAGTAATAGCAAGACTGCCCTACATCAAGTAAGTTGATTAATCATATGATATAAGTTGATGCAAAGGGTACTTACTTTAGGTTTAGCCTAAAGTAATCAAAGTACCAATATTCCAAACAAGTCACAAACAAGGAGACAAAGGGAGATATTGGGAGTTCTTGTAAATGCTACAATTGCATGATAAGATGCTGAAATAATGTGTCTTTGGCATTATTGTCAAAGAGGGAGAAATAGCAGAAACTAATCAAAGCAAAGATAGAGGGAGAAAGTAGAAAATAGAGGGAACTGATTAAAGAAGGAGAAAATAGCTACAATTGGTCAAATTCTTGAAATAGAGGAATAACAGACACTAATCAGCTCTCAGAAGGAACAACTCAAGAGACTAAATCAAAGATAGATAAGAAGGAATAAGATCAAAGGGAAATACAAAAGTCAACAAGTTTTCTTTCTAGCATTTGAATTACTATTTTAGCCTAGTTAAAATTTTGTTAACTTGGTCGATCAATCAATTTTTGTTTGGTTGATCAATTTGGTTTTCCATCAATGCCAAAGAGGGAGATTGTTGTAATCTAATTGAAACAGATCATTGTATGAAAGATATTGTTGCTACAGAATGTGTTCAATCATTATTTTGTCATTGCTGTCAAACTTGCTATTTTTTGGAATGTCAATTTCTTATAAGATCCAAGCACTATCACTTAGTTTATTGATGAGGAGTCAATAAGATGTAACAAAAGCACCTAAGGGAAAGGTTGAGTTATGGTTTTGGAATGAAGTGTAAAAGATTAGATAAGACAATGATAAAGTGATGTATTGACAATATACTTGAAGATTAAGTGTCGAGTAACAATCAAGTGCCGAGTAAAAATCAAGTGACGAGTGAAGATCAAGGGCCGAGTAAAGATCAAGTACCGAGTGAAGATCAAGTGCAAAGTAAAGATCAAGTGTCAAGTGAAGATCAAGTGCCAAGTAATGATCAAGTGCTAAGTGAAGATCAAGTGCCAAGTTGTGTTCATGTGTCGAGCATCAAAAATTCAAGTGTCAAGCTAATGCATTATTTTGAAAAGTCAAAGATTTGCTATATTTGAGCCGATGTGGTTGTTATCTAGAATTTTGTGAACAAGATAGAAGATATGAATGATGAGCTGGTGGCACAGAACACTATGTAAAACATTTTTGGTGAATACAATTGGATTCTAGATGAAGTTTCTAGATAAAAATGAGATACAGGATAGATACATTGTATCCTACCTAATCTATGGAAAACCTAAAGTTGGAGAGGGAGAATCGAGCAAGTAAAGTATTCCAGATTTCTATTTAAGGAGTCATAAGGTTAGGAAGCAAGTGAGTTGGTCAAGCATGAAAACATGAAGTGCTAAAGAAGGTGCTAAGGAGGAAGAGAGCACATAAACTCTATTTCAATAGATGACCAAAAATATGATTGCATTGGTATGATGAGCATGAAGACTCAAGGAGACAAAGCTTGAAATTAAGACAAGCTATCAGTGCCATAGTGATTGAAGCCAAGCAAAGGATTGAACTAAAGTGTGATCTAAAATATGCAAGATATGTTGTGAGTTGTATAAGATCAAAAGCTCTTATTGTTACTCTCTAGCAATTGTAACAGTTAGTATAAATCCTATGGACCTAGGTTGGTTTAATAGCCATGTTGTAAATCCTTTACTAAGGTGACATTCCAAGTGAATGTTCCAAAGTCCTTTGACCAGGCCCATTCCTAATAGTATGGTGAAATCCTTTAACAAGGGCACATTTAACAGTGTGTTGTAAGCCTTTAACAGGGTAGGCCTTTAATAGGGCATCACTTTAGAAGAGTGAGAATTGAGTAGCATGTTACTGGTGGTTTTTCCTGAATTGGGTTTCCATGTAAATCACTATGTCATGTGTTGATCTTGCATGTTTTATTCCTACATGTTGATTTGTTGTAACTTGCTAAGATGGTTGTTTGAAGCTTGGATGGATGAGTAGTTTACTGGGCTCATTATAATTAGTGAAAAAGTATTATTAGGGAATTTAGACTTTGGATAGCTGATTCACCCCGGCCCCCACCCTCGCCCTCCCAGTTATTCTAAAACATTTCCAACATGCATCTCAAGTTTTGAGCAGCCCTATTTGACTTTTAGGCTAATAATCAACCCTCTTCAAAGCACTAGGTAAAGTATCAAGCTTATGTTATTAGTCTCATGCTATTCATTCTCCAGCTTAACTACTGCAATCATTCTAAACATTCCTATTCATTGCCTCTAGTTCTTATATTCCCGTTCAATTCAAACAGATGAATTGACCTTCTTAAAAATCCATGCCTTCCAATGAACTAAGCAACACCAATGAATTCAAAATTTGAGTAGTTGCAGCCACACTGTATGTCTCCAGGAATAGTAAATTATGCCACAATCTCCTCTTTTAGCATACCCAAAAATATGATTCTCTTAAAGCTCCATGATAGCCCAAATTTCACCCTATATTGTGGAATTTGGAAATCAATCTTCTATCATATCCTGAATGGTTCCTGGAGAGTGATATATACTATTTAAAAATTATCTGTGATCAATATCTAGGTCAACACCATTCAGCGATGACAAGTGGATTTGTGATCTTTTTTCAAACCTGCAAGACTTCATTTTATTAGATCTGAATTTGGCCCTTCCATTGTAGGATCTTTGCGTTTTATTTTCTTTTGATGACCACGTGGCTTTAACTAGTCCTCTATGACTAGACTTGCTTAGGTTCTGTGTCCAATCTAATGCATACAAATGGTGGATCCAAATTTCAATTATTCCCAAGTAGACTTGCACTGATACCATGTTAGTGAAATAGGATCTCTAACTTGTAATAGCACTTGTGGAATGTTATGTGTTTTCCAAGTTACTATATGAATGACTATATATGTAAAATAAAGAGGCATGTCTTTTGAAGAGACATGTCTCTTTAACATATTAACTTACATTAGCTATAGTTATAACACAAGTAATATACCATCAATATATTATAATTTATATATATATATATATATATCACTCTTAATATAAGTTAATTATTCCATATATAATATTTGTCATATATTAGATTTCTTATAAATATAATATAATTTATCTGATAGAATTATAACATTAACAGTAGAAGATGATTTTGATTTGTTTAATTAGCTTTTTGGAAATAACTTTAGTTCCACACTGTCACTGGTTTTGTCCAAATAATTCTTTAAGATGGAGCTCTAACTTACTTTCCCACCATTCAATATATATGGCCTCTTGGTAATATTGATTATAATCCATATAAATAATATGTATAGAAGCTAGGACCTTCAAATAAGGAAAAACTATTTTTAAGGTCTTGCCTGTCATGCCCTAAATTTTACAAGGTAAAAACACAACCATTATTTTTTTTCAAAGGTGACCTAAAGATGATATGTATGGATCTACACTTGGTTGAAGCATTCTCTCAAATGATAAATTGGTCAGATATAACAAGACATGATTACTTGACAATGCTAGAATGTTACTAATCCAGTCATAATTGATGGCTCACTAGTTCAATTCTAGTAACTAGACTACAAGGTTAATGATCAATTATGTTTATTTATTCTTGTTCTTTATTGTTTAGTTATGCAAAAATTGGTCAAGTGCCTGGACATCAATTCAAGTTTCCTCGAGGATATTAGAGGATACTAATTCAATTATAGCTTTAGCTACCATTTAAATTTTCAATACAATTTTATTTACAATCTTAAATTAATAACATTGTAATAATTCCAATAGTAAACTTACATACTTTCTAATACTCCATAGCTTCCTAGCCCAGAATCTCCATTAATATTCCATTTCCTCGTGTTCTAAGTAACATATATATATATATATATATATATATATATATATATATATATATATGATATTTTATTTATACCAATTTGTTATAACATTCATATAATAATTCTCATCTAGGATATTCAATATATCATGTTATACTTAAAATAATTTCACTATAACACTAACCATGATTCTAACTTCCTTTTGTTAGTTAATACTAGGTTTATCCACAATTTAAATTCTTAATAAATTGATACACTTGACCACCATTCTATTATATGTGGACTGTCTAAAATATTTATTTCACTATTAAATCCTAAACTCCTTACATCATTACTTGCCTCAAAAAAATGAGTAAAAGAACCTACATAATTAATTTAAATCCTATATAAATATTTACTCTCTACTTAGTCATTTAAATCAGCAACTTGAGTTATACATTACTAACCATATTCTTTTTATATCAACACAACCTACTCAACTCCTAACCTTTTAGCTATATAATTATCTAGTCTAATCCAAAATAAAATTATGATTCTTTTTTTTTTTCAATTTCTCATCCCCATCCCCACAACTTCAACTAACACTATCTTACCTTAATAATAACTAATGCTCAACTTGATAACTATTAATATAGTTAATTAAAGGACACTAAGTGTCCCATGCATAAATCTATTTTTAACAACATCTCCCCAGTTTATGGTGCTTAACATCCCATGACAAGACAAGTTGTCTCCCATTGGCCCCATTAGGCCTACTTCTAGGTAACCACCCTATGACAAACACTAGGATCAAGGTGGTAGTTTTCTTTTGCCCTTTATCCAATGGTGAAATTGACTAAGAGGGAAGTCTTTTAATTTTTGTCAGAATGTACTCCATGTTTTGCATATGTTGGGGCCATTATTTCTTTCAAGCCTAAACCATCTTCATTATTAAATCTCCATTCATTATCCTAACCTTTTTCCTTACTTTAATTACTAAGACTATACTCCTCTTGACACTAACAACTATCATACTACATTTGATCCTTGACCTTTCTTACTATAGAAAATTGACTTTAATCCTTAACTATGCACCAAGACATCTTATCCTTGTTCCCCACTAGTGTATACCCATGGACATCACTTTTTACTCTTCCCCAAGGTAATTTGACTAGGAAGTATCTTTGACTTATGTCAGGTTATGATCCCTATGCACCCATGCTTAGAAGGAAGTGTAGATGTTTTCAAAACAAAGGAATTTTTTTATTCACTAAATCCAAGGTAGCCTTTGTTTCTTTTAGTCTTATTCCAAGGAGGATATGCCTTAGTATCTAGTTCTAATTCTATGTTAGGGAGTAATCCCCTTGCTAAAACTTGTCACATGGGCCATTATGAAAAAAAAACACTTGTCCTTTTAATATATTATTTTTTTTAATTCTTATTTTTGTTGACCCTTTTAAAACTTTATTCACTTCTATAAAGGTGAATGCCTAGTTAAGTAGTGGGAGAAAATGAGTTTGGGCTAGGGTTTGATTTATATATATATATAAAACCTTTTTTGGGGGGTTTTTTCCACTAGTTTCTTTGCATGTTTAAATGTACTTTTATTAATTATTTTATTTGTACCACATTTTGATTAGTACATACGTATAGATTTCTTATTCAAAGGTCTTGTGACTTTGTAAAAGACCTAGGAGATCTAGGGATAGTCCATTTATATTATGATCCTTAAGACTTTTAGGTTCCTACTAGGAACATCAAGAAAATTCCCATATATTTTATTGGTCGATAATCTTAGAAAGACATTATTTTCCTTCCCATACATTTTACAAAAAGGAAATGTATGCCTATGGTAGGGTTCCTTCTAGATTTGTATTATACATTTCCTTTCTTAAGAAAACTTTGCTTCATTCCGATGAGGCTAATTATTGTCTCTATTTCATGATAGTTTTAAAACACTTTGTTTATATTCTATTTCATTTTCATCAAGACATTTGTGAAAATATGTTTACCTAAACCAATGATTAACCTATGGGTAGATAGTATGTCATCTTTTGCCAATATCATATATATGATGCAATATCTCATATAATAATCAAAATGTCTACTTTTATATTTTAATTTAATTTGAAAATGCTTATTTGCAATGATCTCTGCATTATAACTAACCTATTAGTAATTAAGCTGAGATGATTGGAAGAATTCAAAGATGAGCTTGAAGATAGTCAATAGCATTCATTGAGAAAAGAACGTTGAGGTGTAGCCATGGTGGAGGACAGTCATAATGGTTCCAAAAGACACAACAATGACTATAGAGGAGCTATGAAGACTTACTACATTCACTGTGTTTATTCTTATGGCAAGTGGATGTTTAGACTTTATTATTCCCACCTTAAGCTATTATCTCTTCTTCTTGCCTTGAGTTCTTATTTTCCTTCTTTCTCTCCTATGGATTTATAGCTAGGTTGTTTACTTTTCTATTTCAGAATAAGTGTTGATCTCCTATATATATAAATCAGACCAAGTGTGTTACTTTAGTTAGAAGAAGGAAACTTTTTATGGGAACAAATTGTTAACTTGTATAGTGAGTTGTGTTTTTATAGTTCTATGTGATGTTTCCATGTAATGAATTTCTGAAATGTAATGAAATAGTTTTTGGCTTCTATCCTATGTTAGTAGTTTAGTTGAAGCCTACCAAGGGAGTCCACTTGGAAGGTGGATTAGATTAGGATAGTATAGATTTATTTCCAATAATTTTTAGTATTGTAAGTAGAAGTTGTAATCTCCTTCCTATAACATCACACTTTGTGAATGTTCCTATAGTATCTGTGAGAACAGTTATAGTGGATGAACTTAGTTGGAATATTTTTTAGCCTTTCATTGTATTTCTAGTATTCATAAAGTATGTTACATTCCTGCAGAAATAGTGTAAGTTCTTTTCCTTGCATTAGACTTTAATACAACATGAGCTTAATGACTCATTAAGATACCTAGTGCACATACTATGTCAACCATTTCAAGTATATCTCCCTAGTTTGACAAGATTCAATGCACTTCATAGTGGGAAAAATAGTCCTTAGATTGAATACATTATTCGTAAGCATGGCCCAAAGCATGACTATGATACACCTATTGTGAGGTAGACCATTTTTGTAACCATTTTTGAGGATGGTGTCAAGCTTGGAGCATTTTTGAGTCATAGTTCTTAGATATTTTTTTTTATAAATTTCTATCTTTGAAGCTTCCTTCACTAGTGTGAAGAGTTTAATTGCATGCATCAAAGAGGAGGATGATGAGATGAATATGATAGATTTCTTTCATGGGAGTCTATTAATTTGAATCAAGAAATTGAAGAAGAAGAAGTTCAGTTTCCTTTTGAAGATACAAGCCCTATTTTTCCTACAACATCATCTTCAAGAGCCAAACCAAAAGATACAAGTGGTCTTCAACCTTTTACTAAAATTTTGGCTAGTTTTCTTGATAATACTACTTTGAATCCACCAATTATTAATCATCTAGTACTCAATGTCCCTTTTCAATAGCAACCTCATAATCTAACACCTCTAATAATGACACAACCTACTTTTCCATTTCCTTTGCCAAGCCTTATAAATACTGATAATCTCAAGAATATAACTACAATTGCCTTTCCAAACTTCTATGGCCTTGTAACTGAAGACCCTGATACTTTCTTATTTGAATTTGACATACTTTTTCATAGTTTTGACTATAGCACTGATGCCTATAAGCTCAAATTATTTTTGGCAACATTGAAAGAATCAGTTCTACGATAGTTCGTGGGCTTAGGAGCTAATGTCGTAGGAACCTAGGATGAAATGCAAACTTTATTTCTGGATAAGTACAAAGAGTATTGCAAAGCATCTAGTTCAAGAGGAGATGATGTGTTTAGGATATTACAAGAGGAAGAAACATTGGAAGACTATGTTTCATATTTCTTATATACACTATAGAAGAGCCCTCAACATGTGTTGTTTGAGGATTCACAAAAGCTAGTTTTTCTTAGAGGTGTTAATGATATCTTTCTAGAAGCACTAGACCTAATGGCTGGTGGTGATGCATATCAAGCTTCTTGAGAGAACCTCAAGAAGACCTATCAAAACTATTCAAGGTCAACTATGAAGAAAGGCTGAGGACCTCATTCTACAGTCACTAAATGAATCAATTAAGGTACTTTAAAGCTTGAGATATCTAACCTATTGTCAAACTTCAAATAGGACATCATCAATGATGTCACTACAGATCTTAACACAATTACTACAAAGAAGTATGCAAAAGTTGAGTTACAACTAGCTAAATATTGCCCTCATTTCTAGAAGCAAATGAAGGATTGCCAATGTAAACTAGTTGCAAACATGGAGAACCAACATCTTCCAACTAAGTACCTCAAGATAGACAGAGATGATGAGCAAGTATTTTTTGTTGTTCATGCCTCAAGACCCTTTGAAAAATTCAAATTCATATGGTAATCAATGGAAAAATTGTAATCCCCAATGTCCTCCACAATATCAACCTAATTGGAATAATGTTGGGAGAAACAACCCACAACAATCCCAATGGCCTTAGAATTCCCAACCACCCTGGCCTAACCAATAGAGTAACCAATGGAAAAACTAACAAAACTATTGGAAAAACTAGCAGAACAAATGGAAACCACCACAAAGGAATTGGTAGTCTATGAAACAATGGAGGGGATCTCAATAGTGACCTAACCAATAGAGCAATACTCCATAATTACAACCTCTTGTTCAATAACCTTCTCTAATTCCACCACCTACAATTCTTGGACCTCAAAAGCAGACATAGTTACCTACACAACCTCAACAAATCCAAATAGCCAATAGCCATAATAGCCCATGTGTAGTGTTGATGCTCAATAATATCTTGCTTACGCTTTGAGTGTTGCCGATATACATCTAAGATTTGGTACAACTTTGCCAGCACCTAAACCACATCTTATAACTAAAATACCAGATCCTCCTACAACATTAGAACCCTTAATGGCCAAAACAGTTGACCCAACCAATGTAACCATGTTGACCCAAGTTCAACTAGTAGAGGAACCTCCTTTTCTAGAAAATTTTGTACAAAGAAAACCTATACAATTAGAGGAACAACCTTTTGATATTATTGATGAATTAAATAACATAGATGTTGGGTGATGCAACGCGCTCCCCTGCCCATAGGTGGTTAATTATGTGGTGTTCCATGTTCACTAACAGTCATGGCTTTTGGTGCAACGGAAAATGGGCCCTACAATTGGTATCAGAGCCTAGTTTTGGCCTGGTCATGGGTTCAAATCTCCCCGGTGCCTTCCTGACCCGCATAAGCACCTGGTATGTGCTTTGAGGGGGAGATTGTTGGGTGATGCGACATGCTCCCCTTCCCACAGGTGGTTAATTATGTGGTGTTCCATGTTCACTAACAGTCATGGCTTTTGGTGCAATGGCAAATGGGCCCTACAATACATGTCCAAATACCCCTGTTCCAAACCATTAAAGATGTTCTTGTCTATGGAAAAGCCATTAGAGATGCTTGCTTAAAGAAGCCTAGAAGGAAGAAAAAGGAACCCACCATAGTCCATGTTGTGGGACAATTGGCTGACATTACGTTAGGAAAATTGATCACACCAAAATATTTTGATCTATGAAGTCTAGTAGTGAATGTCAATTTGTTAAAAATGCTTTAATAGATCTTGGCACTACTATAAATGTCATGATGGAGGACACTATGAAGAAGTTGAAAATAGAATGACTAAGGGCTACTCCAAAAATTTTGTAACTTGCAGATAGTTCTATCGTCACCCTTGATGGGATGATAGAAAACATAGTTGTAACCTTAGATTCTCTAGAGTATCTTGTAGACTTCATGATTTTATCCCCCAAAGTTAATTTATTTGGTTACCCTATCATCCTAGGAAAACCATGATTAGCCACAACTGATGCAAATATAAGTTGTAGATCAGGGAATTTGACCATATTCAATGGCCAAGCAACAAAGAAATTTGATTTATATCCTCTAGCACAACCATTACCAAATCTGAGCACATCTATTTGGCTAGATTTAGGGGATGAAGAAGAAGAGTTAAATTCTATTGTACAACTCTTGATGTTGCATAGGCATTCCTTTCTAAAGCTGCAAGAGGAAGATTCAATGCTTCAAAGTATCCGTACTAACATTTGTGAGGTAGAAAATGATGTATCTAAAATTTTTGTGTTGGAATTAATCACATATGAAGAATGTGACGAGAGTTGCACTCTACTCAAAGAACCTGATATTCTTCATCCACTCTTACCATGTGAATTATAAGCAAGCTCAATGTTTGAAGTTTCTATGATAGAATCTACCACTACTGTTGAACTATCTAAACATTGTAATCTCCATGTTAATCCCAAATTAACACACACACACACATACACACACACACAGATGGAACAGTTAAAAGAATTACTTCAAAGGCATGAAAAGGCCTTTGCATGGGACTATAATGATATGAAAATTTTTATTCCTACATTGTGAACCCATAGGATATACATCAATGAAGGTTTTCTACCACCCCGTCAACCCCAGAGAAGGATAAATCCAAGTCTTATAGAGATAGTTAAAATTGAATTGCAAAACTTGCTTGATGTTGGTTTTATTTATCCTATATCTGATAGTAGATGGGTGTATCCCTTGTTCATAGTGCCTAAAAAGGGAGGAAAATGGAGAATTTTTGTAGATTATAGAGAATTGAACAAGGCCACCGAAAAGGATCACTTTCCTTTACCATTTATAGAGCAAGTTCTGGACACTAACTGGAAAGAAGTATTTCTCTTTTCTAGATGGGTATAGTAGTTATATCTAAATTAGTATTTCTCCTAAAGATCAAGACAAAACCACATTTACATGCCCATGGGGTACTTTTGCATACCCTATTTTACCATTTGGTCTATGTAATGCTCTTGCAACATTCCAATGAGCCATTATTAGCATCTTTGTTGATATATCACATGATTGTATGGAAATATATATGGATGATTTCACAACATTTGGAGTCACTTTTGAGGAAGCAATGATGAATTTTGAAAAGGTTTTGGTAAGGTATCAAAAAAATAATTTTGCACTTAATAGTGAAAAATGTTTCATGCTCATGTAGGAAGGTGTGATACTTGGTCATTTTATATCAGCTGTAGGATTACAAGTGGATCCACCTAAGATAGAGGTAATTCAAACATTGCCCATAGCTACAAAATTGAAAGATGTAAGTTCTTATCTAGGTCATGCTAGACATTACATACATTTTGTAAGAGATTTTAGTAAAATAGCTAGTCCATTGTATAAGTTACTCACAAAAGAAACTGAATCTAGTTAGACATCCAAATGTGATGAAGCCTTCCTACAACTTAAGAAAATTTTGACTACATCCATAGTTTTACAAGGCCCTGATTGGAATTTTCCTTTTTAGACATACATACATGTGTGTGTGTGTGTGTGTGTGTGTGTGTGTGTGTGTGTGTGTGTGTGTGTGTGTGTGTGTGTGTGTGTGTGTGTGTGTGTGTCCACACAGATGCTTCTAATTATTCCATAGGTGAAGTTCTAGCATAGAAATCTCAAAATCTTGAAAATGTAATCTATTATATTAGCAAGAGCCTTCATGGACCAGAATTAAACTATGTAATGATAGAAAAAGAATTTCTGGTCGTAATGTATGCCCTGAACAAATTTTGGCATTACATAATTGGCTATTCCATATTTTTTCATACTGATCATGCAACAATTAAATATCTCATGAATAAACCTGCTATAGCTTGTAGGTTAACAAGATGGTTACTATTGTTGCAAGAATTTGATATAACTATTGTTGATAAGTCTAGAAAAGTCAATGTTGTAGCTGATTATTTCTCAAGAATCCATCATGATGATACTCATACTACTTTGGTAGATGATACATTTCTAGATGAGCATTTATTTCATTTTGTTTTTCAAACTCCATGGTATGCAAACATTGCTAATTACATTGCAGCTAATAAAATACTACAACATTTTTCTTACAAGGAAAAGAAGTTTCTTGTAGAGAAAAGTTTTCCTTTCTCTTGGATAGATAATATCTTATTTTACACTAGACTTGATCAAGTTATGAGAAGATGTGTGAGAGAGGTTAGGACATATGACATTCTACATGCATGTCATAATAAACCATGTGGAGGACACTTAGCAGCAAAAAGAATAGCCTTGAAAATATTGACAACTGGTTATTTATGGCCTACATTTCACAAAGATGTGGCCAACTATACACAAAAGTGTGATAATTGTCAAAGGATGGGCCAACCAACAAGAATAGATGGAATGCCTCTTAACCCATAGATGTCATTAACACTATTTGACAAATGGGGCATGGACTTCATTAGTCCAATTGATCCTCCATCTAATGGGAAATCCTATATTCTTGTGTGCATTGATTACCTGAAAAAATGGGTTGAAGTCAAAGCCATGAGGCATGCTCATGATGAAAAAGTTCCAAAATTTATGTATGAAGAAATTTTTAATCGCTATGGTGTACCCAAAGAGATAGTCACTGACCAAAGTGCACAATTTACCTCTAATATAATATCAAAAATAATGAAGTAGTATAACATCAGGCACCAAAAATCTAGTCCTTATCACCCTCAAGCTAATGGACAAGATGAGGTCACAAATTGTGAACTAGGGAACATCCTAACAAAAATGGTTCATGTACACTGTACGGATTCAACCAGTAGATTAGAAGAAGTCCTTTGGGCTTATAGAAAAATATGGATGACTACTATATGATTCAAACCATTTGAGCTCTTGTATGGAAAGGTAGCAATGCTCCCCATTGAATATGAAGATAAAACTTTGAGAACTGCACTGGAGGTAGACATTGAACTTCCTATAGCACAAAGAGAATGTCTTCTACTTCTTAACTCTTTGGATGAAATGCACAAAGATTTTTTCAAATGTACTAAAATTATACAAAAACAAAGGAAACAATGGTATGAATCTCATATTATCAGTAAAAAATTTCAAGTTGGTGACTGGGTACTACTATATGATTCTAGATTTAAAGATATGCCAAGAAAGCTACAAACAAGATGGTTGGGTTCATATGAAATTAGTCATGTCCTTGATAATAGAGCTATTCAATTAACTACCATTGATCTAGTACCTTTCAAATTATTAGTCAATGGTCATAGACTCAAGTTATATAAATAGCCCCAAACAAAAGAGGACTTCTTGCAGTAGTTCCAGTGGCCAAATTCAAATACAAACAAGGTAACTCTTCCTACAATTGAAGGTCTCAACCTTCCACCTACCCCTCTTTAACACTAATTTCTTTGTTCATGCTCATAATAAAAAGTTAATTTCCACATAAATTTCTAAATTTCTCCATTCACTTTCTCATTTCATCTAATTTCTTTATCTTTGATCCATCCACCTCATCTCTTTTATTTACCTTTCATCCACCCACTTTCCATGTCATCAATTTCTAATGTTTTCAACAAACCCTATGAGATGCTAATGGATGCTATCACTACTGATATCACTTCTACCACCTTTTGGTATGTCCAACAATAAATTAATAGGTATAAGGATTTCAAATTATAATTCATTTATAGTCTGTAGATTTCATCAATTATATTTAATACTACATTCTTTATATTATGGTGACATTATGTTAGTTTTCTACCTTGTACTAAGTTTGATAAGTGTGGACACTTGTCCTTATTTCATGGGGGGTATGGAAGGTTACTAAAACCCAATGACTACATTTATTCATAAAGATTTTTCCAAATATTAATATTTCCTTAAGTACACAAGTGGCTAGGTGTCATACCCCTTATTTTTTAATAATTTTATTGTCAAGTTGTGATGTGACTTGTGTTTAAATTTTAAGTGATTTAAACCTCATTTTTGGATGATTTTTACACAATTCCATGAGTTACTCTCATTAAAGCCATATTATTGCTCATACCAAATTGTTATGACATTAATTACCTATTAAATGAAATGTGAAATGGCCTATAAAACAATAGAAGAAGCCTAAATTTGTAAGGGGGAAATAGTGAAGCAGTGTCGACAATTAAAGCGTTAAAGAAGAATGAGTGGACAATTGGAAAGGCAAGAGCTAGTGGAGCATATTGTTTTTCTCTTAGATGTAGAAGCTATGAGGAGGTTTAATGCATGTAGCTAGTTAGGGTACTTTTTAAGTTCGATTGCATATGATGAGGAAGTAGCCATAGAATTCACAAGGATGTTTGATGAAGGGAAAGCTTCTATATGCAACTTAATAGTGGTTGCTATAGAGGAATGTATAGAAAAAGTTACTAGGCTACTTGTTAAAGGATAAAATTATCCCAACACTCATGATGAAAGGTCAACCAGAGCTCAGTTTTTCATACCAACTGATGATCAAATGGATATTACCAAGAAAGGTTGTAAAAGAATGTCTCTTCTACTGCCACACAATGAACTAGCCATGCACATTATCAGGTACCTCACATGCGAACAAAAATTTTCATATTTACATGTACATCATTTTAAATTACTCAGTGGTATCAGGCATAATCATCTAGTTAATGTTCCCAATTTGTTGCACAATATGTTGTGTATTAGTGCAGAAAAAACTCCAAAAGGAAAAGATAGTTCCATCACCCATTATGCCCTAATTAAATTACTCATAGAAAGGTCACTTAGGGATGTTTCTCCCTTGTCATGGGTGGAATTTATCCAAGCCAAAACCTTACAACCCTAGGCTTCCCTTTATGAACAACCTAGTGAGGAGAATGTAGTTCCCACTAATGAACCTGCTAAACAAAGCACTCAAGAGGATGAAACTAAAAGTGTGAAAAGAAATGTACAAGAAAATGTGCAAGAAAATGAGCAAGAGATTGTGCCTTCACCTGTTCAAGAAACCTAGAAACCTACCTCTAGCCAAACAAAGAGAAAATGAAAATTGTAAGAAGAAATCTCTGTTCTAGTAAAAGAGGAGCCAAACCCTATAGTCATGGGGCAAAAGAGAAATAAGAAGGGTCTTGTAATAGTTACTCCTACAATAGAGACACCAAAAGGAAGATGTAGGTAGAAGGAGCTATGATATTAGAAGAAACCCCTATAAGAAGAAGTCCTAGAATGAGAGGAAAAATTTCCAAAGAATCCCCCTCATCTAGGATATCTACTAAAGAATCCCTTATATAGATTGTTCCTAATCACTCTCCTCCTCACCCTAAAACTAAAAAAATTCCTAAAAACCCTAACAAGGAATGTAGGGTTGAGGTTAGGGTAAAAGCACAAACCTGTGTCACCTTTTATAAAGAAACGTGATATCAGAATGTGACAGCTCAACATTAATGACAAAAAAAATGGTATTTGTGTTTAAAATATGAAGATGATGTAAACTGATGAAATGTGTAGAATTGTATGAATTTTATGCCTATAATTTTTATAATTTTTTTTATTAAGAATTTATTCATTTTATTTTATTTTGAAGTCCCTTTTTTAACTATAAAAAATATAGGATGTAGTTCCCATCAAACAAGTATGTGCAAATCATCTTTTTTTGTTTTGAGTTGAAAATATTTTATAGATGACATGTATAGCTAGTGAACAAAAAAAGAAATAATTATTTTTTATGTACATTCTCTTTGTTATAAGTACTCAAGTTCGACCTTGTCAGAATCCAACAATTTTTTCCTCCCGTCAAAATTTCCCTATCAAATCTATACCTTCTTGAAAAAAAATTACATATTCATGAAGAGGATTCTCTTCTCTAGTGATAAATATAATTTTTATATTTTTTTGATATGATTTACTATTTTTTTTCATTTTTTGAGAGAGCATCTTCTAAAATGTTGAAATATCGACTTATAATATTTTGAGATTATAACATATTATAACTAATCAAAACACTCAAAAATTTATATAATGATGATATTGAATCTGAGATCTATAAAAGCGTATTTTTAGTTTTTGAAAAAAAAAGAGTTTTGATAGAGAAATGAGATTTGACCAAAATAGGTTTTTGTATCACAAATGGTGATACAAATCTGTGCTTTTACCCGTTAATAAAAATTCAAACGATACCCTAGCAAGCCAACCTGGTACTTCGAGCAATAGGAATGAAATAGTTCTTGAACAAGTTTATCCAAACACTGCCCTAGTTCCCTATAAATCAATATGGTTTATTGATATTGTAGAACAATTAAGGAGGGAACAAAGAAAGAGGAAAAGAAACCATGAGGAAGATAGTAGTTCCATTATCATGCAAAAACTCCTTTTTCAGTTGTTTGCACAACATATGTTTGCTAAGGCTTTATGGGAAGAGTAGAGGAAAAGGATGAAGAATAACATAGTGTCTCTGAATGCAAAAATTATAGATTTGAAAGAGCAATTGTTGAATTAAAAAAAAAGGATGGATCATGTCCTCAAATTGGCTAATCAAGCACTTGCCTATAGACCACTACCATAAATTTATGCTCTCTATTTAAAAGAACAATTACCCTTATTCCAACTCACGCTAACCCTTAAGAATATAAATATAGATTTTAAATCAACCCAAGAATTTTATGGTTTATATCAAACTCTGCCATCCTAGCAGCAAAATTTTCTTTGTGAATAGTATCTGCATAATTTTGTTATCCCTTTAGAAACCCAATGGAAGCCTTTCCTTTATATAGAGCATATATATTTAAGAGCTTTGATGTCCTATATGTCTAGTGAAGAAAACTATGATAGGCAATTGAATAATTATAGAGACAAGGAAAGGAAAGAACCCCTACCATTAAGAGCTAAAAGAAGCAAAACAAAAGAAGTTCTTAGGGACTAGTTTAGGTTAACTTATGGGGATAAGAACAAAGGAGTAAGGGATAGAATCTTCACTGCTAGAGCCAAGGCCTATGCTAATTATGAGAACTTTCACTACTTTTCTTTTGACAGAGCTATGGATGGTGCTAGAAGTAAATGGGCCAGATTAGCCGAGTCACTTAAAAGGTTAGAGCCACATAGTCCCATCAACGTAGAAACTGCCCTTCACTGAGCTCCAAAGTATCTAGAGCTAGGAAAAAAATCTAGACTTGAATTATGGTGCCCACTCACTATGCAAATTCCAATGCTCATGTGGCCTTTATATGACATTAATGCTCATAGACTTGACAAGCTATAGGAGGACAATAGAATGGAGGCTTGGAAAAGAACATGAGGACTTTATTACACCTTCAAGGGTAGTAGGAAAGGAAGGGTAGAAGTGGGGGAATTCAGGTCACTGACTAGGAAATTCCATGCTTGAGGACAAGCATTAGTTTACCAGGGGGCAGATGATGAGGCTAATTATTGCCTCTATTTCATGATAGTTTTAAAACATTTTGTTCATACTTTATTTCATTTTCATCAAGACATTTGTGGAACTATGTTTACCTAAACCAATGATTAGCCTATGGGTAGATAGTATGTCATCTTTTGTAAATATCATATATATAATGCAATATTTCATATAATTATCAAAATGTGTGTTTTTATATTTTAATTTAATTTTAAAATTCTTATTTGCAATTATCTCTGCATTATAATTAACCTATTAGTAGTGAAGCTAAAGTTGATTGGAAGAATTCAAAGATGAGTGTGAAGACAACCAATAACATTTAAGGATAAAAAAAATGTTGAGGTGTAGCCACGGTGGAGGAAAGTCATAATGGTTCCAAAGGACACAACAGGGAGTACAGAGGAGCTATGAAGACTTACTACATTCCCTACATTTATTCTTATGACAAGAAAATGTTTAGACTTTATTATTCCTACTCTAAGTAGTTATCTCTTCTTCTCGCTTCAAGTTGTTATTCTCCTTTGTTCTCTCATGTGGATTTATAGCTAGGTTATTTATGTTTATGTTTTGGAATAAGCATCAATCTCCTATATATAGGAATCAAACCAAGTGTGTTAGTTTAGTTAAAAGAAGGAAAAGTTTATGGGAGCAGACTATTAACTCTTATAGTGTGTTGTATTTTTATAGTTCTATGTGTTGTTTCCATGTAATGAATTTTTGAAATGTAATGAAATAGTTTTTAGCTTCTATCTTGTGTTAGTAGTTTAGTTGAAGCCAACCAAGGGGCCCACTTGGATGATGGATCAGATTAGGATAGTATAGATTCATTTCCAAGCATTTTTAGTATTGTAAATAGAAGATGCAAGTTCCTTCCTATAGCATCACACTTTGTGAATGTTCCTATAACATCTTTGAGAATAGTTATAGTGAATGAACTGAGTTGGAATATTTTCTAGCCTTTCATTATATTTCCAGTATTCATAGAGTTAAGTGTCTTAGTTTCCTACAACAATAGTGTAAATTCGTTTCCTTGCATTTTACTTTCCTGCAATAGAAGCTTAGTGACTCATTAAGAGACTTAGTGAACATGTTTTGCTGACCATTTCAAGTATAATTCCCTAGGTTGACAAGATTAAATGCACATTAGAGTGGGAAAAATAGTCCTTAGATTGAATACATTATTCCTAAGCATGACCAAGAGCATGACTATGATACCGCTATTGTGGGGCGGACCACATTCCATCATGGTATTTTAATGTTTGTGTTAATGGTGTGATGGTGTTATCTTTTAGGATTTTTTTTTGAACTTGGAAACCAAGGAGTGATAATAATGCATATAAATGAGCTATCAACATGACAATTTTTTTGCATTTTGTTGAGTGCACATAAACTTGTAAGCATATAACTTTGTTTCAAATTGACCAACCACAAAAAAAATACTCCTCTACCTAACATTTATGAAATATGTCTACCAATGATCTACAAATAACCCAAGTAGAAGGAACACATGCAAATTATCTTTCATAACACATCATACTTTACAAGGGACATTTCTTACAAGTAAAACATATGTATGTATCTTTTCAATTTGTTCTTTCACAATATCAAATAATGAAAAATGATACAAATCTCTGTTACAATCCATAAATTCATTTCATAACACATCAATTTTCATCGGATGAGTTCCTTACAAGTAAAACATATATATACACAACTTTTAATTTTTTCTCCCATGATTTCGATGATAAACAATGACACAATCTCCTTACATCATAATCAAATTTCAATAGAGGCTTACAAAATCACAATCCCCACTTAAGATGACAAGAACATTGATCTTTCTTTATACAATTGGATATTTTGTACTTAATCAAGGGTGAGATCCTAATACTTTCCAAAGAATGCATCTTCATCAAAACTTGCACATAACACACACTAGGAACCATGGAGGCTCATCTCCCATCCAAGGCTTCTATGAAGCCACCCACCAAGCAGGGGAATCAATATCAAAACTGGGTTTGATTCCAATCCTACAATAGCATGAACATCACATTACAACACTTAACAATCTCATCCCAAGGTATTCCACAAAGGTTCACCAATGGAACCTTGATCATAGGGTGAAGGTGTGCTTCAAAAATGAGGTTTTCCATATCATCACATATCTACAATAAATAATTTTTATGCCCTTTCAGCACTTTCACAATACAACAATTTCATGCCCTAACAACGCTTTCACAAAAATTCTCCAACATATTACCAATAACCATAGCATTCCTTGAACACCCATACTTCATAATCCTCCTTTCTATACCATCATTTCCCTTATCACCCCCAAATAAAGAAAGAATGAATATGGCATACAATTGAGCCCATACTCCAAGGTCCTCAACTATATTTCAAGCCCAATTAAGCCCTTCACCCTAGACTTATCTTCCCTCCCCAAAGGGTGAGTGAAGCTATCACACCCATAACAACACTTAACATGCAAATCAAAACCAAAAGGATCAAGAAGGAAAAACCAAGAGATTTCATGAAACAAAATGCACATTCATACCATGAAAACACAATACCAAGGTTCACAATGGCATAATACAATACCAAAATCCATAATGCAAAATCTCACAATACCATGCATAGTCCATTGGCACATTCTTCATACTTGCAGATCTATTTTGCAATACTCAAGAAAGAAAATCAAGCATAGTTTGAAAACACAAAACTTGGTCCAAGTTAGGATAATGATGGTTGTAGTAGAGCTCCCTTAATCTTCCTCCCAAAACCTAACTATCTCTAAACTTAGAGAGTGGTTGAAAACCCCACTAGTTTTTCCAAGACCCTATAATAAGGCCTTCCCACTAACCAATTTTAGCAACAACACTAAGCCATATACTCTTACAAACTTGTCTCCTCTAAATTGGCTATATTTGACTTAGCAGAAACATGGGAGAAAAAACACATGTGACAACCCAATTTTCGAATTGATGGAAAAATGCATGGGTAGGCGGACCAACTAGGCTGTCTAGGTACTCACATGGTCAAAATTAGGTCCCTAAAATGATGTACTATGACATGGGTAACTTATTTTTACCTAAAAGACTCTTTGGGACCACCGAATGACCCCTCAAAACCCTAGCCAAGCCCAATTTCGAATTTACTTTGATTAAGACCTATCCTAACACTCTCTCCCAACTAGGTGTACTTAAACATTCATTGAAAGAAAAGAAAAAGACTAAGTGACCTTATGACCAACACCCTAGGTGACATGTCATTAATACATTACACTTCACCATGACATGTCCCTAGTTTATTTTCATGATCAAACATTTCTTCATACAAGAAAACTTACATTACAAAAAAAAACTTTCACAATGAGGCTTTTGAATCTTCCAAAGATTCACCTTGGTTAAACTATGTTCACAAATGTTTGGAACTTGTTTCTCCCCAAAATTTCCATGGTTCCACTTCTTGCACATTCAATTCAAGCATTAGTAGTCCAAGGAGGTTATATAAATATATATCATAATACATATAATTTCAAACATTATGAAATCTTATTAACATAATTAAATTAAATTTCCTTTCCTATTCATTTCAAATAAATCATTCAAAGTGTTAAAATATCAGGGTCTGCATATCACAAACCATCATAATCCAATCAATATTTGTTTGCATATTCCATTAGATAATAAATCATCATTATCAAATTAACATTTATCTACATATCACATTAAATCATAAGCCATAATAATCAAGTTAAGATTTATCTGCATATCACATTAAATCATAAATTAACATTTATATGCATATCATAAGACATCATAATCAAGTTAACATGTATATTTAAATCATAGATCATCGTACTCATCATAATATAATTCTATCACATCATAAAGTTGCATCTATATGTGTTTGATCATTCCATTCACAATATCAGGTTCATAGGACATATCGTAGATGCAAATTACTACTATAAATTTTAAAATCAATAGATAATATAAGCCATTGTCCTACTAAATCTTGAATAATGTCAAAATATCCCAATCTCAAATATAAAAGGCAAGTGACATACCCCCACTAAAAATCACATCACAAGTATTACTAAAATTCAATTGCTATCAAATCAATTGAAAAGATTTAGTACATGAACGAAATCATTACTTGTATTATTTAGGTCTTAATGAGCGTACATAAGTGTGGATCATCAAAATGAAGGTATTAAAATAGAATAACCCTATATACTCAAAAATATATCAAAACATCAAATTAGAAGTATCATAATGCAAATATGTCCTCTATGTTAGGGAAGATTAGGTGAGGTCTTACATTGCCCTAGGCAAGCATGTGGTGAGTTCGGCTAGGGAAGACCATATAGAAACCAACATATTTTGTGAGGAGAAAAGATAAATTCCAAATTCATTTTGAAAATTGGAGAAGTAACTCTTACCATAATTCCTTGAAGAGGAGAGGTTCATAGAAATCCAAAAATAAGCCTAAAACAATCTTGTTTTCTAAAGTAGCTAGTGAAGCCTTAAAATACCTATATTCACCTAAATTGGGTTAGGGTAATGGATGGAAGGGTATGACCCCAAGACCTCAAAAATATCTAACAATGTGGAAAATGAACCAAGAAACCAAAAATAAATTTTAGGGTTCCTTTGGAAGGCATAAGACACAAACCATATTTCTCACTATAGGAGACCTAATTAGAGGTACCAGCCTTTTAGGCCTAATTGTGAAGAAAAGAAGAAATCAGGTGGGAAGATGGAATTAATGGGGCTTCTAGTTCACCTAATTGGTTTAGTCAAATTTTTTTATTACATCTCTAAATGTTTGCAAGATTTGGTTTAGGATTTGGAGGTTGAGAGCCTTTAATTTGATGTAAGGGCTAGAGTGAATGAAGTGTGAAAGCATCAAGTTCTAACTTGATAGTGCAATTGTTCTTGGTAGTTGGGTTTCCTAGAGAAACCATGGGAGTCTAAGAAAATCAAGGTCATATAGGTGATAAAGGGGTGAAGAAGTGACACTCTAAGAGCCTTACAAGAAGTTTGAGATCATGAGTCATTGAATGATTCATCCAACATCCCTATCACAATCTTTATCCTTAACCACTAAGTCTCCAACTTTGTACAATACCTACTTAGGTGTCAAAATCATAGATTCAATAGGATTATGTAAGGAAAATTGTAACAAATAATATAACTATTTCCACATAACCCATGATAGATTTGAAATAAATACAAAAATAAACTACACATGCAAGACAATAGACAACATACCCATAAAAATGTGACATAAGATATACCTAGGGAAACACTCACCAATGGAAAAACCCACCCTCCATAAACATCCATCACCATGCATTATTTAGTAAAAAACACCACTAAAATACAAATATGGAAGCCTCCAAATCCATAGCCACTACTAAGCAATTCATGTGAACAAACATGAATCCACACATCACATGTCATGCTTTCAACCTTCACAAATGCTCCCTTGGCTAACCTGTCAAGTTTTTCCCCATTCAACACTTTCCCTTTTACCTTTTGTCTTACTCTTACAACAAATACCCTTGTGGCTTCTTATAGAGTAGAAAGTCCCACAAAACCACCAAGTGGCATTACATTAACCATATGCTAAAACCATGTACTACCTAGCCCATTGACTGCACATTTAATATTGGAAATTTAATTATTTTCCCTAATATTAAATAATTACTCAAATATTATCACAATGTTACAAGATAACTCATCAAGGATATCAAATGAGAATATTTACATGTTGCACACCCATCTATTTGCTCCTAGGTGCAATTTTGCATATTAAAATAATATAATATAATATAAAAATATTATGCAATGTGTAAAACACTCATTATCTCAACAATCTCCCACTTGTTGTATGAATTGCGTAGGATCAATCTATAGCCACATAAATAAATAAGGGAACAATCCCTCCTAGCACATCCACCATCATGGATCAAAGTACACTAAGCTCTCCATCCTAGTACCTATAACAAAATCAAAGTATCCAACATCTCAAACATGAATGAAGCCACCTTCTATTATGATACTACCAATGGACATACATAGAAGCCATCTAAAGAGAAATCCACCCAATCTATCACATTAGAAGATCATAAAATCCTATACCAAGTATAATTTCAAGCACAAACACCTGATCCAGAGGTAGTCACATGTATTTGTAGTTGTCAAAATATCCATAGCTGAAATTAACACCCATAGAAAGTTCCAAACCCATCCAAGTATCCATACCTCCAAATGGTATACCAAGTGAATCTCACATAATCAACATATCTAATATGTAACCTACAATCACAAGCATCAAGAGAAATTCCTATTACATATATAACAAGAAGCTCCCACTACAAAATATAATGTCAAATCTATAACCAATCAATTCACAACATCTCAAAGAAGTGAATCCAGGTAGTCTCAAGGAGATCCACACAACATAAACCAATAACTTTTAAGAATAACTCTCATAATCAATCTCCAATGCTCTCCCAAGTTCTCCACAACCAAAATAGGAAATAGATAAAGGAATAATTAGGTCATCTCTCACATGACATACAAAAGCACAAACCAACGATCAAAATCTCCAACAAATCTAAAATCTAATGTAACTAAAGCTAAACATTTAGGACGATAAACAAGACCAAAGAGAAACCATGCATATCATATCATGTATCATGTCATTCTACAAACCTCTAGATGTAAACTGTGCAAGTATAGTCTCCTCCACAAAACCTTAACAAGAAGCCCCAACAACACCTAAATCATACCATATAACTAATCATGGATGTAAGCCTCTCACAAGAAGATAAAACTCATAAACTATTTTTAATCCAAGGAATATGCACAATATAAAACTATCTCCCAAACTCAACCAGCATAAAAACATATGTAAATGGAGATAACTAATGGTAAACCATTTCTCAAATGAACCCTCTAGAACTAACTCATGCACAATAGCTAAAGATCCATATCCATGAAAGACAAGAATAAACATAATGTACCTAAGAGAAAGAATGGATTATATCTCTCAAGTAGAAAACTACTGAGTAGACCAAGAGTGGGGAATGAGAATTCTTATAAGGATATCCAAGTCTCCAACCAAGAGTCATCTAAGAATAATCTCGTCTCAATTCTATATTAGGTGAATGTACCTCAGACTTCTTGCTGAAACCAAATAATTGTCCCAACAAATAATTCTCAAATCCAAGAGAAATCAACATCACCATAGTCTTTAGGTATTCATGAGCACCTACAACCAATCAATCAATTCCAACTCCAAATGTAACATAGCAATATCATGAAGTATCCAACTTATGATCAATTTACTACCAAGAAATTAAACCAAGATCATTATCAAAATTCCAACCATGACCTTAGTAGCATAAATATGACAACATGATCTAAACCATCTCAACCAAAGAGATAACATACTCCATATGAACATACTATAATATATCAAAAATCTAAATGCGTATCAAGAGTATACCATGACATAAAAATGAAACCATACTAGTGCCAAGGATAACATGTGAAATGAAAGCATAAACTACACCTTTACCAAGAACCACATTAGTCCTCAGGATGCAACCATCTCCACAGACTATGAAGAAAACTATCTCCATATACCATGAAGAACCATTTACACACACCATGAAGATAACCAAGAACTCCATGGGTCCTCAAGATCTAGCCATCTTCAAATACCATGAAGGTAACCAAGTGCACCATGCAAATGTCAAAGACACTTTTGTAGTAACATGATTTAAGACAAACCTCCAAAACCTATAAACACTCAATAAAAATATCAATTACAATATCTCCCACTAAATCATGGTACCAAGTCACATATGGCATCATAAAATTTATCTCCTACATGAAGATCCTCTATGTCTACACTCACACAACCAAAGTGTCAATACCAAGAGAAACTGAGACCTCCAAACCAAGAAGATACAAACTAAATCAGGAACTAATCCTACACTATCAGCTCATCACTATCACAAGTGCCCACTAAACTATGTATCCAAGCTATCCATGACATCATGATGAAAAATCATCCTCTAACAATGAGAATCAACCAAGGCATCAAACCATCAAAGAACTCAAAGCACATATCATGAGCTCCTCAAAAGAAACCAAATAACCATGATCTTAAATCAAGATGATATGCCACCATAAGAAAATTAGGAATTTGAACCAATAAAAATCAAGGATGCACATATATATCCAATCATTTCATGCCAAAATCCATGGTACCATAATAACATCCATGAACTGAGCATCTGACTCTCAAAGTGTCCAACCTATCAGCATAAAATAGTCAACCACAATCTTCTACCATGACTATACCTAGTAACAACATCTCATCCCTTTTACATGAATAAAAATAAGAAAATCATGTGACTTAGGGCATAAACAACCCAAATCCAAGCCACCAATTTGAATATGCATTAATAACGAAAGATCAATGTGAAAATACAACCCATAAGCAAGTTATAAATGCAACCTATAAGTATAGAAAGATTACAACACTCCACAACTTGTAGACCTAAAAAAACATCATACATATCCATGTCAAAATTATAGATGGAGTAACTAAGAGGGGGCATTAATCAGATACCAAAAAAACAAATCCATAGATCCCTTAGATGTCTTAAAACTTACTTACTACTATCACTTGGTAGCCACATAGAAAAATACTGTAACTTAGTAGATGTACTAAGAATTAACTTATCACTGATCTTTAAGCATTTAAAATGATTTAACATACATAAAAAAAATAACATCAACACAAGAGAAACTAGATTTAAAATGGAAACAAAATATGGGAAAAATCACCAAGTAACTAGCTACCAATTTTCACTCTTCTGAAGTGAGCCCTGTTAGAAGCCAACCTTGTTAAAGTTTACAAAACACACTATTTGCTGTGACCTTGTTAGAGGATTTAATTACCCTATTAGGAGTGGCCTTCCTAGAGGACTTTTAGAAAAAATCAATTGAACTATCAACCTTGTTAGAGGATTTACAAAAATGGTTGTTAAACCAACTCTATTAAGAGATTTAAGAATTACTGCTACAATAATGAGAAAGTAAAAATAAGTGACATGAATGAGATGTGACTGAAATTTTTTGATACAAATCTCTATTCTACTTCACTAGATCCTCTCTAATCGAATACACATTTTCTGCTCTTCAAGGATATCATATCCTTCTTCAAAATTTTCTAACACTTCTACAATTAATTCACTTGCATGCTCACTCATTCATACATCCATTCAAACATTATAATTCAGAACTAGACCTCTTATTTATAACTTACAAATTATCATGTCAGCTCATTTACAAGCTACATTTACAAATAATCATTACTTTAAAAAATTTGACTTTATTTTCCAAAATAACGCAATCCTCCATTGGCCGACCCTACTTGGTAGACATTTCTCCAGAAATGATTTCTAGTGTTAACCAAGTGAAGCTCGATAAACACTATGAACTCTGCGAAATCCTTTGGAGACCAAGTGAACTTGGTAAACATTAAATTTCTTTTGTAGACCTTATGAGATTAGTAGAACCTAATTTTTCCCATAGAAGCCTCCGATGCCCAAGTGAACTTGGTAGAAGTTGATTTCATAGTGTAACTTCTAGAAATTCTTGGTAGACTCTATAATTTGCTTTGCTAACGAATTGAGCTCAATAGACTCTATCTGATAACTAATATGACATTTTTGTAACATCAAAGACAACATACAATTGAAAAATTGTATCCAACAATATCCCTCTTTGGTATTGATGGAAACACAACATATCATAGCAGAATGAAATTTTGAGAAAAAGTCCCTCTTAGATTTTATTCCAAAAAATTCACAAATATAGTAGTCTCCCTCTATGAAGGAATTATATAGCTTCACAAACAAATTCAAATTTTAGAAAGCTTATGACAACATACTCTTCCTCTTTGACAACACGTTCCAAAGACAACACAAACCAAATGAGTAGCAATGTACCTTAAATTCTGATTCATATGCAATGTTCTCATGATTATGTTGCGTCAACTAATAAATCTTCAACTTGATACTTGTTGATGCATTGCTAAAACTTCATTTTAGTGAGTTTTAGATAGGGGAATGACCCCTAACTTACCTCTTAGATACAAGAATGCATCCTTAGGTAATGGCTTGGTGAATATTTTAGCAATTTGTTCCTTTGTATGGACATATTCCAATCTAATCTCCTTATCTTGCACCAATTCTATGAAAAAAATATATTTTATTGCAATGTGCTTGGTTTTTGAATGCATCCCTATAATTTTAGATATGTTGATTGCACTTGTATTGTCACAAAACATAATAATAGGCTCTTTGATTTCCACCTTCATACCTTCCAACAATTATTTGAACCAAACAATATTAGAACAATTTACTACTAATGTAACATACTTTTCTTTTGCTATGGATTGGGATGTACAATTTATTTTTTACAAAAAAAATTAGTATCTCCTTGATCTATTTTGACTAAGTAATGCAGATACCATTCTTGCTATGTTGAATTTGAAGACTAACAAAGAGTTTGACTTCACCAAACATAGACATCTCAAATTCCTTGTTCATTTTCTCTAAAAATTCTTTGCAAAGATCATCATTTCTTATAAACAAAGTATCATCCACAAATATTTTTGCCAAAAAAAATTTGTTATCTAGTCCTTCCTTGATATACAAGCTATTATTATCATTAGTTCTCTGAAAACCAATCTGAATAAGATAGTTATGCAATCTTTCATACCATGCTCTAGGGGCTTATTTCATACCATACAATGCTTTGTGTAATTGACAGACCTTTTCCTTCTTGTCTGGATCAACAAAACCTTCAAGTTGTTCAATGTAAACTTCTTCATCCAAAATACCATTGTGAAATTTTGATTTTACATCCATTTGATATACCTTAAATCCTTTGTATGAAGCATATGCAAGTAGGGTCCTGACACCTTCCAATTTGGCAATAGGAGGAAAAGTCTCTCCATAGTCTATTCCTTATTCTTGAGAGTATCCTTTACATACTAGTCTAGCTTCATTCCTTGACACCTTACCATCTTCATTTACTTTATTTCTAAATACCCACTTAGTTCCAATCACATTTTTATCTATAGGCTTGGGTACAAGAGTCCATGTTTTGTTTTTCTCTATTTTCTCTATCTTCTCATTCATAGGCTCAATCCAACTTTCCTTTGCTAATGCATATTTGACATTTCTACGTTCAAAATCAGTAAGTAAACAAGTACCTTTGAGGTTACCTGTTGTCATAGTAACTTTAGATTTGTCTCTAATGATCTGATCTAGTGCATGATGTCTCCTAACATACTTGGCTAAAATAGGTTCCTTGCCTTTTAAAAAAATTGCATTGTCATCCTCTTGCATTTTAACTTTAGATTCTAGCTTTCCTATCTATTACTTGGGTCCTTCAGACTTAGTAGGCATTGGTTCAGTAGCATTTGAATGTGACTCACTTTCCTTCAACTCGGTTTGAACTTCTTGCAACTCGGTTACTAAAGACTTTGAAGTAGAAGATTTTTGATTGACAGATGTATCTAGCACTGTATTAGGTTCAATGAAATCAAATCTCCTATAATCTTTTAGTTCTTTTTTTCTTTCTTCTTTAGTCCTTTTGTAAACAAATCAACTTTCACATGTGCACTTTCTATGACTTTGTGAGTAGACAAATTCAAACATCTATATGCTTTACTCTTGCAAGAATAAAATATTCCTTCATCACCTTTCACATCAAATTTACCATTTCTAGATTCTTTCAAAATTTAACATTTGCTTCTAGATACTTTTAGATAACTTACATTGGGTTTATAGCCATACCATAACTCATAGCGGGGTTTTGAATGAGTCCTTCAACTATACTCAAATCAAGGTATGAATTGTAGTGTTGATAGGTTACTTCCAGTATTTGACAACAATGTTCTTTTCAATCATTAAAGTTCTTGTAGAATCCATGATAGATCTATTCCTTCTTTTAGCTATTCTATTTTTCTCTAGGATTCTAGGTGTTAATACCTATCTTTTGATTCCTCTTTCAATGAAAATTTATTGAACTCATGGGAGATGAATTCATCACCTTTGTCTAACCTCAAGCATTTTAGTCTTTTCCCTATTTCATTTTCTACTCTGGCCAAATACCATTTGAACTTCTCAAATGTTTTCGATTTCTCTCTCAAATACATGATAGTCATCATTCTAGAGTAACCATCTACAAAAATAATGAAGAACTTTTCTCTAGTATAGCTTTCAATTCTAATAGGTTCACACAAGCCAGTATGGACAATTTTCAAAATTTCTTTAGCTTGATAGTTATTACTTTTAAAGCTAGTTTTTCCCATCTTACCAATCTGAAATTTTTTGGATAGACCAACCTCAGGTTTCTTTATACTTGAAATGCCTCTTACTTTTCTAAATTTTCTTATTTTCACTAGGTTATCAAAGTTCACATGACATAACCTTTTGTGCCATAACCAACTTTCTTCAAATTGAGCAATAAAGCATGAACATTCACCAAGTTCAAGATAGAAAAAGTTACCTTTTGTTTGTATGCCTAATCCAATCATCTTTCCTTTGTCATCTAGTAGTCTTTCTTTCCCATGCATGAATTCCACTTTGAATCCATTATTATGTAGTTGTGCCACACAAAAGATTGTGTTTTAGACCTTCGACTCAATAAGCATTATCACATACATGATCTTTGGTTAGTGAGATTCCTCCTCTTTCTTTATGCAACAAGGTTCATTATTACCAAACCTCACACTACCACCATCATAGTCTTCAAATTGTTTGAACTTAGTTTTATCACCAGTCATATGATGAGAGCAACCACTATCTATAATCCATGTATCATTTTTACTCATATGAGAGATAAATGCCATTTTATCTTCCTCATCATTATCAGATTCATCGTTCATAGCAATGGAAACAATTTCACCTTCTTCTTCATCAGAACCATTAGAATCCTTAGCCATGAAACATGTTACCTTTGTCTTTGAATGGTTTGAAGTCTTTCTTGCCAATGCATTTGTGACCTTTCTTCTCATCCTTGTTCTACTTGTTTGGGCACCTAGCAGCAATATGTCTAATTTTTTCACATGAAAAAAAAATTAGAGGAACCTTACCTTTGTATTTTCCTCTACCTCTAGAATATTTCCTTGCTAGTAGAGCTTCAACCACCTCAAGATCATTTTTAGAACTTTGTTATGATTCTTCTTCACTTTTTGATTGAGATTCCTTTATAATTTTTCCTTATTCTTTGAGTGAAAGCTTTGCTTCAAATACTGATTCAATGTTCTCAAAAGCTAGAACATAGTTGTCATAATTATCTAGCTCAAATACAGTCAATCTTCCTACTATTGCTTCTAAATTTATCTTATGATTTGCTTCACATCTTCTTTCTTGAATTGCAAATAATTTAATTTCATAAATGGGAAGTAATGTTCTAAGAACTTTACTTAAAACTATTTCCTCCTCAATATCTCCTCTAGAAGCCTTGATTGCACTGACAACTACTTTGAATCTTTCAATATATTTGGCAATGTTTTCATCCTCTCTCATCCTCATTTGATCAAACTATCCTCTTAGACTTTTTTCTTTTGCTTGTCTCACATTATCATCACCTCCAGATATATCTTTCAGCTTGTTCCACATTTTAGAGGCAGTTTTGTAGTCCTTGACATAATCAAATTCTTCATAGCTTAGGGAAAATGTAATGTCTATCATCATGGTGTTATGAATCTTCTTCTCAGCAATGTCAATAGCAGATAATGTGCCAGAAGGAGTCACATATGCTTCATCAAGATATTTCAGTATTGTATGTCTAATAGAAGCTAGATGGAGTCTCATGAGACCTTGCCATGCTGAAAAGTTATCCCTACTAGGCCTTGGAATTTCCCTCTTGTAAGACATCTTGATCTTTAGCTTAGATCCTTGAAATCCTTTCAGCAAGCACCAAAAGCTCTAATACCAATTTTTGGAATTATACATGGAGTAACTGAGAGTGGGGGTGAATTGGTTACCACAAAAACAAATCCATAGATATAGTAGATGTCTTAAAACTTAGTTACTGCTATCACTTAGTAGCCACACAAAAAAATACTATAACTTGGTAGATGTACTAAGAATTAACTTATTACTAATCTTTAAGCATTCACAAAGATTTAACATGCATAAAAGAAATAACATCAACACAAGAGAAACTAGATTTAATGTGGAAACCCAATATGGGAAAAACCACCAAGTAACTAGCTAGCAATTTTCACTTTTCTGAAGTGAGCTTTGTTAGGAGCAAATCTTGTTAAAGGTTACAAAACACACTATTATATGTGACCTTGTTAGAGGATTTAATCATCTTGCTAGGAGTGGCCTTGCTATATTACTTTCAGAACAATTCAATTGAACTATCCACCTTCTTAGAGGATTTAAAAAAATGGTTGTTAAACCAACTCTATTAAGAGATTTAGGAATTATTGCTACAATGGTGAGAAAGTAACAATAAGTGACCTGAATGAGATGCAACTGAACTTTTTTGATACAAATCTCTATTTTGCTTCACTAGATCCTCTCTAATAGAATACACCTTTGTTGCTCCTCAAGGATATGTGATCCTTCCTCAAAATTCACTCACACTTCTACAATCAATTCACTTGCATGCTCACTCATTCATACATCCATTCAAACATCAGAATTCACAACTAGACCTCTTATTTATACCTTAAAAATTATCAAGTTAGCTCATTTACAAGTTACTTTTACCAATAATCATTACATTAAACAATTAGACTTTATTTTCCAAAACAATGAAATCCTACATTGGTCGTCCCTGCTCTGTAAACGCTACTCTAGAAATGATTTCTAGTGTTAACCAAGTGAAGCTTGGTAAACACTGTGAGCTCTACAAAATCCTTTGGAGACTAAGTGAACTCGGTAAACACTAACTTTCTTTTGTAGACCTTGTGAGCTTGGTAGAAATTGATTTTTTCCATAGAAGCCTTCGGCAGTTGAGTGAACTTGGTAGAAGTTGATTTCATAGTGTAACTTCCATAAATGCTTGGTAGACTATAATTTTCTTTGCTGACCAACTGAGGTCGGTAGACTCTATCCGATAACTAATATGATATTTGTGTAACATCAAATATAATACACAATTGAACAATTGTATCTAGAAATCTAAACAAAACACTGACAACCATATCATCATGAGACCAATCTAAAATATGAACTGAGTATATAATGACATCAAATCCAAATCTCCAAAATATATAATGTCATAAATTCATAATGTTACCAGAGTCAATATATATCATAAACTATTTAGATTAATATATCATTAAATAAACCATGTCAAACCTACACAAAATCTAAGCCAATGTGTAGAGTTCTCCAAGAGCTTTCTGTTGACTACTCAAAGTCTAAAATATGACTTAGTATGCCCAAGTTATGCCCTAATCTATGCTCAAAATAAATAACATCTAACTTTTGGGGTCTTAAAACCTAATAAAATATCAAAATCATAGAATCAAACCTATACCAAGTTATAGTACTCTAATTAAGTTGTTCAACACCTAAAAGAAGTCTAAAATTAGATGTCCTGCGAGAAATTTATGGTCATTTTACTAAGACAATTTTTTAACATTTTCACTGTGACTTTTTTTTGTAGCAAAAATTTTGTAGGGATTAAATTTAATGGCTATCATGGGCTGAAACTGAAAAATTCCTTCATTTTCTCTAAACATGGTCAA
The DNA here is from genome assembly GCA_028749045.1 of Cupressus sempervirens. Taxonomy (NCBI): domain Eukaryota; kingdom Viridiplantae; phylum Streptophyta; class Pinopsida; order Cupressales; family Cupressaceae; genus Cupressus; species Cupressus sempervirens. The sequence continues at coordinate 321,290,714 of CM053792.1, read as the reverse complement.
ACTAGGGTCTATTATATATCAAATTTATGGAAACCTCAACCTAGATCCAATGGTCGGGTCTATTTTTGCCTAGGAGACCATTTCTAAAAGCTCCCCCATAAAATCCTCATTTAAATGAAACATCCAAAAAAACCTTTTGTCCAACAATTTTGCATGCCCAAAATCTACAAATGTCCCATCATAACAACAAACCCAAAAATCTCATATCTATAATAAACAACCTACAAAGTCCATATATCTTGCCCTTTCTTTTATCCTCTCATACATTCCCATAGATTTAATTGAGGGTTAGAACAATAAAACCATATCTCTAATACCACTTGTAAGGAAACTTGCAACAAAAAATATAACTATTTTGACATAACCCGTAATAGATTACAAATAAATTTGAAATTAAAATCCACATACAAGAGAATAGGCAACATACCCAGAAAAAATGTGACAGAAGATATACCCTAGGAAATCCTCATTGAGGGAAAAACCTAGCCTCCAAAAGCATCCATCAACATGTATTATTTAGCAAAAAAACATGACTGCAATACAACCATGGAAGCCTTTAAAGCTATAGCCACTACTAGGAAATCCATGTGAACAAGGATGAATCTACACATCACATGCCATGCTTCCAACCTTCACAAATGCTCCTTTAGCTAACTTGTCAAGCCTTGTCCTACTCAACTCTTTCTCTTTTACCTTCTATCTTACTCCTAGAGCAACTACCCTTGTGGTTATTTATGTAATAGCAAGTCCCACAAAACCACCAAGTGGTATTACAAAAACCATGGGCTAAAACCATGTGCTACCCAACCCATCAACCCCACATTTAATATTGGAAATCTAATTCTTTTCCCCAATATTAAATAATTACATGAAATATTATTACAATGTTAGAATACAACTCATCAAGTATATCCCATGAGAATCTTTACATGTTTCACATCCATCTAGGTACAACATTACATAATAAAATAAAATAAAATATTATAATAGTATTATTCAATATTCGTAGCACTCATTATCTCAATGGTTTAAATTATCCTTAGGCTTTCTTACATTCACAATGATAAAATTCTTACCACTTTCTCCCTAATGGTATCTAAGCACCATCGGGCTATGATATTTGATCAAACATTTCTCTAAGATTGTGTAAGGTATTGAAAAAATGTTAGGTGCTACATGATTACACTGCCTAGGGATACAACCAACCTAATGTTTTAGATATTTGACTTTGTTTATAATTGGCATCCCTATCTCACCTAATGCCAAAAGTTGTAATGTTGCTTAGTTCAAATGAGCAAGGTTTGGTATATTTCAAACTACATGTCCTAAGATCAAATCATCTACTTTGTTAGCTCCAGTTCATTAGTCTTAGGATAGGACCAATGTTTTTTTAACCAAAACATATTTGGGATGTTATCAACCACACTGAACAGAAGCATCCCTAAGGGTCTCTAACCACTATCAGATTGTGATCTTTGATCAGACATTTCTCATAGCTCATGTGAGGTATTGAAAAATTGTTAGGTTCTATAGGATCATGTTGACTAGTCCTAAAATAGCCTATCTTAGCTTTCAAATATTTGACTTTTTTTAGATTTGACATCCCTATCTCACCTAGTGCAAAAAGTTACAATGTTGCCTAGTTCAAATGAGCAAGGTTGTGTATATTTCAAACTATTGGTCCTAGGATTGAATCATCTACTCCATTAGCTCTGGTTGGTTAGGTTTAGACTAAGACCAACCTCATTTCACCCACAACATACCTTTGACAGTATTGACAACATTGAATGGAAGTGTCCCTAAAGGTCTCTAAGCACTATCGGGCTGCGATCTTTGACACACATACAAAATCCATTAAATATTATTACTTTTCATGTCTTATCACTTAAAAAAAAGTGACATGAATTTTGTTACATGTTATAATGGATTTTATAAACATGTTACATTTCCTCTATAAAATAATAAATGTTCATGTGTTTGATTAATTGCAAGAAAGTATGATGAAATACAAGTTTGTATGCACACACTAAACAAGTTGGATGAAAATCCATGTTTAAAGTATATCAAAATAAACAATATACTATGCCATTTAAATCATATAATTACAAAAATATATTGTCTCATCAATACAATACAAAAGTCAAATACCCAACAAATGTCAAATGTGTACAATAGAAATATCAATTGTTCACAATCCAACTCTTGAATATATATAATAAAAAAGTGAATATATATATATATATATATATATATGTCATTTGATGGATAAAATTATATATGTATATCACTATCAATATCTGTGAATGTGTAGGATCATCAAAATTGAGCCTCTTTGATGTAGCTTGTGTCTTGCCAGGTGTCTATAGAAGAAAAATTAAAATACTATATCAAATGGCTTATCTATAAGTAATATATATATATATATATATATATATATATATATATATATATATATATATATATATATATATATATATATATATGTCATTTGATGGATAAAATTATATATGTATATCACTATCAATATCTATGAATGTGTAGGATCATCAAAACTAAGCCTCTTTGATGTAGCTTGTGACTTGCCAGGTGTCTATAGAAGAAAAATTAAAATACTATATCAAATGGCTTATCTATAAGTAATATGAATATAACTAGAAATTGGTTTCTAAATTGTGAAAAGTTGAGTTTTTCATTACCTCATCCCTTTGTCCCACAATTGACTAAATGATTATAATAATTAACTCCTTTGTCAATGGGTGGGACTCCTAACAAAATGATGAGGTAGTGTGATGATGGGAGACACAACTACTAATGAATCAATGCTCATGGGAGGCACAACCATCAATGAATGAGTGCTATTATGAGATGTAATTTGTATGGTAAGTGATAATTTTAGAATTATAGAGTGGTGTTAGGGATTCCAAAAAGAGTAAAAAACAAAAATTGTACTACAGCCTAAGTTAGATCTCTCATGCTAGGAAGAGGTACAACCACTAATGAATTAGTGCTGGTATAAGGAAAACCCTGTATGGTAAGAGATAAAATGTTAGCATTATAGAGTGGCACTACGGATTTTAAATAGATTAAAAATACAAAAAAGTATTGTAGCCTAAGCTAGATCTCCCCTATTAGTAGGAGGTATAAGCACTAATGAGTTAGTGTTGGTATGAGGCACAACCTGTATGGTAAGCAATAAAATGTTAGCATGATAGAGTGGCATTAGGGATTCCAAATAGAGTTAAAAATAATAAAAACATACTACACTCTTAGTTGGATCTCTTGTGCTAGCAAGATGCACAATTACTGATGAATCAATATTGATATGAGGTAGAGCCTATATGGTAAGTGATAAAATATTAGAATAATGGAGTAGGTGTTAGGGATTTCTATCACACATTCAAACAATCTAAGTTGAGATCACAAGAGGGCTTCAGCTAAGATTATACATGCATACCTCTAGCCTCTATTGTATTTGACCCCATCTTTGATGACCGAGAATCCTAACAAAATTAAATGGGAAAGGATTTGCGTGAAGTCTCAAAGAGTGTTGTAATACTTGTAAAAGATAAATAACACATGCTAATAAGCCAAATTATTGATAATTACTATAAAATAGAAAAAAAATGAAAATAAAAAAATTATAGAGTAGCATTAGGGATTCTAAATAGAGTAAAAATAGAAAAAATGTATTGTAGCTTGAGCTAGATCTCCCATGCTAGTAGGAGGTATAACCACTAATGAATCAGTGTTGGGATGAGGTACAACTTGTATGGTAAGCGATAAAATGTTAGCATGATAGAGTGGCATTAGGGATTCCAAATAGAGTAAAACAACAAAAACATACTACTCCCTGAGTTGGATCTCTTGTGGTAGTAGGAGGCACAATCACTAATGAATCAATATTTGTATGAGGCAGAACCTGTATGGTAAGTGATAAAATATTAGAACTATAGATTAGGTGTTAGTGATCTATATCACACATACAAGTAATCCAAGATGAGATCAAAAGAGAGCTTCAACTAAGATTGTACATGCATACCTCTAGCCTCTATTTTGTTTGGCCTCGTCTTTGATGATCAAGACTCCTAACAAACTGAAATGGGAAAGGATATGTACAAAGTCTCAAACAATGTTGTAACACATGTAAAAGATAAAAAACACATGCTAATAAACCAAATTATTGATCATTACTATAAAATGGAAGAAAAAGTACTCATTTCTAAATGCAACTATTTAATATGTATGTAAAAAAAATGCATACTATAACCTAAAATTTATGAAAAGGAAAATATGAAATTTTACCTTTTCCATTGCCTCAACATCAGAATTCTTTGGTGCATTCATCAAATCTACAAAACTCAATTGTTTCTACATATATTTAAAAAAAAAATCAACATGTATTCATTAATATTGAGTACATGTATTACAATCATTGATAATAAATTTTAAAATATAAATTTGTCTTGTATTTAATACCTTTTTTATTGTTTTGATGTTCTTGTTCATTTTCTTCCCTTTCCTCCAAACCTTGAGCCATCTGGAGTACCCTAAAGAAGAAACAAACATAACATAAGAGGAATCAATACGACACAACAAGAGTTTAACTCAAATCCTAAAATCAATAGGTGTGCAAGCTATGATATGACATAGCTGTCAAGGCCAAAGTTAATGGAAAAAAACATTGCATCATCAATTTGAGGAATTTGAGCCCTTGAAAAGTTCTATAAAATAGTAAAGAGAATAGTTATAAATAAGATATAATTTTATAAATGGAAAGAAGGTACAATAATAACAAGAAGATCATAGAAGGGCAAGAAGATAGAAGAAGGACTTGAAGGATGAGATTTGAAGGATAGTTGAAAGATAGGAAAATTTGGGGCTAAAAAGGCTAGAATGCCTAAATTGAAAACAAAGAGATTAGGAAGGAAAACAAAGATGCAAATAAACTTTTTACACCTTGTCAATAAATACAAGTGGAGATTAATAATATCCACACTCCTATGATTCATCCTATGTGATACAAAGGTTCTTTGATATGGATGGGTTTATGGAGGATAAACTCATGAGGTTCAATAGATGGAGTTTGGGTATGCTAGGAGCAAGATATGTGGATGGTAATTCGATGGATTTGATGAATTTGGAAGGGTTTCAATGATGGTAGGAAATGGAGGAGGATTTATAAGAGGGGTTTAAATACTGGTAGGAAATGGAGGAGGATCTATAAGCAGGTTGGATGAAAGAGGGATGATAGTTATGAGACATGGAAGAGGAATGATGAGTGGGGGAGATGCAAAGGTTTGAGTGTGCTAGCAACTTTTCATGATGTAATTAGATGAGATGTCCTTGTCAACTTAACTTGGACATGGATATTCTATTTGCTTCCTTATAAGACTTCTTAGAGGTAGGGTGTTCATTGTAAAACAATTAAGAAATAACATTTAGGGAACTCTATGTTATTAGTGTCATACTAATTAAGAAACAATATCTCAAAGAAAATTTATTTTTTTACTTTTAAGAATATGTAAAAAACTTTACCTTAGTTGTTCTTGATTCTATCCTCACACCTCTAGTAAAATGAGTACTACGTGGTGTTCTTTATCACTTGTTGCACACTACATTGCATATTGTTCACATGTCAATCTAGAATTCTCTATAAAATAATAACATATTTAGTTTTATGAATTTTAGGTGATTAAATAATATCATGTCAAAACTCATGAGGTTCATTAGATGGGATTAGGGTAATGTTAGGAGCAAGAGATGTGGATAGGAATTGGATGGATTTTATGAATGAGAGGGTTCCAATGATGGTAGGAGATGGAAGATGATTTATAAGAGGGGTTTAAATAATGGTAGTAAATGGAGGAGGATCTATCAGTGGGTTGGGTGAAAGAGGGATGATAGTTATAGGACATGGAAGAGGAATGATGAGTGTGGGAGATGGAAAGGTTTCAGCATGCTAAAAACTTTGCATGATGTAATTGGATGAGATGTCCTTGTCAATTTAACTTGGACATGGATATTCTATTGCCTTCCTTGTAAGACTTCTTAGAGATTGGGTGTTTGTTGTAAAAAAATTAACACATAACATTTAGGGAGCTTTATTATGTTAGTGTCATACCAATTAAGAAACAATATTTCAAATCCAATATATTATTGTACTTTTAACAATATTTAAGAAACTTTATCTTGGGTGTCCTTTCTCCTAGCCTCTCACCTCTAGTAGGATGAGTACTATGTGGTGTTCTTGGACAACTTGTTGCACCTTGCATTACATATTGTTCACATATCAATCTAGATTGGTCTATAAAATTTTATTTTTCACTTCTATTATATTGAGGTTATTAAATAATATCATGTCAAAACTGAAACAAATAAACCTATGTTTCCTATCCAAACAAGAACATCATCATCAAATCATTTGTGAGTGTGAAATCCCCACCTCCATATGAATAACTAGTATGCCCACAATGTACACATGGATGAGATGAAATTCCATCCTAAGATGCTTCAATATCCATCCCATCACACATGCATTGAACATTAAAACAAGAATGTTGATTGGGCCTCAAAGACTATAATGACACATGTTATGATGATGCAGGTGGCACAAGTGAGGATGAAACTAGTGGCATACATGATACAAGTGAGGATGATACTAGTAGTGTAGGTGATACTAATGGAGCTTTCGTAGGCTATTTTGACCAAGGTTCCATAGGTTATGATGATGGAGCTATCATTTATTGTGATGACCTTAAAGGTTCTCATGATGATTGTTGAGGTGTTGTAAGAGAAGGAAAACCACCTAACTATGAGCCATGATCAATGATAACATTTATCGATGATGAAGCTACATAAGGAGTCTATAAATCAATAGACTCCTTTACAATTGATGATAGCACAACTCAAAGCACAATTTTTCATATTGTATGCCTCCTCTCATGTTGTGGTACCACCCTATGAGCCCTAGGTCTATCCTACACAAAGCCTCTCCCTATACCCTGGAACTCATAGATGTCAAAGTAATTTTGCTTCTCACTAAAGATGAATGTACAATAGAGATTTCATAAAAAATATAAAGACACCTTATAATTATTAAATGGTTGTAGATCAAATATCATATACCACGCATCCCAAAAAGATGATCTCATCCTACTATGAGTACACCAATGAATAGGAAAAGTTTTGGTTTTGTGTAATAGGAGTTGCCAAATATAGGATTAGTGATAAGAGAAGATATAGTAGCTTTCTTTATGTTCTTATCATTCACTTTCTAATATGATAACCCATCAGAATATAATGCACAAAATTTATCTCTCTATGTACCCCATTTTGTAACCTTCCTAGACACCTCATTCACATTTTGGGCCATTTGTTCAAGTGTATTCACTAGGGTTGTGTAGTAATGTTAGCACTATTTTGTGTAAGGGGGTTTATGGGGTCCTCCTATGTAATATTTAAATGATGTAATTAGATGTGTGGAGGGTTTATAGGTGGTGGTGGTTATTGAATAGGAATATTGAGTGGAGGGTTTTGTGCTTGTGCCACTAAGGGTGGAGGGTTTTATGTTTGTCTCATAATGGGTGGAGTGTCTTGTGGCTATGTCATTGAAGGTGGAGGGATTGATTGTGTAGGAGGTGGTCTTGCACCTCTCCCTCATTTTCTTGGATTCATTGATGCATCTATATTAAAAAATTAAAATTAAAATAAAAATATTATTAAAAAAATTACAAAACCACATTAAAAAATATGATGGAAAAATACATAAACGATGAAAAGGGAGAAATATCTCATTTGAGGGTGCCATGGATGAAAATGCAAGAAAATCCCTCTTTTCCTTACAAACTACATTGAGTTTTGTCTTTTTCCTCTACAACCAGCCACATTGTTGTTGTCATTTGAGGGTATAAAAATTCACTCAAATGTGGGCAACAAGAAATTATTTATGTTTCTTAAAACTCGATCGAGTGTTAAGAAACATAATTTTCTGAAAACCCAATCTAATTTTTTAATAAGATAAATTTTAAAACCTAATTAGACTTTGTAGAACCTAATAAAAATTTTAAATTATAATGACCAGGCTTGGGTACCAAGCCTAGCCTACATTTCACTTTTAAATAACCTAATCAGGTTATTGATATTTTTTGATTTTTTTTGTTGGGTGTCCACTTTTTTGTACACCATCTGGGTGCACTCACCCATCCACTTCCTTGGTATGTCATATTTTTCAAACTATTTTTAAAAATTATTATTGTTTTTGTATTATATCAAATCCTTATAACTTCATAAATAAACATAATATAAACAAATATACAAAAAATAAAAAGTACTTGTTGGAAATCAAAATTGGAGAAATTGTTATGTTGTAATTGATTCAAACCTATTTGTATGGAAGAATGTCAAACCTACTATAGATATATTTTAATAACAATGAGGAGCTCCATATCATTTGATTTATGAAGAGGATTTGAAAAGAAGAGATCATGAGATGACCTAGTGAAAGGTTGAGTTGAGATGTGTTAACTATTATGGAAACACAATGGGTACTTGATAAGTTAGTCCTTGATAGGATAATGTGTTGTTCAATGAATACGTGAAGTAAAGAAGATAGCTAGATGAAGATAAGAGTTGAAATAAGTTAAAAGGATAAGCTTGTCTTAGTATCAGTATTGCATGATCAATGTAGGAGCTAAAGCAAAAGATCAAGGAACACAAGCAGAAGCTAGGAAAAATAGCTCAAGTTGAGTGTTAGTTGTTGCCAAAATAAATATATGAAGACACATAGTAGCAACCATAGTAATGGTTGAGAATTCATATTGATGTTCAGTAAGAAAGTATATTGATGACCAAGATACATAGTGATGATTAAGCCGAGTTGAAGAACACAATGATTGTCGAGTGACAACAAAATTTGATTTTGAGGTCAACAAAGATAGAATTTTGAATTGGTCAAGGCATGTAGAAGATAATAATTTGGTGAGATAGCATATTTAATTCTTGAGAAAGGTTTATTACATGATCATGGATAGGGATTTTATCACAAGTTGCTAGAAGAAGGAGAACAAAAGTATGGAAGGGTTCAATGAATTTGAGCTAACCCTAAAATCAATGGTGATGTTTAAGAAAAAGAAATATTGAAATTACCCATTTAAGGAGGCATAAGGAATGAATTTGAAGGTTGGTTCATTTTTTATTAATGATCTTAAGAAGTTGTGAAGAGGAGAATGAAAGAGGTGAAATGTGAAGGATTTGGGAGGAGTGATTGCTTGAGGAGATGCCAAGAATATCAATGATGGAGATGTAGATGAAGGCTAGTCAGTGAATCAAAAAATGAAAGAATGGAGATCTAAATTTACAAAGTGATTTATACTTTGTAGATCAAACATATTGCTACATTCTAACCATTGTATCAATCCATAATCCTTTAATCAAGGTGATAGTCTAATGGAAAGATCCAAATTGTTCTAACAAGGCCGCTCCTAACATGGTGATTAAATCCTTTAATAGGGCCACATTTAAAAATATGTCTTATAACCTTTAATAGGGTTGGATCTTAATCAAGCTCACTTCAAAAGAGTGAAAATTTGATAGCATGTTACCTGGTGGATTTTCCCAAATTGTGTTTCCCCATGGAATCCAAGTGTCAAAATATTATTTTCATGTGTGGATGTTATTGTTTTATATGATATATTTTATAGTATTTTTTTAACTAACAATTGACACTTATAGAGACAAAGTGTTAAGTAAATTCATGAAATGTTAAATTGTTGATGATATAGTATGAAGATAGAGTGGGTATCTAAGATTGATTACTCTATTTGAATTGATTAAAAGTTGAATTGGTACATCTAATTCACCCCCATGTCCCCTCATTTTTTCTAAATCATTATAATAATTGTTATCATAGGTTTTGTGCTTATTAGAAAACTTTGGAGGACTCAAGAAAAAGATCAAGATTTACAAGAGAGAGGTACATAATCCAAACAATGAAAACTTCATGGAATGGAAAAGGAAGATGAGATTGTATTTATCTAGTATTCGAGATTCCACATCCTACTACCTAGAAAATGAATACATTGAGATGTCTATACCTATGACAATAGAAAAAATGAAAGACAAATAGTACAACAACCAAATGATGATTGAACTTTCAATAGCCCTCAGTTATCCAAAATTGATGATATGAAGGAATGCACTACTGCAAAGAAAGTGGGACAAGTTGGAAAAAATTAATGGCGAAGACAATAATGTACTAAGAGATAATATAGAGAACTTGTGAGGAAAATTTGATTTTATGATAATGCAAGAATTTGAGAATATTGCACAATATGGTTGTCAAATCAAGGAAGTGATGAATGTTATTAGAGGATCTATAGGACATAACAATGAGATCATGATAAGTAAGGTATTGAGGACTTTATTTCTTATCTATGAAATCAGTGTATTTGTAATTCAAGAGTCAAGGTGTACACATGGTAATGATCCAACCTTGGATATTCTGATTGGTAGACTTACTGCATTTGGATTATCATTTTTTGATAATTATTCCCCTGTTAATTTATTGATTCAAAGCACAAGTATTTATTGATAGATATAAGAAAATAAAGAAAGGAAAGTATGTACAAAGAGACAATGGATCTAATGATGACCTTGATGAACTTGAACCATTGTTGGCAAAAAGATTTCCTAGAGAAAAAGGAAAATATAGAGGTAAACTTCCTATTATCTATTTTACATGTAACAAGGTTGGTCATATTGCTACTCAATGCCCTAGAAAAGATGAGAAAGAGGAAAGGAAATATTTCAAGTACAAAGGAAGAAGAGATGATAGAAGCAATAAAGATTAAAGAGACTATAAACAAAAAGGTAAGAAATCTTTCTATATTACTAAAGTGGATGGTTCTGAGGGTAATTCTAATGATCACGATGAAGAAGTTCTTTATGTTACAATGAAAGATGATTCTAATGAAGATGAGAAATTTCAATGATCTCACATGTGAGTAAAAATCATATATGAATAGTTGATAATGGTTACTAATTTTCTATGAATGTTGATACAAGTAATTTTGATAAGTTAGAGTATTATAATGGAAGTAGTGTTGGTAATGATGCAACATGTTATGTGGAGGGTAAATGATCAATTAAACTAAATGATAAGATCAAGTGTGCATTGAGTCGATGGTTTGAAATATAACTTGTTGAGTGTAGTAGTGTTGACAAGTTTAGGTTATAGAGTTGATTTCCAGCACAAGAAGGAAAATATCAATGATGCTACTGGTGGACTAGTTAGAAGTGGAGAAAAAACAAGAGGTAACTTGTTTTACCTAGACATATCTAAAGATACTTATCTATTTTCACAATGTGAAGATGTTTGGTTATAGCATAAGAGGCTATGCCATGTGAACATTGACAACTCGGTAAGCATTAGCAAAATGAAAAGAGTTAGAAAGTTAGCAATACTAAGAAAACCAAATAAAGTGATGTGCAAACAATGCCAAATAGGTAAAATTACAAATTTTGCTTTCAAGAGAAAGAGTTATTCTTCTAATGACATTTTTGAGTTGGTTCATATGGACTTATGTGATCCTTTTGGAATATAAAGCTATTATGGTAATAAATACTTTATTCTATTTGTTGATGAATTTTATAGAATGATGACTATGATGATTCTCAAGGAAAAATATGAAGCATTTCAAATATTTAAGTGGTATGGTATGTAACTAGAGTTGAGAAAGAAACAAGTAAGAGTCTAAATTATATGTGATCATAAAGAAGTAGTGAATTTATTTAAGATTAGTTCAACATATTTTGTAGTGACAAAGGAATAAAGAGAAAAATGGGTGCACCAAGAAACCACCATAAAATGGTATAGCTAAGAGAAGAAATTAATCAATTATGGATTCCAAAAGAAAACTAATGGTGGGGAAGAATTTTTTGTAGAAGTAATGGAGAGAGGTAGTTATCATTATAGTATACACTATGAATCAAGTTAAAGTGAACAAAGGAACAAATAAAACTCCTTTTGAACTCTAGTATGTTTGATAAGCACAAATGTAAATTATTTTAAAGTCTTTGGAAATAAATGTTACATATTGAAAGATACAAGGAAAAAAAAAAAATAGATGCAAAAAGTGATGAAGGTATATTCTTAGATTATTCCACTAAGAGAAAAGCTTATGTGCATATGAATTATAACACTTAAAAAATGGTGGAAACTATAAATGTTAGAGTTGATCAATTTGCATAGAAAAATGAAGAAGAATGCAATAAAGAACTTCACAATTATAGAATGCTTTTTTCACCTATAAAGGTGAACCTAGAACCTTTCTTGACCAAGAAAAGGTGGCTATTGAGCATCAGTATCTAGGCACTATCAAGGTTCAACAGTAGAATTATGTTGAGCAACAACAATCTATCAAGCATTAGGCTACAATACTTGAGTCATAGACTGTGACTACCAACTAGAAGACAAAGGAAGTCAAGTTGTAGCTAGAGACAACATAAGATACTGAACATGTAGAATCTAGTGAATACTAGCAAGAGGAACTCAAACCTAAACATGTGTTGTTAGGGTAAGTGAAAAAAGTTGGGTCTCACTTTTGGGCAAAAAGTGGAATTTTTTTTCCTATTTACGAAACTTCTTGTCAATTAATGTCAACATTGAGGCATTTAAAGATTGAATATAAAAATACTTCAAAAATAAATATTGTAGTTCTTAGAATCTACTTTCTAGTTATGTAATTTATTTGTGTACACATATGATAGATTATGTTTTGGTATGCATCTTTAAAAAAATCTTTTTTTCAAATTACTTGTTTCAAGACTATACCACACTTATGTATTGACACCATAATTTGACACAAATAAATGAATTTTTGTAAAGCATTTTAGTGGAAGTTACCTAAAAAATCAAAGATTGATGAAAACATTTTTCCTTAATTTTAAATTAAATAATTTTATTAATATTAATTTTTAATATGCTATAAAGGTATATTTTAAAACCTCTCATGCATGAACAACATAATTCAATCATTATTTCACTTTTTAAATTTAAATTTTTTAATTTCAAAATAATTGTATGTAGATTGATGACATTGATGAGCCTCTAAAAGGTAATTATTTTGAGAAATTTTTATCTTGTTTTTAATAGTAATGTTGCAAGAAATAGTTTATGACTATGGTTTAAGCAAAAGAACTTATTTTTTATAAATATGCTATCTATATGTGAAGACATGAAGATAGAAGTATAGATTGATCAATTATGTTTTGTTTGCTTAAATCTATGGTTTAATGAAGGATATTAAATGTTGATAAACATTTCCTCATCTATGTTATGTTTGGGTAGGTTCCTTCCTACAGCTATAGGATTTGCAAGAGTGATAATCTGAACATTATACATTTTCTAACATTGATGATGAAATGAATGCATGTATGTAGATGTTGTTTCATTTAATGATCTACAAGTGTTGTCATGCATATTAAAGACAACATTTCAATGCTAAAGTCAAAGATGACTAGATGATTGATGACTCACCATATAAGTAGGTCATGGTGCAAATTCTGTTATGGTGGCACATGAAGATAGATTCCTTAACCTATTATATTTCTTGGGGTGTTAAACTAGATTATATAGGAAATAATTATAGCTTCATTAACCCATTATATTCTAATTTAGGGTTAGGATAGATTAGATAGGATACAATGAATCTACCCCATATTTCATATCTCTTCTAGAAACTTCTCCTTTAATCCTCTTTGAATTTTCCTTAAAATGGTTTACCTTGAATTCTGTGCTACCAGTTCATCAATCTTATCTTCCACCTAGTTCACACGATCCAAGAAAACAAACACGTTATCTCAGATCCATCAAATTCATGATTTTTCAAATAATACACCTATTCGACATCAACTTACTTCAAATGCTTAGCACATACTATGTTGCTTAACATCCTTTGTAAAATCGCTTGGCATGAACTAAAGTTTATTAGTGCTCGCCATTTACTAAACTTTAATCAGCATCTATTATTTTACTTGGCATACACTAGAGCAGACTTTTACTTGGCTCAAAATGATTTTCTATTTAGCTTGCACTGACTTTTCTCATCTCCTACTATCCAGTTGATCAAGCTTAGTAGAGAAACTTCGTTTAACATGTTCTTCTATACTTGCTTAGTGTAACTAGGCTTCGTAACCTTAAGTAGATTATCAATAAATCATGTTATCATTGCCTTAGTCGATTCTTGTACTCCTTTAGATATCATAAATAAACCTTTACTTTAGGTTTTATTGTTACATCTTTTGATCAAATCCTCTTCATCAATAAAATAAGTGATAGCACTTAAATTATATAAGAAATTGTTTTACTAGCAAATAGTATGTTTGACATTAGTGACAAAACAATAATAGAAATATTTTGATCATACTTGTGTCAATCTATTCTCCATAGTCTCTTTCTTCAAAAATCTTCCTTAATCTATTCTCAATAATCTCCCTCTTTGGCATTGATGGAAAACCAAACTAATCAACCAAAGTGACTAGGTTAAAACAGTAAGACCAACAAAATACCAAAAAATAGAAAAAATCCTTGTATTGAAATCTCTCTCTCTATCCACAACTTCCATCTCTGAATAGGTTACACAACTCTTCCTTATAATTCTGTTTGGTTTACTTCTTGTATCTCCCTCTTACTAGGTAGATGTTAGGATTTCTCTTTATTTGTTCTCTCAATTCTCCTAATTAGAAACTATCTTCCTCTTTCTTGCATTTCTCTTGATCAATAATTGTCTCCCTCTTTGACAATAATGCCAAATAATTTTCATCTTAATATGCAAATATGAACTTCTTCTATTTCTTCAATTTCTAACATTGTCACCTTGCTTGTGACTGATTTGAAGTTTTAGCTTGTTGACTACTTTAGGTAGCTCCTAAAGTAAGATCTACTACATCAATTTGTAACATGTGAAAATTAGCTTGTTTGATGCAAGAAACTCCTTTTGTTACTTAGATAGCCTTTGATATGGGTATCACACCTAGTTTACCTCTAAGATACTCATGCCCATCTATAGGTAATGCTTTTGTGAAGATATTAGCAATTTGTTCTTTTGAGTTAACATATTCCATCTTCACCTCATTATCTTCAACTAATTCTCTTAAGTAGTGATACTTGATTCTAATGTGTTTAGTCTTTGTGTGCATAAAAGTATTATGCTAGTACACTTAGTACATAGAAACATACTCCAAAACATGCCCTATGGGCTTATAATAGCATAAATCTAGAGATAAATTCTTCTCCCAGTACCTTCTCTCAAACTCCACTCCGAACTGCCTTTTACAGTGCCAAAAATGTTCTTAAATAGACTCCAAAGGGTTACGGTTTAGGAATACATTCTAGAAAGTTCTAATTGGCATCCACCGACCAAATAGAAGACTCTAGAAGTCGCATTAGATGTCAGCACAAAATTAGAAGAATCCAAAAACGGTAATCAAACTTTCGGGAGGCATAACTTTTGAATCATAGCTCCAATTGACGAACCATTTACATTTTTGAAAGCTCTCGTCCCCCATTTTTTGGTCCTATTTGAGGTCATTTAATGCCCCTATCCTGACTTTGAAGCATTCTTAGGAGGTCTCCAAAAATTGAAAAAATGACGATAACTTTCAAACCGTGGGGCCTTTTGACCTGATTCTTTTTCTGGAATGCTCTAAATTAAAATTACATTCATCTAGCCAATTTACACCCTCTAGTTCACCAAAATGATAACTCAATTACATACTCCTATTTTTTTGGCATTTACACATATCCCAAGGTGTTGAAATACTCTAACCTAGAACATTGATAGTGGAATTTTGAGAGTTAGAACCTTTATTTGATCCAAATGGGCATCCAAAAATGAAAACACATGAAACAAAAACTAAGTCTAAGTACATTTTTTTGGGTGACACAGGATTGCCCTTATACCTCTAGATGCTCCTGCATCAAAAGTGGCACTGGTTCTATGTTCCCTTCATTTATACCTTTAAGTAATTGTTTGATCCTTACAATGTCTGTACAATTTACAATAGCAACAACATATTAAATTTCACTAGTAGATTGTGAGGTGTAATTTTTTTTCTTACTAGTCCATGTGAATAGCCTCTTGCCTAGGAAAAATACTCCTCCACTAGTGCTCTCTTTATCATCAATATTTCCAAACCAATTAGCATCAGTATAGACTCTTAATTCAAACTTTTCATTTTTCTTATAGTATAGACCATACTCCTCTATTCCTTTCAGATATCTCATTATTCTCTTTACAACCATCAAATTATTCTCCTTGGGATTAGTAGAGAGTCTTGCAACTATCCTATAGATACTACAATGTTAGGTCTATTATGAATTGCATATTGTAATTTTCTAATCATAGACATGTACAATGTTTGATTCACCTTAGTTGAATCATCATTCTTTGACAACTTGTATCCTATCACCATAGGTGTACTTACTAGTTTGGAATCCTCTAGTCCAAAAGTTTTCAATATTTCCTTGACATATTTTGACAAAGTGATGTATATACCATATTTAATCTAATATACTTACAAATCCACAAAGAATTTGATCTTTCCAAACATAGAAATCTCAAATTCTTGCTTCATTTCATTTATAAAATCCTTATATAAATCGCCCTTACCTCCAAATATGATTTCATCAACAAAAATTTTTGATAAAAAAATACCTCTACCTTTTTCTATTTTTGTGTACAAATTATTTTTATCATTAATTCTTTCAAATCCAATCTTCACAAGATAATTATGAAGTCTCTCCTACTATGCTCTTGGTGCTTGTTTAAAACCATATAGAGCTTTGTGTAATCTACATACCATGTTCTTAAATTGTTAACATCAACAAAACCTTTTGGCTGTTGTATGTAAACATCTTCCTCTAATATGCCATTCAAAAATCTAGATTAAATTTCAATTTGATAAACATTGAAACCTTTGGATGTAGAATAAGCAAGTTAGAAAATGTCTCTCCATTATCAATTCTTTCTTCTTGTGCATATCCTTTGCAAACTAATCTTTCCTTGTTCCTTGTGACTTCACCATTTTCATCTAGCTTGTTTCAGAATACCCACTTGGTTCAAATCAAATTTTTGTCTTGTAGTTTAGGAACTAGAGTCCATGTTTTATTTTTCTCAATTTATTCAATGTCTTCTTCCATGCCTTTATTCCAATCAAGATCTTCTAAGGCATCTCTCATTGATTTAGGTTCTTGCATGCTTAGTAAACATGTATCATTTCTCAATCTATTTCTTGTCATTGGTTTAGCATCTTTATCTCTAATAGTTTATGTAGTAGGATTATGTCTCTTGACATATTTGGACAATCGTGGTTAAGCTCTAGTTTGCTCATTTTGTCTTTCAACTTTAGAGTCACTGTGTACATCTCTGTTAGGTAGCTCGACATCTCTTTCATGTACACTAATCTCCAAATTAGAATGTGCTTGAACTTCATTCTATAACTCAACATTTGAATGTAGTTTATTTCTTGAATGCAACTCAACATTCATAGTATGTGACTGGGTAGGCACTGAAACTTGTTGTTGGTTTGTAGCTTGATTTGCAACATCTTCTTCAATAGGCTTATCTTCATAAGAGTATATAAATAATTTTTATTCTTTTGGTTATTTCATAGGTTCATCCATATGTACTTCTGTATATTCATCAAAATTTACAGTTGCACTTTCCACAACTTTGTTAGTGTTAGCATTTAAACACTTATAAGACTTACTTCTTGTGGAATATCCTAGTGTCATGCCATAATTTTACAAGGTGAAAACATAACCAATAATTTTTTTTAAAAAAAATTTCTGATGAAGAGAGTGATAGTAAGAGCATAATAAATTTTTGAATCAAGAGGCAATGAGGAATGCTAGTAGTAAAAGTGGTTTGCTTGGCACTAGATCTCAAGCTCCTCTTGTGGTGGTAATATTATCTAATTTCCAAACTATGCAGGGTGAAATGGTTGTGAGGTTTCACCCCTTTGTACCCCACATTAAAATCTCCAATACCTAAGTGGTTTCAAATTTTTGTTATTGAAAGTTCCGAAGTTATAACAAGAGGATGATATATCAAATTTACCATGTAATTTCTATTCTATTTTATTCTTATTACTATTATTATTATTCCCCTTTAATTTTATTTTCCTTTATATCCACTATCATTATTACTCAACTTACTATTATTGGACATATATTTCTAAGGTTAATGTATAGCAAATCAGTTTATGTTAAAAATAATACATACTTATTGAAATTATTCCCAAAGTTTATTATATAATCTAATTTAAAAAGTCCCATTTCCTACCTAAATTACCACACTTAAATATATTAATATCCTAAACAACATTATCCATTTTGTTATCAATATGATAGCCAATGTTCTTTCTACCTTTCTAATTCCTATTAATAGATTTGCTACAATATCCTACTCATTTTAACCCTACACTAAACTCTATTCTAAACCTAACTAAGCATCCACATAGCCCCTATTCCCATAGGTTAGGCATGGGTGAAAGGATTTATAAAAAATGTTTTTTTTTTTGTGTTTGTTTTTAAATCCTAACTTATACTATGCGCTGACAAGTGGGAGGTAGATGATGACAAGACTTGTATTTTACAAGCCTTTATACATACATCTTATCATGGAAAACTCTACCCACTCTACCATAAGTACACCATTTTACTTGTTATTGGTGTGCAAGGGAGGTTAGTTGACAAGGAAAATGTCTCATCATGTACCCATGCTGGTCTAAACACATGTTCTTCCCTTTTGAAAAGCTAGGTCATGTTAACTTCAGCAAAAATGATGATGTGGGTAGCCTACTTTTTGGTTGGAGGCAAAATTGCTTAGCGAAGGAGTATTAAATATTAGGATATCCAAATTTTTATATCATAAGCATCATAATCAAATTACTATTCATCCTTAGATTTAAATTTTTTTAGAAGGAAACTAACATTTTGTATTACATCAAAATCTGATAATATTATGTCATAAAACTACACCCAAATATATTCGAACATTTCCTATACAATAACAGGTTTTTTTGTACATATAACCATGTAAGAAACTACTATAGTATCAAATCCACAAAAAAGGAAAATCCACTAGCTATCTAACTCTGTCAAATTATCAAGGTCTCAAATATCAAAATGTGCATAAAACATCTAGGTTATAATGGGTTGGGGTGAGGCCTCACATCCTCCCCCCCCTAGGCATGAACTTCCTCCTGAAGTTCATCAAAAAGATATGGGTATTGTGCCTTCATCTGATTTGTATCCTCACATGAAGCTGAGACCTCATCATAACAATCACACTAGACCTTAACTTGGTCTAGCTCTTTGGCTCAATGTGTGAGGGTCCATCGAGCCAAAATGCAAATGGGCTCCAATGTCATCTATTATTTTGACTCCACCTACAAGGCATCCCAATCTATGATTTGAGAATAGTCATATACATACTTCCTCAATATAGATACATGAAATACATCATGAATGCATGATAGGCTAGGTGGTAGAGCTAAATGATAAGCAATTGGCCCTATCCACTCCAAAATCTCAAAAGGGCCCACAAAATCAAGTGCTAACTTAGAGCCTTTTTCGAAATGCATTGGACTCTTATGAGGCCGCACCCTCAGAAAAACTTTTTCTCCAACCATGTACACCCTATCCTCCCTCTTACCATCTACATATTTCTTTTGCCTATCTTGGGCTTCTCTAAGGCATTTTCTGATCAAAACTACATATTGTTCCATGTCCTTAACCAACTCTGGCCCTATAGATACCCTATCTTCAATCCTATCCCAACTTAGAGGTGTCCTGTAAGGCCTACCATATAAGGCTTGATAAGGTGGCATGGCTATAGAAGTGTGATGCCTGTTATTATAGGAAAATTCTACTAGGTGAAGGTACTCTTCCCACTTGGACTGATGGTCCATCACATACATTCGTAACATATCCTCAAGGATATGGTTAACTCTCTCTATTTTCCCATCCATTTGAGGATGATAAGAAGTGCTAAAATTGAGCTTGGTTCCAAGTGATGTCTGCAACTCCCTCCAAAAGGATGATGTAAATAAGGAGTCTCTATCATATATTATCTTATGAGGAATGCCATGGAGTCTAAAAATATCCCGCAAGAATAGCTATGCTACTGTGGGTGTTGTGAAAGTGGTACAAACTAGTGAAAAGTGAGTAACTTTCATAAAAGTGTCAACTGTCACCATGATGACATCATTATGTCAAGAAGACATTGGAAGACCTACTATAAAATCCATGGAGATAGTGTCCAACTTCCACTCAGGTATCTCATGTGGCTATAAAAGTCCACCTAGATGACCGTGTTCTACCTTAACTCTTTGACACTCTAGACACCTTGCAATGATGTTGGCAATCTGCATTCTCATCCCTAGCCAATGATATAACTACCTCACGTCTACATGACTCATCCTTAGGTATGTGGTGTAAAATGTGCTCCCTCAAATTTGTGCAAGTAACCATGGAAGCAAGCTCATGGTGTCATCTACTTAGGGAATTTGCCACCATGTTCTCCTTACCCTTAATGTAGTGTACATCAAAATAATACTTGCATAGGAACTCCATCCATCACCTTTACCTAGCATTAAGATATGGCTATGTGAAAATATACTGCAAGCTCTAGTGGTCTGAATGAAGTTCAAAGCATCAGCCTAGAAGGAAATGGTGCCATCGTGCCAATGCATGGACCACTGCTACAAGTTTAAGATCACGAGTAGGGTAATTAAGCTCATGCCCCTTGAGTTTCCTTGAATCATAAGCTATGAATCGAACCTCCTACATAAGGATTGCTCCAATTTCATCCAAGGAAGCATCTGTGCATACTACAAAATCCTTCGAGGGGTCAGGTACTGCTAAAATGGGTGCACTAGTGAGTGCTCCCTTAAGCTTTTGAAAAGCTTCTTCACACTTTTCTATCCACTCAAACATTTTCCCCTTTCTCTGCAGAGAGGTAATAGGGTGAGAAACCTTAGAGAAACCTGCCACAAACCATCTATAGTATCTTGCTAATCCAATGAAACTTCTAACCTTCAAGATGTTGGTAGGGGTTGGCCAATCCATGATGGCTCTGATCTTGGATGGGTCCACTGAGATCCCATCGCCTGATATTATGTGACCCAAATAATGCACTTCCTATTTGGAAAAGGCATACTTTGAAAAGCTACCATAGAGTTGATTCTCCCTCAACCATTACAACACCTACCATAGGTGCTCTTCATGTTCCTTCTCATCACGAGAGTAGACCAATATGTCATCAAAGAACACTACAAAAAACTTGTCTAAGAAGGCATGAAATACACCATTCATGAGACTCATGAATACAACTAGGGAATTTGTGAGACCAAAAGGTACCACTGTGAAGTCATAGTGACCATATCTCATGCAAAATGATGTCTTGTGGATGTCACTTTTCATAATGCACAATTGATGGTACCTTGAATTCAAGTTTCTTTTGGAGAATACTCGAGCACCTTGTAACTGATCAAATAAATCATCAATCCTAGGCAATGGATATTGCTTCTTGATAGTCAACTTATTCAGCTGCCAGTAATTGATGCATAACCAGAGTGATCCATCCTTCTTCTTTAAAAAAATTATCGGTGCTCCCCATGGTGATACACTAGGTCAGATATGACCCTTCTCCAAAAGTTCCTCTAGCTAAATTTTAAGCTCATTGAGCTCATGAGGGGTCATCCTGTAGGGTGCTCTACATAAAATTTTAGCTCCTAGTATGAGTTCAATATGAAAATCAATTGCCCTAGGTGGTGGCATACCTGGAAGCTCTGATGAAAACACATCTGCATACTCTTGTAATATTGGGTAATCATCGAAAGAAGATTCCTCCCCTACATCATTCTCTCTATCACTAATGGTGATGAGAAACAATTGACATGCCCTTCACATGCACTACTTAAGCTACATGGAAAAAATCATACGAAGGGATATTGGTTTCTGAACTCTCAAAATCACCCTCGGTATACCATGATCATCCACATACTCAATCCTTTTCCATCTACAATCCACCTTGGTGTTGTGTGTGTTAAGCCAATCCATGCCAAGGACTACATCATAGGATCCCAATGGAGTAATATGCAAGTTTGAAGTGGTGACCGCATCTCCAATCTAAATTAGGCACTTATGGATCAAAGAATCAATTGACACCCTAGTCCTTAAAGCTAGCTCAACCTCCCAATTAACATCTTATCTAACTACCACTAGCCTGTGATGCTCTACTAGAAATGGTGAAATAAAAGAGTCTGTAGGTCTAGAGTCAAATAGTATATTCACCTTAAAACCTCTAATCATACCTATGACCTCAATCACTATAGCCTGATGGTCAGCCTAACGGTCATCAACTACTGCAAAGACCCTATGGGACCTGCCCATGTCACCTACTATAGGCTCTGAAGTAGCTCCTTGTTGACTACCTATTATGGAACCCTATGACCAATCTCTAGGAATATGACCCATACCACCACAAGCATAGCATGGCCCATAAGTCTAAATCTATACTCCCTGTGGCCTAGATTGTTGCTAATTCCTATCTGGCTATATGTACTTTCTTTGTGGTCTCTGATCCCATCTAGGGCCCTGTGACTACCACTATTTGGGCTTTGGGCCCTAATAACCTCATGATGGTCTCTGCCTAGTGTCCTGCTGCCCTTTTTGCTATATTTGTGGCCCCTTTGAGGGCCATGTTGATCAACTCTAATTCCCTTTCCAAAAGGGTTTCTATTGAGCTGACTTTTGGGAGGGATTCTAGTTATAAGACCTATCTCGAGATTCTTATCTAGAATAAATATCCTCAGCAACCAATGTTGTCTTGACTATCTCTCTGAAAGTATTAGGAAAAGAAAACCACACTAGTCCTTGCAGTGATAATTTGAGGCCCTTAATGAATCAGTGGATGCAAAGTTTCTCATATTTCATGTACTCCACATAAGGGAGTGTCTCTAAGAACCTGCTCTCATATTGGGCCACTATGAGATCCCTCTATTGGAGATCATGGAACTCTTCAACCTACCTCTATCTAAAGTGTTCTGACAAGTATCATCCCCTAAAAAAGTCCATAAAAGACTCCCAAGTGAGCGTCTCTATATTGATCCTCCTTATAGTCTCCTCCCACTGCCACCACATGGAGGCATCATCTTGTAGAAGGTGTATGGCCAATCATGCTTTCAGGTTTCTCCCATGGGTAAGCAAATCAAAGAACCTTTGCAAGCTTCGTAGCCATGCCTCTACTCGTGTGCCATCTATGGTACCAGTGAATAGGAGTGGCTTGAGTCATAGACGAACACTAATCTCATTTCCAATATCACAGGGTGCTTTGGCCTATGCTTGCTCTACTATAGGGGGTGGCTCGACCTGATGTATTGATGCTTCCCCCTGACCCTTTGCAAGTCTAGGTGGCAGATTTTTACTCCTTTCCTTGATGTTAGCCCCATGGCCCCTGATGTACGAGCATCTAGAGGTATAAGGGCAATCCTATGTTACCCAAAAAAAATACTTAGACTTAGTTTCTATTTCATGTGTTTTCATGTTTGGATACCCATTTGGGTCAAATAAAGTTTCCAACTCTCACAGTTCCACTATCAGTGTGCTAGAAAATCTCAAAAAAATAGGAGCATGTAATTGGGCCATAATTTTGGTAAACTAGAAGGTGTAAATTGGCTAGATTAATGTAATTGTAATTTAGAGCATTCCAAAAAAAGAATCAGGTCAAAAGGCTGCACGGTTTGAAAGTTATTGCAATTTTTTAGGTTTTGGAGACCTCCTAAGAATGCTTCAAAGTCAAGTTAGGGGCATTAAATGACCTTGAAAAGGGCTGGAAAATGGGGGATGAGCAAAGCTGGTCCATAGGGCTATAGATCACTTCAAGAGCTTTCCAAAAATGTAAATAGTTTGTCAATCAGAGCTATGGTTCAAAAGTTATGCCTCTCGAAAGTTTGGTTACCATTTTTGGATTCTTCTAGATTTGAGTCGACTTCTAACGTAGCTTCTGGAACCTTCTATTTGGTCAGTGGATGCTTACTAGAACTTTCTAGAATTTACTCCTAGTCCTTAACCCTCTGGGGTCTATTTAGGAGATTTATGGCATTGTAAAAGGCAGTTTGGAGTGGAGTTTGAGAGGAGGTACTGACAGGAGAAATTATCTCCAGATTTATACTACTGTAAGCCCTTGGGGCATGTTTTGAAGTTTATTTTCTCTATATTGTTTGTACTAGCTTATTTTTTCAGTTAATATAATTTCCCCTTTTCTGTTGTGTCCATTCTGTTCTTGGATTGTGTCCCCATCAAGTGGTATCAAAGCTGGTTTTCCTGAGTGTGTAGACAGAGCGCCGACTATGAGGCAGTTTGCACCAGGATTGTGTGGTTGTGGGTTTGAGTTAAGAAGATGCCTCCACGAAGAGAGAATGGAAAAAGGGCCAAAGATATTAATCCTAAGGAGGTTAGAGCTCTCCAAAGGCAGGTACAAGCATTGCAGGAGGAGCTCCGTAGAGGAGCAACTGTGGCCGCAGGTGATGAAAGTGAAGATGACAACGAAGAAGATGGAATTGGACCAGAAGGGGAATTTGACAGGGAAGTTCTGAATCATGCAAAGGAAAGGCTTTTTAGGGACATTACTAAGTTTGGGAAAAGACCTACAATTGAAGTGGGTGTATTTTCAGGAAATCTGAAACCAGACGAGTTGATCGATTGGATCAATGAACTGCAAGAATACTTTGAGTATGAGGATATCAAGGACCCAGATAGGGTTAAGATTGCAAAGGCCAAACTGAAAGGCCATGCCAAAATCTGGTGGCAAGAGGTTCAATTGGAAAGAAATAGAAGAGGAAAGGAGAAGATCACAAGATGGGATCACATGGTGGACAAATCGAAGAAGTAGTTCATTCTTGTGGACTATGAGCTTGATTTGTTTAAGAAGATGCATGGGTTAAAGCAAGCAGGAAGATCAGTCCAAGAATATATAGAGGAATTTTACTGACTCTTGATTAGAGTGGGGCATGCAGAAGCAAATAAGGAGAAGGTTGCCCATTATATCAGTGGGTTGCGACCTAGCATCCAGGAGGAATTAAGTCTGGTAAGAATGACTAGCATTGAAGAGGCATACCAATTTTCCTTACGAGTTAAAGAGAAGCTGAATAAAAGGTTTGAAGGAAGACAAAGAGGGCATGGTCATGGAGGAAGGGGAAGTGGTAGATCATCTGGAGGCCGTAATGAAACCTAAAAGAAAAATGAAGATGTGGGTACTAGTAGGAACCAAAGGAATGAGGGTTTCAACTGCTCCCATGATTAAGACTTTGGAAATCAAAGAGGAAGAGGTAGAGGATGTGGACAAGGAAGATGAGGCTTCTGTGGTACCTATTTCCATTGCAATGAAGAAGTTCATCGTGCCTTTGAATGCCCTCAATGACGAGGAAGGATAGATAGGAGAGCTGAGGGCCAAGCTAGGGTTGCTCATGTGGATGAGGATGCACAATCATCAAATTCAAAGGATGCAGAAAGAGGAGAGACCTTGGTAAATGAAAGATTCCTACTAAGTGGTGAGATTGAACTAGGACAACAGAGGAGTTTGTTCCGTACTAGATGCAAGTGTGAGGATAAATGTTGTGACATGATCATTGATGGTGGTAGCACTGATAACCTAGTATCAGAAGAGATGGTCTCTAAGCTGAAGCTCAAGAGGGAGAAACATCCCCAACCCTATCGAATTTCCTGGGTAAAAGATGATCATAAGGTCCTGGTAAGTGAACAATGTTTAGTGAAATTCAAAATTGGAAGTTATCATGATCAAGTTCTCTGTGATATTATTCCGATGGATGTTTGCCATCTATTGTTGGGTAGACCATGTCAGTTTGATAGACATGAAATACATGATGAGCATGCAAACACATACTCTCTGACAAGGGATGGCGTTTGCCACAAATTGAAGCCCATGAAAAAGGAAGGTGAAACGGTATGTAGCAGTGCTAGGATTTGTCTTGTTGATAGAAGGATGTTTTTAGATGGCATGAAACATTAGCATATGTGCTATGCTTTGATTCCTAGGAAAGATAAAGAAGGTAGTAGTGAAATACCACTTGAAGTTTCAAATTTACTAGGGGAGTTTGGAGATATTATCTCTGATAATGTTCCAGATGGATTTCCATCTGTAAGGAAAATTAGACATCAGATAGATCTGATTCCAGGAGCTAGTTTGCCTAACAAGGCTGCTCATAGGATGACTCCTAATAAAATAGAGGAACTAAATAGACAAGTTTAGGAGCTATTGAGGAAGGGTTTGATTTGAGAGAGCCTGAGTCCATGTGCAGTACCTGCAGTACTCACACCAAAGAAGGATGGAGAGTGGAGGATGTGTACATATTCTCGAGCTATAAAGAGGATAACCATCAAGTACTAATTTCCTTTGCCAAGGATGGATGATCTTATGGACTGCTTGAGTGGAGCTCAGTACTTCACAAAGATAGATCTCAAGAGTGGCTATCATCAGATATGGATTCGAGAAGGAGATGAGTGGAAAATAGCCTTCAAGACCAAGGAGAATCTTTATGAGTGGTTATTCATGCCCTTTGGATTGACGAACGCCCCAAACACCTTCATGTGGCTCATGAATGAGGTACTTAAGAAGTTCTTGGGAAATTTTGTTATTGTCTATTTGGATGATATTTTAATTTTCAGCAAGACTTTGGAAGAACATTTATTGCATATTCGTAGTGTCCTTGAAAGGCTAAGGGAAGAGACAGGCTAAGGGAAGAGACACTGTTAATTAATTTGAAGAAGTGTATCTTTGCAAAAGGGAGTTAGTCTATTTGGGGTTTGTTATATCACCTAAAGGTCTCAAAATGGATCCAGAGAAGGTAAAAGCCATCTTGGAATGGCCTACTCAAAGGTCTGCTACTAAGGTAAGATCATTTCATGGTTTGGTTAGTTTTTACAGGAAGTTTATTAAGAATTTTAGTGGCATATGTGCACCCGTAATTGATACAATAAGAGGGGATAGAAAAGAGTTCAAATGGACTGCAGCAGCTACAAGAAGTTTTGAATTGTTGAAGAAGAAGGTGATAGAACAGCCTATGTTGGCACTTCCATATTTTAGAAAAGTGTTCCAGGTGGATTGTGATGGTAGTGGCAGCACTATTGGGGCTGTATTACGCCAAGAAGGTAAGGCTGTTGCATATTTTAGTGAAAAATTGAATAATGCAAAGAAGAAGTATTATGTTTATGATCAAGAGTTCTATGCAATAGTTCAGGCCTTAAAGAAATGGAGGCATTATTTATTTCCAAAGGAATTTGTTTTATATACTGATCATTAGGCATTACAATACCTAAATAGCCAAGGTCAATTATGCATTCCATGGAGTTCCATGAGGGAAAATCTGATTAAGGAGAAACATAGTGGAGGGATGGCAGGACATTTTGGTTGAGATAAGACCATTGCCATTCTCAGAGAACATTATTTTTGGCCTCAAATTTCATAGGATGTGAAGAAGTTTGTACAAAGTTGCCAGGTTTGTCAAGTTGCCAAGGTGTTTAGTCACAATACTAGCCTATATCAGCCATTGCCTGTTCCATCAAGGCCATGGGAGGACATGAGTATGGATTTTGTTCTTCGATTGCCAAGGACACAAAGGGGTAATGACTCAGTATTCATGGTGGTTGATATGTTCTCCAAAATGGCACATTTCATTCCATGCCACAAAACTCATGATGCTGTCCATATTGCAGACTTGTTTTTCAAAGAGGTGGTAAGACTACATGTTCTTCCAAGGAGTATAGTTTCTGATAGAGATACTAAATTTTTGGGGTATTTCTAGAGGAAATTGTGGAAAAAGTTGAGAACAGACTTGAAATTAAGTTCCATGCATCACCCACAAACTAACGGCCAAACAAAAGTGGTAAACAGAAGTCTAGGCAATTTGCTGAGATGTTTAGTTGGGGATAAGCCCAAGGGATGGGATTTGATTCTACCACAAGAAGAGTTTTCTTACAATAACTCTATAAATAGGAGTACTGGAAAATCACCATTCCAAATTGTATATGAGAATAGCCCAAGGACTGCACCAGAATTGAGGAAGATATAACAACGGGAGAGGAAAAGTGCTAAAGTTGAGGAATTTGCTGAACATATCAAGCATCTACATGAGGAGGTTTAAGCACATATTACCAAGATGAATCAAGAGTATACAGCTAGGGCTGATCAAAGGAGAAGACATAAGGAATTCCAAGTAGGGGATCTAGTCATGGTGCACTTACAAAAAGAAAGATTTCCAGCCGGTACTTACAACAAGCTAAAAATGAAGAAATTTGGCCCCTGCAAAATTTTGAAGAAACATGACTCAGGAAATGCATATGATGTGGAGCTGCCAGATGGTATTCACATTTCTCCCATTTTTAACATTGCAGATTTAATAGAGTATCATGGTGATGGTGCAGATGAGGAGCTTGTGTTAGAGCCATGTCCAATTCTTGCTTCTAATAAGGAGGAGATAGAAGACATTCTAGATCATCGTGTGGGTAGGAGTACCAAAAACAGGCAGTATGAAGAGTATTTGGTCAAATGGAAAGGACGATCGATTGAGGACCCAACTTGGATTTTAGCAGCTGAGGTTTCCCATTTAGGATTTCCTCTACCATTCGTAAAGTGATAGGGTCACTTTTCAATCTACCCTGGGTGTTTGATGCAGGAGCATCCAAAGGTATAAGGGCGAATCCTGTGTCACCCAAAAAAATATACTTAGACTTAGTTTCTGTTTCATGTGTTTTCATTTTTGGATATCCATTTGGGTCAAATAAAGGTTCCAACTTTCACAGTTCCACTATCAGTATGCTAGAAAATCCTTAAAAAATAGGAGCATGTAATTGGGCCATCATTTTGGTAAATTAGAAGGTGTAAATTGGCTAGATGAATGTAATTGTAATTTAGAGCATTCCAAAAAAAGAATCAGATCAAAAGGCCCCACGGTTTGAAAGTTATTGCAATTTTTTTGGTTTTGGAGACCTCCTAAGAATTCTTCAAAGTCAAGTTAGGGGCATTAAATGACCTTGAAAAGGACCAAAAAATGGGGGACGAGTGAAGCTGGTCCATAGGGCTATAGAGCACTTCGAGAGCTTTTTGAAAATGTAAATAGTTCGTCAATCGAAACTACGATTCAAAAGTTATGCCTCCCGGAAGTTTGGTTACCATATTTGGATTCTTCTAGATTTGTGTCGACTTCTAACGTAGCTTTTGGAACCTTCTATTTTTTCGGTGGATGCTTACTAGCACTTTCTAGAATGTACTCCTAGTCCTTAACCCTCCGGGGTCTATTTAAGGAGATTTTTGGCATTGTAAAAGGCAATTTGGAGTGGAGTTTGAGAGGAGGTACTGACAGGAGAAATTATCTCCAAATTTATGCTATTGTAAGCCCTTAGGGCATGTTTTGAAGTTTATTTTCTCTATACTATTTGTACTAGCTTATTTTCTTAGTTAATATAATTTCCCCTTTTCTGTTGTGTCCATTCTATTCTTGGGTTGTGTCCCCATTAGCCCCCTACACTGTGCTATCCTGGTGGTGGTAATCTCTATTGTACTACTCCAATCAAATTATTGATAGCATTCAAGACTTGATCGAGATTTAGAGGTTGCCCCAATGGGGGCCCTCCTGCATCCTATCTTGCCCCCTCTTGGCCTATGAGTTTTACTCTCAGACCCTTGGCCCTTTGACGACCATTACAAGTGACTACAGGCATCCTACACAAGTTGTAATTCATAAGTTAGATGGAGTGGATTAGATTCCTAGTGTCGAACCAATGGCTCTAATACCAAAATGTCATGCCATAATTTTACAAGGTGAAAACATAACCAATAATTTTATATTTTTTGTTTTTTTGATGAACAGAATGATAGTAAGAGCATAATCAATTTTTGAATCAAGGGGGAATGAGGAATGCTAGTAGTACAAGTGGTTCACTCGGCATTGGATCTCAAGATCCTCTTGTAGTGGTGATCTTAACTAATTTCCAAACTATGCAGGGTAACATGGTTGTGGGCTTTCACCCCTTTGTACCCCACATTAACATCTTGAATACCTAAGTGGTTTCCAATTTTTGTTATTGAAAGTTCTAAATTTATAACAAGAAGATGCTATATCAAATTTACCATGTAATTTCTATTCTATTTTTTTTAAATTATTATTATTATTATTATTGTTATTATTCCCCTTTAATTTTATTTTCCTTTATATCCACTATCATTATTACTCAACTTACTATTATTGGACATACATTTCTAAGGTTAATGTAACAAATTAGTTTATCTTAAAAATAATACATACTTATTGAAATTATTCCTAAAGTTTATTATATAACCTAATTAAAAAAGTCCCATTTGCTAACTAAATTACCATACTTATATATATTAATATCCTAAATAACATTATCCATTTTGTTATCAATATGATAACCAATATACTTTCTACCTTTCTAAGTCCTATTAATAGATTTGCTACAATATCCTACTCATGTTAACCCTACACTAAACTCTATCCTAAACCTTACTAAGCATCCACATAGCCCTTATTCCCATAGGTTAGGCATGGGTGAAAGGATTTAACAAAAATTTTTTTAAAAAAAAATGTTTGTTTTTAAATCCTAACTTATACTATGCGCTAACAAGGGGGTGCTAGATGATGATAGGACTTGTATTTTACAAGCCTTTCTACATACATCTTATCATGGAAAACTCTGCCCACTCTACCATAAGCACACCATTTTACTTGGTATTGGTGCACAAGGGAGGTTAGTTGACAAGGAAAATGTCTCATCATGTACCCACGCTGGTCTAAACACATGTTCTTCCCTTTTGACAAGCTAGGCCATGTTAACTTCAGCAAAAATGATGATGTAGGCAGCCTACCTTTTGGTTGGAGGCGAAATTGCATACCAAAGGAGTTGTAAATATTAGGCTATCAAAATTTGTATATCATAAGCATCATAATCAAATTGCTATTCATCCTTACACTGAAATTTTTTTAGAAGCTAACTAACATTTTGTATTACATCAAAATCTGATAATATCATGTCAGAAAACTACACCCAAATATATTCGAACATTTCCTATACAATAACAGGTTTCTTTGTGCATATAACCATGTAAGATGCTACTATAGTATCAAATCCATAGATAAGGTAAATCCACTATTTATCTAAATGTATCAAAATATCAAAGTCTCAAATATCAAAATGTACATAAAACATCCAGGCTATAACAGGTCGAGGTGATGCCTCACACCTAGGAATATACCTTCTTCAATCAAATTTACCATTCCTAAAGTGTTTAAGAATATAATATTTGTTTCCAAATACCTTAAAGTATTTTACATTGGGTGATTCTCCATATCATAGTTCAAAAAATGTTGTATGAGTACCTTTCTTGACTTGTACATGATTCAAGGTATATACTTTTATAATTACAACTTCTCTACAATATTTCAAACCAACATTTTTCTCCATCATGAGCATTTTAGCATAGTCCATTATAGATTTATTCCTCCTTTCAGCTATTCCACTTTGTGGAGTAGTTCTAAGGGTAGATGTCTATATTTTAATTCCTATGTCATTACAAAACATCTCAAACTCATTTGATGTAAATTCTCGTCCTCTATTAGATCTCAAACACTTTAGAATTTTACCTATTTCCTTTTCAACTCTTGCTAAGTACCACTTAAACATTTTTAAAGCATTAGATTTCTATTTTAGAAACATAAATACCATCATTCTAGAGTAGTCATCAACAAGCAGCATAATGTAATTATCTCCTTTGTAGTTTTATATCTCCTTTATAGTTTTACACTTCAATTTTTCCACACAAGTTAGTATGAACAATCTCTAGTATACATTTAGAGGTATGAGTTTCACTCTTAAAACTTGACTTTGTCATTTTTCTTGACTGACATTGTTTGCACATTATATTATTAGACTTCTTCAACTTAGGAAAACCTCTAACTTTTCTCATGTTACTAATACTGACAAAGTTATCCTAATTTACATGACATAACCTTTTGTGCCATAGCCACACATGATCAAACTTTCTAATTAAACAAGTAACATCCTCTATTACAAGATATAATAGATTACTCCTAGTTTGATCACCCTTTCCAATCAATTCTCTATTAGTGTCATATATCTTAGAAATCTTATTTTCAAACTCAACCTTACATCCAAAATTATTCAGTTGTAACACATTCAAGATATTATAGTTAAGTCCTTCAACATAGTAAGCATTTTCACATAAAATCTTATATCTAAGTCTAATATAACCTTTTTCCTTTTACCAAACATGGTGCATCATTACCAAATCTTACACTATTTGCATCATAATAATTCAACGTAATGAAGTTACTTTTGTCTCTAGTCATGTGATGTGAACACCTACTATCAATGATCCATCTATCATTCTTGTTCATACATGTCAAAAGTGCAGTTGTGTAATCTTCATCAGATTCATCCTTCATTGAAACATGCACCACTTCATCATCATGCTCATTAGATTCATCTTTTGTTTCCTCTTAAGAAATATAGCAATACTTCCTATTTTTGTCTTTGTAGTCCTTACTATCTTCATCTCTCCTACTTTTGTACTTGTCACCACCTTTATAGTTCTTCTTCTCTAGACATCTAGTAGCAATATGACCAACCTCATTGTAAGTCAAACAAATGATAGTTAATTTACCTTTGAACTTACCTTTACATTTGTGGAATCTTCTGTCTCATAGTGCTTCAAGTTGTTCTACATCCTCTTCATCTGTATCACTATCACTAGACACATACTTTATCCTTTTCTTCTTTTCCTTCTCATCAAGTTCCTTCACTGACATCTTAGCTTTGAGAGCAGATTTAATATTTCCAAGTTCATAATTATCAAAGCTCGATATCTCAAAAGTAGCAACTCTACCTACCAAACCTTCAAGTGTTAGATTATGTTGGCATTATGTTGTATTTCTCATTAGTGATAACACTTATTCAATTCTGAATGGCTACTATGCTCATCATTAGTTTATAGCTTATATTGAGCATTCAGTGGTTGCCAAGTAAGTTCATCACTCAAGCAGTTCACACAGTTCAATAGTGTATACCAAGCTTCATAGTGTCTACTGAGTCATTAGTTTCTGTGATATGAAGCCAATTTCTACCAAGTGATGGATGTGTAGTACTTATCGAGTAATAACAAGGTAAATGAAGGATTCAGTATCTACCGAGATACACTATATCTATCAAGTGACACTATATGTACTGAGTCTCCAATGGTTACTGAGTTCCAAGCTATTTTGTGTGATTAGTATGGATTGAGATTCCACTTCTACCAAGTGCATGACGATGTTGAGTAATGAAGTGGATGTCAAGTATCAAAATTTCACCAAGTCAGCTTGAAGAACCTGAGTTTTGTAATGTTTGGCTGACTCAGTAATATTTTGTTTACTTATGTTTTAGCTAACCTTGTAATTGTAATTATTGGAATGGTATATATGTAATTTAGTGTATCATTTGCAATGTATGGATGATGTGCCAAGGAATGAACATGTAACTTTTGAAAAGAGTGAATGCAAATTAGTAGCAGAGCAGAGTCTACAACAAGGTTGTTAACGAGTAACAAAGACATATCAATCATAAGAGGTGATCTATACTTCAAGAATCTAATCATCATTCAACTTGTAAGTCAGTTCTACTATTCCATCTTGACAGGTGAATCAGTTTTCCAAATCCTTTAATAGGGTAGACTTAAGAGTCTTTATATAAATCTCTTAACAGAGTGCATACTTCATTGTATATTTTTAAAACCTCTAACAAGGTGGACTCAGTAGTCCCAATTGCTCCTAACATGGAAGATCATAAAAAGTGGTCAATGTAAGCCCTAACAGGCCAAATTTATGTTAGATTGTGGTGACTGATCAGGAAAGTACTGTACATACTTCATGGTAGCCGACATATTATGGCCGACATATGGCCGACATGTTATAACCCTAAAGCGGTTTAATACTTGTATAAAAAGGGCTTAGGGTTGGGTATTTTTTATGTGTGGTGATACGAAATTGGTTCTTGCGGCGGTATTGAGCTGTAAGGGATTACAGATTGTAATCAGGTTGTAATCACTGGATTGTAATAAGATTGGACTTGCTGTTAGGTGGACGTAGCCCAGGGATTGGGTGAACCACGTTAAATCTTGGTGCCTTGTGTTCATTTCTGTGTGTTCTATTATTTTTGTTATTGGTTATATTTGCATGTAGTTTTTATTTCTGTCAGTGGTTTATCCTAACAAGTGGTATCATAGCCTAGTTGTTTCTCAGTTATCTTCTGCAGGAAAGTCTCATAGTTAAGTGGGAGTCTCACGGTTGAGTGGGAGCAATGGCAGATGATGGTAAGATGAGGGTTGATAGGTTTAATGGGCAGAACTTCCAGTTATGGAAGATGCAAATGGAAGACTATTTATATCAGAGGGATTTATGGAAGCTGTTGGAAGGAAAAGCCAAGAATCAGGGAACTATGTCAGAGGCTGAATGGGATCTTTTGGACAGGAAGGCACTCTGAAGCATTCGGTTATGCTTGGCACCATCGGTGGCATTTAATATTACAAAAGCAAAGACGACAGAAGATTTGATGAAAACCCTAGCGACATTGTATGAAAAGCCCTCCACTTCAAATAAGGTATTTCTCATGAAGCATTTATTTAATATGAAAATGGCAGAAGGTGGATCTGTTGCAGATCATTTAAATGAGTTTAATACTATTACTAGTCAATTATCTTCTGTGGGTATCAATTTTGATGAAGAAAATAGGGCTCTCTTGATTTTGTGTTCTTTGCCTGAAAGCTGGAATGTCTTGGTAATGGCGGTGAGTAATTCTGTTCCTGGATCAAGTACCCTAAAATATGATGATGTGATCGGTGTTATTTTAAGTGAGGAAACTCATAGAAAATCCTCAGGTGGATCTACATCAGGAAGTGCTTTAAATGCACAAAGCAGGGGCAGAACAACTGAAAGAGGAAGTAACTCTAGAAATCGTGGGAAATCAAGAGGAAAGTCAAAGGGGAGGAGGTCTCAATCGAGAGGACCAAATGATTGCTGGTACTGTGGAAAACCAGGGCACAAAAAGAAAGAATGCTGGACTCGAAAGAAAAATGTAGCAGATAAATTAGATGGAGACAAAGAGGCAAATGTGGTTAGTAATAAATCCGAAGAGGATGCTTTGCTTCTGTCTTTAGAGAGTGTTGATGATTCATGGGTTTTAGATTCTGGTGCTTCTTTTCATGCTACACCTCATAGAGGTTATTTCATTGATTATGTCCAAGGGGATTTTGAGCTTGTTTATTTGGGGGATAATGAACCCTGTCAGATTGTTGGAAAGGGAAAAATTAAGATTAAGTTGCAGAATGGGAATCATTGGCTACTACATGAGGTAAGACATGTTCCAAAGATGAGTAGGAATTTAATTTCAGCAGGGAAACTCGGTGATGAGGGTTGTGTAATTACTTTTAATGATAAAAATTGGAAGGTTTCAAAAGGTTCCCTTGTAGTAGAAAAAGGTGTGAAAGTAGGCACCTTATATCTTTGTACAGGTCATATTGTTCCTTCTACTTTGATTGTTTTAGAGAAAAATGAATATTCAGGAACAATTACTGCAGTTGAGCAGGGAGAACAAATAGCTACTATAGATTCTGATACAGCGCTGTGGCACAATAGACTTGGGCACATGAGTGAGAAAGGTATGAAAGTACTTCATTCAAGGAAAGTTTTACCAGGTCTAAAATGTGTGAATATGGATTTCTGTGAAAGTTGTGTGTATGGAAAACAAAAGAGAGTGAGTTTTGTAAAGACAGGGAAGGAAAACAAAAAGGAGAAATTAGAGCTTGTGCATACAGATGTATGGGGACCAGCTCAGGTATCTTCCCTTGGTGGCTCTCATTATTATGTTACATTTATTGATGACGCAACTAGAAAAGTATGGGTTTATTTCCTTAGACAGAAATCTGATGTATTTCAAACTTTTAAGAAATGGAAATGCTTGGTTGAAAATGAGACTGGTAAGAAATTAAAATGTCTCAGATCTGATAATGGTGGTGAGTATTGCAGTCATGAATTTGAAGATTATTGCTCCACTAATGGTATTCGTAGACAAAAAACTATTCCAAGGACTCCACAGAAAAATGGAGTGGCTGAACGCATGAACATGACTATAATGGAGCGCGCAAGGAGCATGAGGTTGCATGCTGGGTTGCCCTTACACATGTGGGCGGAGGCTGTCAATACTGTAGTATATTTGATTAATAGAGGTCCCTCTACTCCTTTGGGCTGTGGTATTCCAGAGGAAGCATGGACTGGTAAGAAGGTGAGTTATTCGTTTCTCAAGACCTTCGGTTGTGAAGCTTTTGCTCATATATACTCTAAAAATAGAACCAAGCTAGAAGCGAAATCAAAGAAATGTGTCTTTGTTGGATATGGCATTAATGAATTTGGCTATAGGCTTTGGGATTTTGAAAATCATAAAATTATAAGAAGCCGGGATGTCATATTCAATGAAAAAGTGATGTACAAAGATCTGTTGCAGCAACATGAGAAGAAAGAAGATGATTATGTAGTGCTGGATGATACTCCAAAAGCTGATGTTCCAGCCATTCCTCATGATGTGCAACAACTGCAACAACAAATACCACACACACCAGTGAATGTTAGACGGTCAACAAGGCCAATTAGACCTCCACAAAGGTTTTCTCCCTCTTTGTATTCTATTTTACTTACTGATGCTGGTGAACCTGAAAGTTATGATGAAGTTGTGCAGGTGGATACTAAGATTCAGTGGGAGTCTACAATAAAAGATGAAATGGACTCTTTGCTGAAAAATAAGACATGGGATTTGTGCAAGTTGCCTGCAGATAAAAAGACTTTACAGAATAAATGGGTTTACAGGTTGAAAGAAGAGGAAGGAGGTAAGAAAAGATTTAAGGCTAGGTTAGTTGTAAAAGGATTTGCACAGAAAAAGGGAATTGATTTTGATGAGATATTTTCTCCTGTTGTTAAAATGACTTCTATTCGTACTGTTTTAAGTCTTGTGGCTACTGAAGATTTTCTTTTAGAGCAGATGGATGTTAAAATAGCCTTTCTTCATGGTGATTTGGATGAAGAAATATATATGGCTCAGCCATAGGGTTTTGAGGTCAAAGATAAGGAGAACTTAGTGTGCAAATTGAAGAAAAGTTTATATGGCCTGAAGCAAGCACCTCGGTAATGGTATCTGAAATTTGACAGTTTTATGCATGAGCATGGATATAATAGGTGTCAGTCAGATTACTGTGTTTATTTTAAGAGGTTGGATGATGATAGCTACATTATTTTATGTCTATATGTTGATGATATGCTTATAGCTGGGTCTAACATGCATCATATTAAGGGGCTAAAATGCTAGTTAGCACATGCATTTGCTATGAAGGATTTGGGGGCAGCAAAACAAATCCTTGGTATGAAGATTTGCAGAGATAGGAAGAACAGAACATTGACGCTATCTCAAGCTGATTATGTTGAGAAGGTGTTGCAACGTTTCTCTATGGAGAATGCTAAAGCTGTCAGCACACCTTTACCTGGTCATTTGAAATTGACTAAGGAGATGTGTCCCAAGACACAGGAAGAGGAGGATAAGATGTCCAAGGTACCCTATGCTTCAGCTGTAGGAAGTTTGATGTATGCTATGGTATGCACTAGGCCAGATATTGCACATGCAGTGGGAGTCGTTAGCAGGTATATGAGTCATCCAAGTTTTGAGCAT
Organism: Cupressus sempervirens; assembly: GCA_028749045.1. Classification (NCBI taxonomy): domain Eukaryota; kingdom Viridiplantae; phylum Streptophyta; class Pinopsida; order Cupressales; family Cupressaceae; genus Cupressus; species Cupressus sempervirens. The sequence continues at coordinate 321,252,853 of CM053792.1, read as the reverse complement.
TGGAATGCTGTCAAGTGGATTCTTAGATATTTGAGAGGAACATCCAATAAGTGTTTACACTTTGGGGGCTCTACTACTGATTTACAGGGCTATGTTGACTCAGATTTGGCTAGGGATATTGATACCAGGCGGAGTACTACAGGTTATGTCTTTACTATTGGTGGGGCAGCCGTGAGTTGGGTTTCTAGGCTACAGAAGATTAATGCTCTCTCCACTATAGAGGCAGAGTATGTTGCTGCTACAGAGGCAGCCAAAGAGATGATATGGCTTCAGTTCTTCTTGGAAGAATTGGGACATCCTTAGAAGGATAATTATTTGTTCACAGATAGTCAGAGTGCCATTCATCTTGTTAAGAATTTAGCTCTGCATTCTAAGACCAAACACATACAGTTGCGGTACCATTTCATTCGGTTAGTTTTGGAGGATGGACAGTTAAAGCTGGAGAAGATACATACCAATGAAAATCTAGCAGATATGTTGACAAAGGTTGTCACAAGGGAGAAGCTGAACTCCTCTTCAGCTTCAATTGGTCTTTTAGACTAAATGTGAATAAAAGAACAGTAGAGTCCAGGGTGGTTTGATCCAGTGGGAGCCCCATGCGGTAGTTGTATTGCTACAGGATCAGTCTCCAAGTGGGAGATTGTTGTTTAGTGTGGAGCCTGATTAGCCCCCAAGTGGGAGATTGTTAGATTGTGGTGACTGATCAGGAAAGTACTGTACATACTTCAATGAGGGTTTCTAAGGTTATATCTTGTGTCACATTTTTGTGGGTATGTTTAGTATTCTCTTGCATGTGGATTTTAATTCCATGCTTAATTTAGATCAATTATGGGTTATGTGGAAATGGTTAATTTTTTTCTTGCAAGTTTCCTTACAATTAAATATGTTCATTCCTCCTCATGGAACGTAGTTGTGTCCTACTAGAACTTTGACCCAGTTGACCAAAATGCTAAATTTCCTTTTGCATTACATTGTAGATGTTAGAGACTTATTCTGTTTCAATTTTTAGCTTATGACGAATCCGTTTACACAATTTTCAAATGTGATTCCAAATACAATTTCTATCTTTTTACTAGTGTCAGCATTTGCAAATTTGTTAGAACCCCTGTTCATGATGTTATATCTTGAGATCTATCATAGGTAAGATAAAATGGATTATACCACTATGTTTTCCTCCAAAAATAATTTAAGTGTGCCAATTTTCACATCTTGACGAATCTGTCTGCACACTTTTCCAAGTCAATTCCATTTGCAAAAATTGCTTTTCTGAAATTGTTTCAATCTGCAAAATTCAAGTAGCCTACTTTGACTTCTCACCATTTGCGCCCAATTATTCATCATGAGCCTAAAATGTAGATTCATACTATCCTTGTGACAGAGAACCAATGCCCCAATTTTTGTTCTCCTGAGTGTCAGTTTGCCTAGTTTTCAAAGCCAAATCCGAACCTGATTTGTAGTCTTGTGACATGTTTTCTTGTAGATAATTCTGAGAGGTAAACTTTGATAGAAAATATCTTTTGACCTAAAATTAATAATGAGACGAGATTTTATAGGGTGCAAGAGTGCAGAGCAAAGAATCAGTGTGCCAATTTTTAGAGCTTAGTCAGGTGTTTGGGTCAGTTTTTAAGGCCAGTCAAAGGACCTTCTGACCCAACAGTGACGATTTGCAGATCAATGGTAAAATGAGTTTCAATTGATTGATAAGTGGTTGAACTTGTTTCCAATCAATATGATGGGTTCAATCGGCTAGTTTGAGAAATTAGGCATTTGAAAATGAATTTTTTTTTAGCTGAACCCACTTTGGGGCTCAACCAATTTCAGTAGATTGCAAATTTGTACCTTCTCGAAGGAGTGAGCTAACATAAATTAAAAATCAGGGCAAAATCTAAGATGGTCTTCAATCTAAATCATTTTAAGGGAAAATAGTTTAGGTGCACAAAATTCTCTAGTAGCCAAAGATTCTAGTGTAAATTCTATGGCTACAAATATCTTTTCAAATCCAAACTCTTTCAATAATCAGAATAAACACTACTGGGAACCTCTACTTCTAGATGATATTACACCAATTTTTTATAATTCAGAAGATAAGCTAATGGATTTGCAATCATATAAAGAAGAGAATATAAATACATTCCATTGGGATTCTTGCAAAATGATTTCCTAATTTATCAGAAGAGAGTGCCAAATGTATGTGTGAAGTATGAGGATGACCAAGGAGCTCAACCACCTATAGAAATATGTAATGCTGAGGTTAGTTTTTACAATGATATGACAAAGAATACTGGAGATGGTCAAATGATGCCTTTTAAAGAGGAGTCAGGTGTACTGACTATAGGCAAAGACTCTAGTAAGGCAAGTACTTGTATTCTAGATGTTCATAAAGGAACATCAGAATATGCACACCTAGTTGTAGAAAAGGTTCAACAAGAAGTAGATACAAATGAAAAATCAACTATATATTTGAATAATTAGGGTGTCAATTTTCCTTGCAGTCTTAAAAAACTTCCAACCACAAGATAATGAATTGTGGGATGCCAAACAAACACAGGACTCTGTTGTGGATGAAGATAAGAACATGGATGTTGATATTCAGTACCTCTCTAGTATAAAAAGTATTGCCTCTATGGATGATAATCAAGCAAGCATGATAGAAAAGGAGGAAGAACACAAAGGAGGCACTGATACATTAGTTCATCTAAAGAAGAAAAATGGACAACTTCTTGGTAGAATTTTTGACCTTGAGGGCTAGGAAAATGAATCTCAGCAAACTAAAAAAATGATGAAGACGACAAGAGAATGGGAGGTAACTTTCCCTTGAATTAGATAAATAGGTCCTTGAACTTTCTAGTGTGGCTCGTGACTACAAAATGGCACAAGAATTTTTTGCAAAAGAGATGGAGTAGATAGAGTGTGACTATGAAGCAACTCGCGGCATTAGCAGGCACCCACATGAAATCTAAAAGCCACAATGTAAATGGAATCTCGCTTAGATTAGCACACAGTGTGGAGAATTAAATCAGCAGTAGATGAAGAATTAGGAACCTGAATTATAAATGAAAGAAAGCATCTTTTAATAAATTTGACCAAATTCTACCCCCACATTAGAATGCTACAAGGAAACCTAGTGAAGCTTAAATGAGAACAAAATGAAGCCGCAAGAGCTCCACATTTAGCTGCAAGATGCCATGGAAGTCAAAGTGCATAGCCAAAAGGAAAACCCACGTAGGTGAAGATGGAGGAAAAAATGCAGTTGAAGGAGTAATACAAGATTTTAACAAAGGAAGTGTTAGATTGTGGTGACTGATCAGGAAAGTACTGTACATACTTCATAAATAGTGTGGTTCGGAGCATCACCCCGAAATTTTTTTTTTTTGGAAGTAGCCGACATATGGCCAACATGTTATAAACCTAGAGCGGTTTAATACTTGTATAAAAAGGGCTTAGGGTTGGGTATTTTTTATGTGTGGTGATACGAAATTGGTTCTTGCGGCGGTATTGAGCTGTAAGGGATTACGGATTGTAATCAGGTTGTAATCACTGGATTGTAATAAGATCGGACTTGCTGTTTGGTGGACGTAGCCCAGGGATTGGGTGAACCGCATTAAATCTTGGTGCCTTGTGTTCATTTCTGTGTGTTCTATTATTTTTGTTATTGGTTATATTTGCATGTAGTTTTTATTTCTGTCTGTGGTTTATCCTAACACTCTATATTACAAAAGTGAAATTTTGTGGGTATCATCCCCAACCAAATTTTACTCTCTATTTGGAAGGTTTCTATGTCACCAAAATAATATGTTCATGTGTTATGAATGTTTATATTTCTCATACATGCAATAGATTAAATGAATTAATGGTGAATGATTTATATTCCTAAGTGTTGAATTGTTTTAAAGTTTTCATGGTTATTGATTCACCCCTCCCCTCTTAGTAACCTAGCCAATCTTGATTATTTCCAACAATTGGTATTAGAGCTTTGTGGTTCTCAAGATAAAGTTTGACAGCTTGAGCAAAGATCAAGGACAATGGGGATATTTAGACTTGATAAAGCTATTGAGAATGAGAAGTTAGATATGGAAATGGCCATAGCTCAACTCAAGGAAGCACAAGAGCATCTTTCCCAATCACTAAAAAGAAGGATAGAACTTGCAAGATAGATGAATGACCACTAGTATGTTGAAGAAAATATTGAAGATTTTTTTCCATTAAGTAGTTCAGATGAGGCTAACGAGGAAATCAAAGAACTCCTTGAGAAGAATGGTTTTCTACAAGAAGAGTTAAGAAAATTGAAAAGAGAAGAAGAAATTTAGTCAATGACAATGTGTGAAATTTTGAAACAAAGGAATAAGGCAAATGAAGACTTGGAAGAAAGCAACAATGCCAATTTGGTTCTTTGTTGACATGTATTTTCTTTTGTGTGCAAAAGTTTTTCCCATTTAAAGGTTCTGTTGTATGGAGAAAAGATGTTCCTATTCTATACCAGATAAATGAGCTCATTGTAGAAATGGGTGTAAACTTTGACAGCATTATGGACAACTATTTTGAAGATTTCAAGCAAATGATGAACAATAGGTTCAAGATTCCTCCTAAACTTATTGAGGATTATAAATATGATGTGTGTTTCATGGTTGACTATGATAAAGTGTACATTTAGGCAGTCATGCCCCAAGTTGCATGGGTAAAACCTCTCCCATATTAGGTCAATATTGATGAAACTAGGAATATTATTGAAGCATTGGTAAATGAGCCTATAGATCCCAAGCAAGCAATCTTTGGAACATATGATGAGGTCAAAGCCAGCATTGAGCTTGAAATCAAACTACCCTAGGCAATCAACAAAGGAAAGAGGAAGATAGCCAAGATGAAAACCATCTCTAGCCCTCTTATGCTTACAAAAGGTAAAGGGGCAGATGAAAAAGAACAAGAATGAGAAGGAGAAGGAGAAGAGCAAGAATCTGAGAAGGAGGTAGAGCCAACAAAGAAGAAGGGTAGGGTAATCATTACCAAGCCACGAAAGGCCTCCATAGTTGTCTTCACTAGAAGATCAAAAGGAAAAGGAAAAGGTGAAGTTGTGCTCACAAAGCCCCCACTTACCTTCTAGGAAAGATTGAAATAGATGGAAGAAGGAACAGGTATAAAAAACTTCAAGGCCCTCAAGTTTGAGACAAGGACTGATGCTGATAAGATGCAAATTGAGGAGTTGGTACTCAAAAAAATGGGAAAATGGAAATATTCCCCGGATCAAATTGCTCCTCAAATCTCAAAAGAATTGTTAGTAAGATTGCAACCAAGGTGGGAATCAGTTGTACAAGTAGCTAAAGATATTTATGAACAATCTTTGAGAAAGTTATTCCCAAATCTCATTGATGTAAAAGTAAAGGTAGTGATGAAAAAAAATGAAGGTAAAATGATGATTAGATTCCATACATGTTTTATTTTAATCAAATATATTGAGCATGTTGTTAGAGATGCAACAAACATGTGGAAGAACATCTATCATCTACATAAGCCTAGCGATGATCCAGTGGAAATCAAGGATGATTATTGTGACAATGATGAAGAATAAGATAACACTCCATGTGTTACCTTTGATATTGAAGACTATTAGGCATTAATGGTTGATGATGAAGAGAAAGAGGAAGAAGCTTAAGAGGAAGACAAGGAAGAAAATGAAGAAGATGATCCAATGAAAATTGCAATAGAAGTCATTTCTTCCCTTCCTCGTTCTCCACCTAAAGCTGCTACATCATCAGGGTTGGAGATAGCTTCAGCAAGTATGATTGCCACCACCACAGATATATCATCTACACTTGCTACCTCATAGCTCTAGGTATCTGCAATAGAAGTGTTAGCTGCTTCATCTACCAAGCTATAGCCCTCTTCATCAGCCCCTAAGCAATCTACCTCAGTAGTATACATAGTTGCTAGTTCTCTGATTGTGTCAATTTCTACAGCACCATGTACAATAAATTTTCCAATATGTTCTACAATTTTTTCACCTATAGCTTTAATTGCACCAACCTTTGTGCTAGTCAGTTCTTCAATTATGAATATTCTAGTAGGGCCACCCTGAATAATCTATTTTAGGGATTTGCAGTGGCCCCTTTCAAATATAGGGGAGTTTCCCACCCACTCGATCAACCTGCTAGAAGAACTAATCACGTGACGTAGATAATAGATGATAGTATCCAGCTTAGCGCAACTTGTCCCTTAGAATAGTGGGGCACTTCAGCTCTTCTAATCTGAGAAGCATAGGAAGGATAGGCAATAGAACAATGGTAAAAAAAACCAATATGCCTGAAAACTAGATCCACCTCTTACTTGCCTTATAGGTAGTAGGGTCCATAAAATTTTAGGCCGATCACAGGGTGGCACTAAAGCTAGACATCTTTGGAAATAGGCTCATGTCGATTACTATGGTTACGCCTGGCACGGGCAGCTGCGGAGCTCCCACGGGCTGAATTGCACTTGACAAGGTCATATGGTACAATGATGCTATGGGATCCGTACCAGCAGGGAAGAGCGTCGTTAGCAATGGAGCTGACATTTGTGTTTGTCCATTAAGGTCGACATGGATGCTTCTCCATATCCCCGATACAGTAAGGCCCATTATTATGACTATTCTATCTCTTATTCCATCCTCTAGGGTTTATCTAAATTTGAACTCTCTATCTCCAGGGTAGGGCCCTCTGATCCCAATGCCTTCGCCTGAGATGACAACGAATAGAGAAACATACATCACTATTGGTACTTCATTTTTGGGAAGCATATCAATTTTGGATACAATTAGCACTTCTTTAAGTTTTCCTTCAAGTAGACCCATTCAAGTCTTTTTCACAAGTCCAACAATTTCTACAATTGTTTCCATTTCTAAGTCTAAGGGAGTAAGATCAAAAGTAAAACCAAAGACTCCTCTAAAAAAATTTCTTACTAGCAAGGCAATAAATGAAGATATCAATTTGGATAAGGAAATTGTTATTACTATGTTGGATTTGGACAATGCCACAATTGATGAAATGAGATTGGTTAGTAAGCTTTTAGAGAAAAAGGTAAGGTAGAAATAGCTTAGAGATGAAAGTGATAGAGAGTTTACTATAATTGAAAATGCTAAGAACATAATAACTAAGGCTATAGGTGTTGATTTTAACTCATCTCAATAAATTTTGTTACAATTAGAAGAGGTTATAAATAAGTTCAATGAGGATACCTCTGGCCAAGAAAAGCTCATTGAGAAGGAAAAAAAGAAGTTTGATAATAAGGTGCTTAAGCACATTGCTCAACACATTGCCATTAATCAGGTACAAAAAACTACAATTTTGAGCTATCTCGAGCAATCCTTCACTAATGTAACATCACTTTTTGGCAAGCTTTTTGATGTTAGCAAGTATACGAAGGATATAAAGGAGAAATTAAGTAAGATTGATGTTGATATGAAAGCAAGCACTAAAAGGCTATAGCTTAACCCTAGTTCAAGCTCATCACATCATATGAAGGTGAAATTTTTGTTATAAATGAAGGTAGAATATCTATGAGAGGAAGCCAGGATTAGGACTACACTGATTGATATAAAAAATATGATCCTTCCAATTATGGACTCAAGGCAGAAACACATTGCATACTTGAAAAAATTGGTCCAAGACAATAATTTTTCCTTAGCAAATCATATGATTGTACTTTTTGTAGAAGTTCAAGTGGCACTTTCCACTTGTAACATTTTGCAAGGCAATTGGGATAAGAAATTGGCTCTTATTCTCAAGGTACACTCTAAATTTCTCTCATATTTTGGTGTCTCTATTTGATTATTTTTGCATATACTCTTTTGCATTACTGTCTAAAAGGGGGAGTAAGAGATAGTAAGAGACATGGGAGTAAGAAATGATAAGAGATTTGCAAAAAAAGAAGGTAGAAAATAGATTGATATATGTAAAGATAAAGGCTATGTATATACTATGCCATATGTATGGGGGAGATATGTGAGATATGTAAGATATGTATATACAGTAGCTTTACAAAGATCAATTTTGAAAAATAAAAAATCAGTATGTTAGTGTACATAAGTTTTGGCTGATAAGTGTTTTTGTCACTAATGCCAAAGGGGGAGATTGTTGGCATTATGTTTTATTTGTCATTAGTGATAGCACTTATTTGATTCTAGATGCCTACTGAGCTCATCACTTAGTCTACAACTTATACCGAGCATTTAGTGGTTGCCAAGTAAGTTCATCACTCAAGCAGTTCACACCGAGCACTCCTGAAGCTACCAAGTAAGTGTGTAGTTCAGCAGTGTATACTAAGCTTCATAGTGTCTATCAAGTCATCAGTTTGTGTAATATGTAGCAAGTTTCTAGTGAGTGATGGATGTGTAGTGTTTACCAAGTAACAACAAAGTAAAAAAAGGATTCAGTATCTACCAAGTGACACTATATCTACTGAGTCTCCAATAGTTACCGAGTTCCAAGATATATCATGTGATTAGTATGGACCAAGCTTCCACTTCTACTGAGTGCATGATGATGTCAAGTAATGCAGTGGATGTCGAGTATCAAAAATTCACCAAGCCAACTTGAAGAACCTGAGTTTTCTACTATTTGGCCAACTCAGTAATATTTCATTTACTTATGTTTTAAGTAACCTTGTAATTGTAATTATTGGAATGGTATATATGTAATGTATTGTATCATTTGCAATGCATGGCTGATGTATCAAAGAATGAACATGTAATTTTTGAAAAGAGTGCATGTGAATCAATAGCAAATTAGATTCAATAGCAAGGTAATTAAGGAGCAACAAAGACATATCAATCATAAGAGGTGATCTATACTTCAAGGATCTAATCAGCAATCACTTTTTAAGTCAGTTCTATTATTTCACCCTAACAAGTGAGTCAATTTTCCAAATCCTTTAATAGGGTAGACTTAATAGTCTTTGTATAAATCTCTTAATAGAGTGCATACTTCATTGTATGTTTTTAAACCCTCTAACAAGGTGGACTCAATAGTCCAAATTGCTCTTAATAGGGAAACTTTATACTACATTGGTGAATTTTTGTGGGTATCATCCCCATCCAAGTTTTACTTTCTATTTGGAAGGTTTCTGGGTCACCAAAATACTATATTTATGTGTTATGAATGTTTATTTTTCTCATACATGTAGTAGATTAAATGAATGAATGGTGAATGATTTATATTCCTAAGTGTTGAATTGTTTTATAGTTTTGAAGGTTACTAATTCACCCCTCCCTTCTCAATAACCTAACCAGTCTTGATCATTTCTAGCAAGATTATTCCCTAGTGTACGTCCTAGTTCTTGAATTATAGAAATTCTAATAGCACATATAGGAAAAAATGTTCTCAAAACTTTTCTTTGTACAATATTATCATCTATTTTACTAGTGGCTCCCCTTATTGCATTAACAACTTCTTTTATCCTTGCAACCCATTTAGAAATATTTTCACCTTCTTCCATTTTCATATCATCAAACTTACCTATGAGGATTTCAAGTTTGGCTATCAGAACATTAATGTCTCTTCCATAGATGGTGGTTAAGGCATCAGATATTTTCTTTGCACTATCAAGACCTTTAACATCATCAAACTCAACATAACTTTTTTCATATCCTCAGTAGTTGGAGCTCTAGCAAGATCAAAATGCTTAGTAGTAATCATAGATTGTGCATGATCTCCAAATCCTCCAAGGTGTATCCTCATCAAACTTTTCCATGCAAGAAAGTTATCTCTATTAAGCTTGGTTACTTCTCTTTTTGACATCTTGATATTTGTGCTTCCAGTACCTTCAAACTAGTCCTCTTAAGTAGATGATATTGATACCAATTATTAGAATACTTTAGAATAACTAAGAAAGGGGTGGGGGCGGGGGCAGTGAGGGTGGGAATGAATCAATTATCAGAGGTCTAGATGTATAAATAAAACTTTGAATAGCTTAGTTAACCCATAAAAAAATTATAATCATGCATGCATCCATTAGATTATGCAATCTTTTAAATCTTCTATGTTACTATTGAATAAACTTGTACAAATGTAGACATGAAACATAAAAAATTCAGCAAAATACTTGATGCAATAATTTATGTGGAAATGCAATTTTAAAAAAACCACCAGTAACATGCTACCCTTTTTCACTCTTCTAAAGTGATGCCCTGTAAGGCCAACCCTGTTAAAGGTTACAACACTAGTAAAGGATTTCAATACCCTATTAGGAGTGAGCCTTGTTAGAGGACTTAGGACCATTCACTTGGAATGTCACCTAGTTAAAGGATTTATGTAAATGACTATTAGGTCAACCTTAATCAAAAGGATTTACCCTAGACTAATACAATTATTAAAGAGTAAAAGTAAAGTTTGATCTGATAATAAGTTACAACTCCATTTGTAGATTATAGAACTCTATTCCAATCCTAAAATCTACTTAGCCTCCATACATTTCAGCTCTAATAGCTTCTTCACCCTTTAAGAATTCATACCTTTAAGCCTTCTTTCTTAACATGCCAATGAAAACTCTTTTCTTAGGTCACTTGATGAAGCAAAACCCTTGACTCTTTGTCTTCATTAGGTTGTTATACATGAAAAACCTTGCTTTTGACCAGCCATTAAGATCTTTTTCCACTCATTCTCCATCATCCAATTTAGGGTTAGAATAGATTAGGTAGGATACAATGAATATACCCAATTTTTTATATCTCTTCTATAAACTTCTCCTTCAATCCTTTTCGTATTGACCTTAAAATGGTTTACCTTGAATTTTGTGCCACCAACTCATCAATCTTATCTTCCATCTAGTTCAGATAATCCAAGAAAAAAACTTATCAGCTCAGATCCATCGAATTCATGATCCTTCAAATAATACAACCATTTGACATTAACTTGCTTTTGATTCTTGGCACATACTATTTTTTTTACATCCTCTATAAACTTACTCACCATGAACTAAAGTTATTGGTGCTCAACATCAACTAAACTTTAATCGAAATCCACTATTTTTCTTAGCATACACTAGAATAGACTTTTACTCGAATCAAACTAATTTTTTTCTTGGATTGCACTGACTTTTCTTGGCTCCTACTGTCCACTTCGTCAAGCTTGGTAGACAAACTTCATTTAAGTTGTTCTTTTATACTTGTTTAGTGTAACTAGCTTTGTAACCTTTAGTAGATTATCAATACGTCATGTTATCACTTTCTTAGTTGATTCTTGTACTCCTCTACATATCATAACTTAACCTTTCCTTTAGCTGCTATTGTTACATCTTTTGATCAAATCCTCTTCATCAATCAAATAAGTGATAGTACTTAAGTCATATAAGCAATTGTTTTACCAGCAAACACTAGGTTTGACATCAATGACAAAATGATGATTGAAACATATTGATCATAATTTTTTCAATCTATTCTCCATAGTCTCTTTCTTCAAAAATCTTTCTCAATATATTCTCAACATTATGCTCTTAATAAATTTAGGCATTGCATCACTAGATATGAGATATTTATTCACAGTGACCATTTTGCTTTAAAATATTTGGTGAACAAACCTACAATACTTGGAAGATTGGCTTGGTCATTATTTCTCATGCAAGAATTTGTCATCACCATAGTTAATATACATGGTAGGGACAATATCGTAGTTGAAGTTCCCTCTCAATTACATCTCCCTGATGATCTTGCAGCCATTGATAATAGATTTCCAAATGAGTATCTTTTTCTATTAGCCACACAAAACCCTTCGTATGTAGATATTGCTAATTATCTTAGCATAAGAAAAATTCCAGTATATTTATTTACCTAAGATAGAAAACTAATAGAAGAGAAGAGCTTTAATCATTCATTGATTACTAGGTTTATGTTCTATACCACTCCTGATCAAGTCATGCATAGTTGTCTAAGAGAAGATGAAATATATGATATTCTAAAGGCCTATCATGATGAACCCTATGGAGGTCACGTTGTAGACAAAAGAACAACCTTCAAAATCTTAACAACCAAGTATTATTGGCCAGGCCTATACAAGGATGTATCTAGATATAAAAAGAAATGTGACAAACATAAATGAATGGGAAGACCCACTAAGATAGATGAAATGCCCTCATAGCCTCAAGTAGTTGTCACAACCTTTGACCAATGGGGGATTGACTTTGTAGGACCCATTGAGCCTACTTCACAAGGAAAATCCTATATTATGGTGTGCACTGAATATGTCACTAAATGGGTAGAAGCTTAACCCATCAAACACCTAAGAGATATCAATGTGGAATTTTTTTATATGAATCTAATTTTACATGGTTTGGTGTTCCTAGGAAATTGACATCTAATCAAGGGATTCAATTTACATCCAATTTGATAACTTCTCTTATGAAGTAGTATACCTTTATGCATGGTAAATCATCACCTTATCATTCTCAGGCTAATGGCCAAGTTGAATTTAATAATAGGGAGCTAGAATCTATTTTAACTAAGACTATAGTACTTCATGGGAAGGATTGGGAACAATTCCTTTTTGAAGCTCTCTAGGCTTACAGAACTACCTAGAAATCCACAACTAGTTTTACCCCATTTGAGCTTGTTTATGGTAAATTAACTATAATGCCTATTGAGTTTGAATACAAAACATTGAAGACTACCTTGGAGATCAAGATAGAACTCAACATTTCCTAATAGGACAAAATCCTAAATTTAAACAATCTTTGATGAATAGAAGAAATATACACTAAATAATACTAAGCTCATTCAACACCGAAAGAAATACTAGCATGATAAGTTTATCAAATAGAAAATGTTTATCGTAGGTAATTCGACACTCCTTTATGACTAAGGATACCAACATCATCTAAGAAAGTTCCAAACACAATAGTTAGTACCATATGAGATTGTTTCTATATTTTGAAATGGTGTAGTTCAATTATCTACCATTAATCCTATTCACTTCAAATTTCTTGTCAATGGGCATCACCTCAAGGTTTATCATAAAATTTCTAGTTGTGAAGAGTTCCTACAGCAATTCCAACACAATGAGGATATTTTCATTCTTGTAGCCATTGAGTTTGGCTCTTCTACCTTGACTCTTGCTAGTTCTTGACTCCAATCAAGACTTTCATAATAAACACTTCTTTTTGAAGTACTTACTTTTCATCCATTCCACTTCCACACTTCTCTCTTCCATCTTACCATTCCATCCCATTACTATGTTAATTTCAATGATTATTTCCGAACATCTTTCCTGTAGTAGTTGCTAGGCACCTTTTGGATAACTCTAAAAGCATTTTATTTTATTCACGCTTTGTTATGATTTGTTATTGTTTATGTTTAACCACTCCTTCTTATCCTATCTTGGTGGGACCCATACCTTCATTTAGTTGGGGGATGGGAATATTTAAATAATTTTTTTAAAAATCATTTTTCAAATCACATGTACCTTCAAAGTGTGAGATGACTGGAAATAAGTACATATTTAATATCATGTGTTGGTAACTTCTCCTTCTATGAGTGCATCATTATTCAATTAAGGACATTAAAAGTGGTCTTTTAACCTTTTAAATATGTCTTGTAACATGTTTGGTTGACAAACTTATACATGCCTAAAAATCATGAAATTCAATGCAAAGGGATAGTATGAGGTATGATGTATTTAACTTCTCAAGTACAACCATTTTTTCTAAAAAACTAGAGCCAGTTTTGTAAGCATTGATTTGCTAAGTTTTGAACATCATTGTTTTTTGGAATTTAGTTGTAACTGACCATGGGCAAGGTTATATAAAGGAATGAGCTTGTTGATCATCGATTTCTTTCAAGAGATGTAGCCAGCTATGAAATATTTAGGAGAAGGGGATGGCTAGATTATTTGCTTCATTTGAGTGGATTCAATCAAGAAGTAGCCCTTCAAATTATGACCACCTTAATAGATTGAGTTGTAGTGGTTAAAGGTGAAAGAATTGATTTCTCAGAGGAAGTAATAGTAGAAGTCACTGGGTTTCCCCAGGAGGAAAAAAACTAGGAGAAAGAGTTTGATTTTAAGATGGCTAGGGCACAATTTAGCATACACTAGGATCTACCATTGGATATTGATAAAAAAAAAAGGAACTTTGAGGCTATCCTTTCCAATGGATATTACTCAACCTACTACATTTTTCATTTGATATTTCACATGTGAGGGACGATACAAAAATCTGCATGCTCCACATTTGAAGCTATTGGCTCACCTATGATATGATTATAGAAAAATAAACCTTCCCAATCTTTTGTTCAATATTATTAAGAAAAAAGCTTCTTTCATATAGTTACGTAGTGATTAGTATCAATCTCTCATAATGGTATGATAACTTGTATTGTAGAAATGAAGTTAAATAAACAAGCAATTGCATAATGGGAGGAATTCTCATAGATGAAAGAGGTAAAACCTAGGTTGGTCAGCCTTAGAGGCTAGGGGTTAGGATGGAAGGGAAAGAATGTCCATAGGATTCTATAAAGTTGTCCCTATAGCTAAGAATACTCCTAAAGTCTCTCCCTCTAGTCTTAAGCCAACTAAGAAATGGATTTACAAGGATGAACACTCAATTGTTAGAAAGAAGAAAAGAAAAGAGATAGAAACTACTAGTGCTTCTACAGCCCCATCATCTTTTAAAAATAGGTCCTCTACTAAGAAGGACAAAGGAAACTTTTTGGAACCATTCATATATAAAATGGAGAGAATCATTATTTTCAAGAGGTTGAAATATGTTAACATATGTTGAGGTTTCTATAGTGAAAGCATATTTATTGAACTAATAGAGGGAGAATCTTGAGATTGATTGGATGAGAATCAGAATGAAACTAAGAAACAAAGAAGAAAAATACAAAAGGACATGATAATACATTATTGAAGTTTTGGATTGCATGGCCACGAGTGATTTATGATTGGTGTTTTAATCAATGCCAAAGATGGAGAGTGTTGGAAAATATAGTTGGAGTAATTATTATGCTATCATTGATGTCATGCCTATTGGTAAGGAAGAGTGTAAAACCTACTAGAGAGACATTTTACTAATAGCATAGGCTGTCTTATTATTTGGTTGATTTAGAGGATTTGAAAAGAAGAGATCATGAGATGACCTAGTGAATGGTTGAGTTGAAATGTGTTAAGTGGCATGGAAACACAATGGGCACTTCATAAGTTAGTCTTTGACAAGATAATGTGATGTTCAATTAATACATAAAGCAAAGAAGATATTTGGATGAAGCTAAGAATTGAAACAAGTCAAAAGAATAAGCTTGGCTAAGTATTGGTATTGCACAATCAATGTAGGAGTTGAAGTAGAACATTAAGGAACTCAAGTAGAAGCCAATAAAAATAGTTTAAGATGAGTGTTATTTATTGGTGAGAAAATGTATGAAGAAGTGTAGTAGCAACTAAGAATATTAATGGTTGAGTGAGCATATTGATTCTAAGTAAGAAATTATAGGGATGATTGAGATACACAATGATGACCAAGCTAAAGAACACAATGATTTTTGAGTGACAAAAGTAGTTATAGTTTGAGAAACTTTTGATTTTAAGGTTTAGACATATGGAATTTTGAATTAGTCAAAGTGCATGGAAGATAAGGACTGATGATATGTCATATCTAATGTATGAGGAGATTTTTTTACATGATCAAAGGAAATGACTTCATCAAAATTTTTTAGAAGAAGAAGGAGAACAAAGAGATTGAAGTATTTGATGAATCTAACCTAGCCCTAAGTTCAATAGTGATGTTTAAGTAGAGAAACATTGAAATCACCTATTTAAGGAAGTATAAGGAATGAATTTGAAAGTTGGTTTTCTATTGATTAGTGATATTAAGGATAAATTGTGAAGAGGAGAGAAATAGAGGTGAAGTGTGAAGAATTTGTGAGGAATGATTTCTTGAGGAGATGCTAGGTATATCAATAATGAAGATGTTAATAAATTAGCATATGAGTGAATGGAGATCTAAATTTGCAAAGTGAGTTGTAATTTATAGATCAAAGCTACTATTACATTCTAACCATTATATCAATCTAAAATCCTTTCATCAAGGTTGACCTAACAATAATTTTGTAAATACTTTAATCAAGGTGACATTATAATGGAATGATCCAAAGTCCTCTAATGAAGTCATTCCTAATAGGGTGATTAATTTGATTAATAAGGTCACATTTAATAGTGTTTTGTATAGCCTTCAATAGGATTGGTTCTTAACCAAGCTCACTTCAGAAGAGTGAAACATCGGTAGCATGTTTTGATTGAGAAAGGAAAGAAAATTGGTAGCATGTATTGTACAATTTTTTATAGGTTTGGTTGTTAATAAAGCTCACTTCAAAAGAGTGAAAAATTGGTACCTTGGTACTTGGTATTTTTTCCCTAATTGGGTTTCCACATTAATCCTGGTGTCAAAATGCTATTTTCATGTGTGGATGTTATTATTTTGCATGCTATATTTTTTATTAGTTTATTTGGTATTAGTTGACACTTATAGAGACAATGAGTTAAGTAAATGCATGAAATGTTAAATTGTTGATGATACACTATAGAGATGAGTGGGTATCTGAGATTGGTTAATCTATTTGAAGTGATTAAAATTAAATTGGTACATATCCAGACCTGATGATATTGATTCACCCACTCTTAGTTATTCTAAATCATTAAATAAATACTTTCCTCCTTTTTATGCTAATATCAAAGTAGCTTTAAATGTAAAAATACTTACTTTGGATGAAAACCAAATTGATCAAGAAAGTCTTTGTGATTTTTCACATAATAGTAAGGGTACTATCCCAATTGGACTTAATTAGCTCAATGATTTGCTTCTCTATCCTTAACTTTTTTGTGAGATGTATCATATGATTAGAAATTTATTACCTTGGGGAAACTATCAGATCCTTAGCATCTTTAATATGATCTTTGATAACCTTTTGCTGAGTTAATAGCAATGCTTAATTTTTGTGATAAAAACTCACATATTACATTCTTCTTTTAGCAAATCAAGTTGAAGTCCAACTAGAAATTTCACTTTGTTGTAATGCATGAAGGATGTACTTGATCTATTTTTAATTCATCTACACTTTCCTTCATATCATCATTGACCTTTTGCAATTTATCTTTAACTTTACTTTTTACCAAGATAATATCACATAGTTTTTGAAATAAAAATAAAACATTCTTCACAATATTTTCTAGTTTGATAACATATGTGGACAAACCAACTTGTTGTATAGTAATTTTACTTGTAATTTTCTCCAATACTTGTCTCTCAAATTTCTTCTCTAATTGCTCCATAAGATTTGATTGTGTATCTATTTATGGTTCATTGAGCTTATTCCCAATATGTACTAGCTAATCGAAAATCAATGCTTTATAATTCCATACAATGTCTAGAACAACATCTAGCAATATATCCTTGACATCATGTAGTACTTATTTCTTCTTGTGCTCTTTCCTTAATCTAGCTTTATCCTTTTTCATTTCACAGAGCTTACTATATAATATTAAATCTTTCTTCATCCTATGTATTTAGTTCTAAGTTTTGTATGACAATCATTTAATCTAATGTCACTAGGTTATTCTTGAGTCCTTGTAAATCCTTCTACTTTTTCTTCATCTTGTTTCCATTTGAATCAATGTGGCATGTGCTCAGGGATGCTTGTAAAGGCATTAGAACCAAAGACTCCATATGTGTCTATTTTGGTTCGTCAATTTATTTTTAAATCATTATTTTACTCCTTTATCTATTAATCTTGTGAAATATTTTTACCATTACTAGTTTACAATGGTGGCAGTTTAGGCATCTCCTCCTAGATTATCTCAATGTAGTAACATATTTTCTCATTACTGTTCTTATCTCCTTAATGATTAGTATTAGGTTGTGTATAGTTTCAGAGTTGATAAATAGGTTTTTAGATAACTTAGGACAATGATAAGTCTTCTAGCTTCTTAAAATTTACAGAATCTTATTGGCATTGCCTAATAATTTCCTCACTCAGAGGTCAATGTGTTGGTTCTTTTTCACATGTAGTAGAATCATCTTCCTTGTACTTTATGGAGTCTACTCTAGTTTGAGCATGTTTTGCACCAAAAAATTTAGTTCTTTCTTCAATACATATAGATTCAATCATTTCTCCCCCTTGTCCCTTTAGAGTCTCTTGAGCCTATTGCTTGGTATCTAAGTCTTTTTTTCTTCACCAATTATCATAGGAATAATATCAACAAGTGTATCAATGATATATATACATGTATGTATATATATATATGTATATGTATATGAATATATATGTATATGTATATACATACACATATACATACACACACATATATATATATACATGTACATATATATATATACATGTACATATATATATATACATGTACATATATATATATATATATATATATATATATATATATATATATATATATATATATATATATATATATATATATATATATATACACATATACATACATACACACACACACACACACACACACACACACATATATCATTCTTATCTTTTGATATCTCATTTGTGTAATATTGTAGGTGTGGTTTGACTTTCTCAATAACGAATGCATATCTTATAATGTGTACAAATGTTAGCTATATAGATGTAGGACCTTCATCTAGGGAATCTTCAATTGTTATAGCTCTTCCTATTATGTCTTCTACCATTTTATGTCCAAAATCTTCCCATTCTTATGGTGAAATAGTAAAAAAATCTTCATGTTTTTTATCAACATCAACACTTTGTTCTGTCTCAGTGTTGTCCGCTTGAATTACTTCTACTAGATCCTTGATGTTGTCCAATTGTTCCCAAATCAGCTCTAAGTCTTCATCAACAAATTTCAAATTATCCATCAAAACATAAATAGCTCTTTGTATTTTAATAATCTATCTGTATGAGTATGTAATTCTTCACTTATGTCTTCAAGATCAAACTATGGCACAACAGTAGCCAATTTCCTTCCTTACATTTCCTTCTTAGTCTTAAGAGCATATTTGCACTGATTGTCAATTGTATCATATAGATCATCACAAATTATATTTCCACTTTCTATCATTGTATGCTTTATTATTGACATCATAACTATCACAACACCTTAAACATTTTTCTTTTCCTCCTCACTCATTGAATCACATTTTTAATACTTAAATGTAGGAACTCTTATACTATTTTTAATATTCTTGGTAATTTTCTCAATAGTCTCAAGTCTTCTATGTATAGAAAGTCTAAGGTGACTTCGTTCATCTGACTATGGTTTCTCAATGTCCTTACTCTATTTATTACCATCTTTCAAAATTAATATTTTTCTCCTTTAAGTGGGTTTCTTTATATATTTTCTTGTTGACTCGAGCACCTCCTTTTTCTTTTGATAAGTCTTCTTGTGGTTGAGAGGGCTTGTTAATCTTGAATATACCCTTTTTCAATGGTGTTCTCATTTCCTATACATATCAAGTCCTTTCTCATGTATTATTTGGACTTATTGGTATTTCAAAAGGTATTTTGATTCCTTTCTATGACTTTAGTTTGGCAAAACCATAGGTTTATCGTTATCCTCTTATTCATCAACCTATCCACCCTTAGCTTTAGTGATCATTATGGGAAGATTATCATCTCTTGTGCTAAGTTTTCTTTCAAAATTTCCAATCATCTTCTTAGTTTTCTTTAAAAACTTGGTTGAACAATATCCATGTTAATATTTCTCTTTTCTTCTTTATATATCTTGAGTGATTGTGCATTCTTATAAAATCACTTCTTCAAAGAAAGCTTCAATGGCCTTGGTGGCCTAGTATAAATGCTGGAAATAATTGTGTATTATCTTTGATGTTACACAAAATGTCAAATCATTTCTAGTTAGTGTGAGTTGAGCTCACTCAAACATTGAAGATAGTTTAATATGTCTATTGAGCATTCCAGAGTTTTTCTAGTTTAGAAGACAATGCCTACTAAGTTCACTTGGGTGACAAAGGAAAGTTTACAGAAGTTGAGTGTTAACTAAGCTCACTCAGTTAATGAAGGAAATGTTGGATGGAACTAGTGCTAATCGAGCTCACTTAGTTACTAAAGGAACTTTTTTAATATGTAGTGTTATTGAGTTCACTTGGTTAACACAAGAAAATTACTTTCAGCTAGTATCCACCAAGCAAGGTCAGCTAATGAAGGATTTTCTTGTTTCAGCATATAGAGTTCAATTGAATTGTTTGTTGGTTCTAACTAATTGAGAAGATGAATATTAATTATTCTAAGTTTTATTTAAGTTGACTTGCAAATGTGTAAAATATAAATATAAAATCAAGTAGAGGATTATAAGAAGAAGCATAAGTGGAACATAATTGAAGATTTGATGATGCTCAGAGGAAGTGAATTAGAAGGATAAGCAGAATATCCTTGTTGAGATGCAAAGGTACATTCGATCAGGAAGGATCAAGTATAAAAGCCAAAATTGAGATATATAATCAGCAATTTAGTTGTATCAAAAATTAGGTTATCCTATTTTTACTATCTAACTATTGTAGTACTAATCTAAATCTCTTAATAGAGTTGGATTAATAGCTATTTGCTAATCCTTTAATAAGGTGGAATTTCTATTGAATTGTGCAAAGACCTCTAACAAGGCCACTCCTAATAGGGTGATTAAATCCTTTAACAATGTCACACCTAATAGTGTGTGGTGTAACCTTTAACAAGGTTGGCTCCTATTATGGCTCACTTCAAAAGAGTAAAAATTAGTAACTAGTTGCAATTGGTGGTTTTTTCCCATATTGGGTTTCCACATTAAATGTTGGTGTCAATTGTGTTCATACTATTTATTTGATGTGGTTTTACTAAGTTAAAGTAATATCAATCATAGATAATATCTTAAAAATATTTTCATGTTAAGAAATTTCCAAGTTATAGCATTTGTTAGTGTAAATCGAGTGCCTACATATTGGTCGAGTTACAATAGAGTTTTGATTTTATATTGACATCTAAGGGATCTAGGATTTATTTTAGAGGTAAATAAATCACCCCTTCCCTCTCAGTTACACCTCTTATATTTCCAATAGTTGGTATTAGAGATTTTGGTGGTTATAGAGAAGGTTTTAAGGACCAAAGCTAAAGATCAGGATGCCTTACAAAAGAGAGATTCCCAAGTTGAATTGAGATAAATGTGTAGCATGGAAAGGACTTATAAGGTTACATTTGGTTGCTATCAATAATTTAGGATGTAAATATCTCAAATAGTGAATAAAAGACTCCTATTAGAACATTATTAGTTGAAGATATTTCTAAAAAGAAAAATCATAACATCATGATGATTGACATTGCTTCTACTCTTAATTATGTTGAATTTGATGAAGTCAAAAGTTGCACTATAGCTTATGATATGTGGATCAAATTAAAAGACATCTATGGACGAGATGATAATCTAAGAAGAGTTAAAGCCAAAAGTCTCCAAGGAGAGTCTAATTAAATGAAGATGAGAGAAGATGAAAACATTGCAAAATATGTTGACCGAATTAAAGCAAGTGTGAGTGAAATCAAAGCATCTAGAGGAGACATTGATGATAAAATAGTTGTAAGGTACTTAAAAACCTTATTCCTATGTAATGCTACACCCAGAGATCCTTGGAACAATAATTCAATTCAAGCCAAGATATTTCTTTTACAAGTATGAATGCACATGTCAACATCATACATAGATCACACAGATCACAGTGGAAAACCTTAGCAACAATCCCCACAACCAGGGGATCTCCAAACATAATTGACCAAACAAAATGACTAACCATGGAAGGAAAAAAAGAAATATTAATCCGATAACCTACCAAATTCAAAATGTAATTCTAAGGTTTTTGAGAAAACCATAAAGGGTGTCCAAAACATCTCTGAAAAGCTTCCAGTCAACCCAAAAAGTGCTCACTATCTACCCAAATAGTTTTTTCCAAAACCAACACAATACTCTCAATCAACACAGTAGAATATTTTCTAGTATTGTACAACCTATCTAATGAAGCTGTGTATAGAAATCATGGTTTGGGTTAAACATATCATGAATGTGTGTGATACTTTATTAGTATTGTATGACCTTTCTACAAGGGGTGTGCAATACAATAGAGTGTTGCACAATAGAGTTTTCAAGGGCATGCAATACTTTCTAGAGTCGCATGATTCTTCTCCTTTGGACATGCAATACTTTAAAGTATTGCTTGATGTTGATGCATTGTTGCCCAGAGAAAGAGAGAATTTCTCTAAGGGCCAAAATAATGGATCAAATGGGAAATCAAACCTCCACACTAGGGAGTACCAAATCCACATAGATCAAGGAATGAACACTTGAGTTTAAAAACAACAAGATGCCAGAAAACATGAAGCATCTATCCATCTAAACTGAACTAAGTACATGGTTCCTCCCAACCATCAATAGCATCATAAGACCATTATGGGTCCTAGCCATCCCCCACACATAACATCCCAAGCCACCGATCAGATTGTTGGTACTATTGTAATGGGGATGACACTATGAAAATGTGCTAGAACATAAGCATAAGGAAATCAACATGCTAGAAGTAAAGCATAAGATAATTCCACAAAGTAGATAACATCACCCATCACATGCTAATCATCATAATAAGGAAATGTGATAGTAACTAACATCATCTAAGCATGATATACAAGCATTGCAATGTAAGCATAAATTACAATGAAGCATACTCCAGAACTTGAAGTACCAAGTGAAAACATCCAACAATAATTGAGTTAGGACAAAAGACCATCTCTGTACACTAGTCCTTAGCAGTGGTGTACGTAGGTATGCTTCCCAACCACTTAGCAACCTTAGCTCCACTCCCATTATGTTGATGGGGATAATGATCCAACCACAAACACACACAAAGGAAACATCCATGGCTAACACTCACACAAGACAATATAATGGTTGTAACCAAGAACCTAAGATAATGGAAGTAGTATAGGTCCTAGTTAGACACTCAAAACGCTACTAAGTAGGGGTTGACATTTTTGGCAGTAACTTATTATGGCCATTAGTGACAACACTTATCTATATCAGTATAGCTACCAAGCTCAACACTCAGTTTCCTACACTCACCAAGCTTCATAGTTTACAACGAGCATCTATAGTGTATATCAAACATTCAGTGGTTACCTTGTAGGTTCATCACTTACCGAGCATTCATGAAGCTACTGAGTGAATGTGCAATCTAGTAGTTTCTACTGAGTTTATAGTGTTCACTAAGCTTCAGAGAGTTTATCGAGTAATGAAATTATAGTGTTTACTGAGTGATGAGAGTACAATGTTTACCGAGTGATGAGAGTACAATGTTTACCAAGTAATGAAAGTATAGTGTTTAGAAAATGAAAACAAGGTAAATGAAGAATCCAATTTTTACCAAGTGACACTATATCTATCGAGTCTCCAATGGTTACAAGGTTCTAAGCTATGGTGTGTGCTCAGTATGGACCAAGCCTCTACTTCTATCGAGTGCATGATAATGCCAAGTAATACAGTGGATGTCGAGTATTAGAAGGTCACCAGGTCAGCTTGAAGAACTCAAGTTTTCTACTATTTGGCCAACTTAGTAATGTTTTGTTCATTTTTTTTTTAGCTGACCTTGTAATTGTAATTATTGGAATGGTATACATGTAATGTATTATATCATTTACAATAGATGCATGTGATTATCAAGAGAGACATGTAATGTTTTGAGAAGAGTAAATGCGAACCAACAAAAGAGCAGAATATTTAGCAAGGTCTACAAGGAGCAGTAAAGATTCATCAGTCACAAGAGGTGATCTATTTTTCAAGGATCTAATGAGAAATTAAGTTTGTAATTAGATCCACTATTTCATTCTAATAGGTGAATCAGTTTTGTAAATCCTTGAACAAAGTAGACTTAACAATCTTTGTATAAGTCTCCTAATAGAGTGCATACTTTAGTGTATGTTTGTAAAATCTTCTAACAAGGTGGACCTAGTAGTCCTTTGTGCTCCTAATAGGGAAAATCACCAGAAGTGAACAATGTAAGCCTTAATAGGCCAACTTCATACTACAGTAATGAAGTTTTGTGGGTATCATCCCCACCCCAATTTTACTTTTTATTTGGAAGGTTTATGGGTTACCAAATCACTGTGTACATGTGTTATGGATGTTTGATTTCTCATATATGTAGTAGATTAGATGAATGAATGGTGAGTAGTATATATGGTTAAAGTGCTAAATTGTTTAAATTTTTTGAGTTACTGATTCACCCCTCCCCACTCAGTAACCTATCATATCTTAAATATTTCCAACAATTGGTATCAGAGCTTTTGTGGTTCTCAGGATAAAAGTTTGACAGCTTGAGCAAAGATCAAGGACAATGGAGATGTTTAGGCTTGACAAAGCTATTGAAAATGAAAAGCTAGATCTGGAAGTGGCCATGGATCAACTCAAAGAAGCTAAGAAGAATCTTTCTCAATCCCTGAAAAGAAGGAAGGAACTTGCAAGACAAATGAATGATCATCAGTATGTTGAAGAGAAGATTGAAGACCTTTTACCATCAAGTAGTTCAAATGAAGCAAATGAGGCTATCAAGGAACTCCTAGCAAAGAATGGCTCTCTGCAAGAAGAGGTAAGAAAGCTTAAAAGAGAACAAGAAATGCAATCAATCAGGCTATGTGAAGTTTTGGAATAGAGAAACAAGGAAAATGAAGACTTAAAGGCAAGAAATAATCAATCCCTTCAGCATGAAGATCTTTTAGATCAACTATCTAGTGAAAATGAAGAAACTATGAATATGAGATCTGAGAATGAAAGCCCGAGGAATGATTTAATCACTGAAAGACAAATCAATGAAAGCTTACAAAGTGACTTAAGATTTGAAAGAAAAATCAATGAAAGTTTGGAAAATGACCTAAATACAGAAAAAAATCAATGAGAGAATGATGAAACCTCAAGCAGACATGACTCAATTAAATCAACAAAGTGAGCAGAATCTTCATAGACAAAAGGGTAAAGCAGGTCTTGGTTATAAGGAAGAAGGTGAAACCTCCAAACAAGGTTCCCAAAGAAATCAAAGACCTACTTTGAATCACTATGGTAAGTTAGGTCATACATCAAACAAATGATGGAGCAATGGAAAAGAAAAATTCAATGGTAAATGCTACAATTGTAGTCAGTATGGTCACAAAGCTAATGAATGCAAGGAAAAAATAAAATTTGAAAGAAATTGTCACAAATGCAAGAAGCATGATCAAAAGGCATTCCAATGCAA
This sequence comes from Cupressus sempervirens, assembly GCA_028749045.1. Lineage (NCBI taxonomy): Eukaryota > Viridiplantae > Streptophyta > Pinopsida > Cupressales > Cupressaceae > Cupressus > Cupressus sempervirens. The sequence goes on along the minus strand of CM053792.1, from coordinate 321,227,605 downwards.
ATCCAAATCATTCAATCTAGCTGAACAACTTGTTAAAGAGATATTTGGATGGGACTACAATACCTAGTGTAGATGTCAATATTGTGGGGAATATGGACATATTGGTATAAACTATGCAAGACATCACCTAAGGGAGAAGGACACTACTATAAGATGTTATACTTGCACTGAACTTGGTCATATAGCTAAAAACTACATGAACATAGGAAGAGTCAAAGATGAAAAGAAAACTAAAGCTGATAACATTCAAAAGTAGATGAGGCAACAATGGATTCCAAAATCTACCAAGTAAGATAGTTCAAATGATGGCAATGTCACTCAAGAAGTGGGTGACTCCACCATTTCCAATTAGATTCATAAAGGAGAATATGGAACTATATCTTCTAGTGATATCTCAAGAAGTTCCAAAATACAAAGAAATAAAAATGATCAAATCAGTATTCCAGATACACAGAGATCAAAGAAAGTGTGTCTTTTTTCGAGTTGCATCTATCGAGGAAAGTCGATTGAAGACCTTGCTGAGCTAGGTCAGGAGCAAAACAAGTTTTATTTAATCACTAAGTTGCAAGCTTCTACTGAGCAAGTGAATGATATCCTGTCCAGCACTATGTCATCTCAGCTATCTTTGTACCAAGCATTTATGGCTAAATTTTTGTCAAAAGGGAAAAATTTTATTTTATTTTTCACCGCGATTACAGAGCTAAGAAATTTCCAATGATTCCAAAGAAAATTCCAAAGTGATTTCAAGAAATTTTTAAGCGAAGAATTTTTTTACACCTATCGAGTAGTAATGACATCTGGGAGTAGTAGCAGCACCAAGGAAAAATGAAGTTCAGAAATGGTAGTTAAAGGTGTGGAGTGGAAGGTGTCAAATTTCAAACTAGTTCTAGCAATTGCAGAATCACTCGACCCCAATGGAGCTGAATCACAAACTCCACCAAAGGTACTTCTCATAAATGACATGTGTACTCATTTCAAATGTTCTGTTTAAGAGATTAGAAACCTAGAGATGGATAATGCCCTAGGAGAAATGAGTGTTGATGGTTCTTTGAAACTCAAGCATAATCATCTGGAGACTAAAGGGTTAACACACATCTTGCATATGCCACAAAGTTTTCAAACTAAGTTGATTAGCTATATACTCAGTCATGTTCACAATGGGCAACTATGGTTAGAACATCTAGTGTTAATCACCAAGAAGATGATTAATAAGATTATTAGTCTTCCCATACTAAGTAAAGTGAAAACTACCAAAACCCTAGGTCGTGAGGAGTTACAGAAGAAAACCCTAGCTGAATGGGATAGTAGAGGTTTGAAGGTTAGCACTGTGTCTAATGTTGAATAAAGGTTTGGAATTCACATCATTGCCCACAAAATTTATAGCTCCAGTAATTTGAATAGTGTGCCCTGTGAGGCTATTGATTTGAATTATGAAGAAAAATCTTGAATTTAACTTGTCAAAATTGTTGTTTAAACAATTGAACAAGAAAATGGACAACATAAGGACTTCAAAGAATAATCCCTACAAATTTGGTTCTTTATTAATTGAAAACTAAAGGAAAGAAAAGGAAAGAGAAAGATAGCCAAATTGAAAACTAAAATCAGCCCTCTTATGCTAACTGAAGGAAAAGGCGAGGATGAAGAAGAAGAAGTAGAAGAAGAAGCCAAAGAACTTGAATCTAAAAAAGAAGAGGAACCACCAAAGAAGAAAGGAAAGGTGATTATCACCAAACCTAAAAAGAAGCCTACTGCAGTATTCTCTAGAAGAACTAGACAAGGCAAGCAGGAACTTGTACTTGTCAGGCCTCCACTCACATTTGAAAAAAGGCTAAAACAATTGGAAGAGGGAGCTAGCATCACAAAATTCAAGGCATTGAAATTTGAAACAAGGACAGATGCAGAGAAAATGTAGATTGAGGAACTAATACTCAATAAGATGGGAAAATGGAAATACTCCCTAGACTAGTTTACTCCTCAAATCTCCAAATAACTATTGGAGAGATTGCAACCAAGATGGAGGTCAGCCACCCAAATGGGCAAGGACATATATGAACAGTCCCTAAGGAATCTTCTATCGAGTCTTATTGAAGCAGAAATAAAGGTAGAAATGAAGAACCATGAAGGTAAAATGATGATTAGATTTCACACATGTTTGATTTTAATTAAGGACATTGAGCATGTTGTAAATGATGCAAAAAATATGTGGAGGAACATCTATCAAGTGCACAAGCCCAGTGATGACCCTGTTGAAATCAAGGATGATGACAATAATGATAGTGATGATTTTGATAGCACTCCATCCATCACACTTACTCTAGGAGAGCTACATGCACTAATGGAAGAAAAAGAGGAAGAAGACAAGGAGGAAGAAGCACATGAGTAAGAAATAGATGAAGAAGATCTAGTAAAAATTGTAACATAAGTTATTGCATCCCTTCCTCACTCTCCACCAAAGATAGTTACATCTACTTTGGAGATAGCTTCTACAAGTGAGATTGTGAGCACAATAGTCACATCAATCGCTCAATCTTCACCAACCTCCTCCTAGCTCCAGGTATCTATAACAGATGTGCCAAACACTTCATCTACCAAGTTGTCTATCACTTCTTCAACCAACGAGTCGGCCTCCTTAACTCCTTCATCATTAGTGGGTGTAATAGTAAGTTCTACAATTTTCTTTCCATCAATTCTAGTAAGTTCTATAGTTTTGTTTCCATTAGCATCATCTATATCCACTTCCACTCCAATTAGTTCAGATTCTACTGTGGGTACTTTACCAAGTAAGATACCATTTTTGGGAAGTGTTTCAATTTTTGATCCAGTTAGTACTTCTATTAGAATTTAAACCTCAAGTCCTATCTCAGTTTTCACTGCTAGCCCTTCTATCTCCACTATTGTGTCTATTCCTAAGGTCAAACCAACCATCACAGAAGTCTAAAAAAAGCATCCATTAAAATTCTAATCACTAGAAAGGAAATTGGAGAAGACATTAACTTAGAAATAGAGATAGTGATTCCAAATATTGACTATGACAATGCTACCATTAAAGAAATGAGGTTAGCTAGTCAACTTATAGAGATGAAAGCTATGCAAAAATAGTTAAGATCAGAAAAGGATAAGGAATATAGAATAATTAAAAATGCCAAGAATATAATTATAGATGCTATAGGTGTTGATTTGATTCTACTCAACACATTTTGATTCAGTTAGATGAGGCAGTACAAAAATTTAATGAAGATTCTTTTGGACAAGAGAAACTTATTGAGAAAGCTGAAAAGAAATTTGATAATAAGTTGCTAGAGCATATTGCTCAAAAGATAGCAATCAAGCAAGTTGAATTGTGAACATTTTTTGGGAAATTTTGAAAATTCTTTTAATAATGCAGCATTAGTTTTTGCCAAACTTTGTGATGTTTCTGGTTTTACCAAAGAAATAAATGATACATTAAATAAGATTGACATTGATATGCAATCAAGTGCTTCCAAGCTAAAGGTGGACTCCTCCTCCACAACCTCCCATCACACCAAAATCAAATATTTGGTAGATGTATAGGCAGAACTATTGATAGAGGAAGAAGAGATCTAGTCTACACTCATAGACATCCAAAACATGATCCTTCCTATCATGGACACAATGTAGAAACATATTACTCATTGCAAAACATTGGTCCAAGATTAGAACTTCTAAGTAGCTAATCACTTGATCCAATTATCAGTAGAAGTTCAAATTGTTCTCTCCACCTATCAAATCTTACAGCAAAGGACAATATGTTTTCCACCATCCTCAAGGTACATCAAGAATTTCTATCTCACTTTGGTATAGTCATATAAACTGTATATATGTTGTCCTTTGGCATTATTGTCAAAAAGGGGGAGAGATTAAACATAATAAGTGAGGAGAGTTATCACTAAAGTGATAGGGGGAGTTAGCACTCAATAAAGTTAGCATGTTACTTAAGTATCTTTGTATATACATCATCAAGAAGATATATATAGAAATGTATATGCAACAATTCTACAAAGATCAATTTTGAAAAGCTAAAATTCTTTAAGCCAGGTTATATGTTTTGGCTTATAAATGCTTTTGCCACTAATGCCAAAGGGGGGGATTATTGGCATTAAGTTATTATTGACATTAGTGATAACACTTATCTATATCAGTATAGCTACCGAGCTCAACACTCAATTTCCTATACTCATTAAGCTTCACAGTTTACACTAAGCATCTATAGTGTATACTGAGCATTTAGTGGTTACCTTGTAGGTTCATCACTTACTGAGCATTCATGAAACCAGTAAGTGAATTTTCAATCCAACAGTGTCTACTAAGTTTACAGTGTTCACTGAGCTTCACAGAGTTTACTAAGTAATGAAAGTATAGTGTTTACCAAGTGATGAGATTATAGTGTTTATCGAGTGATGAGAGTATAGTGTTTACCAAGTAATGAAAGTATAGTGTGTACCAAATTAAATCAAGGTAAACAAAGGATCTAGTTATTACTGAGTGACACTATATCGACCAATTCTCCAATGGTTACCAAGTTCCAAGCTACATTGTGTGGTTAGTATGGATTGAGCCTCTACTTCTACTGAGTGCATGACGATGCCGAGTAATGCAGTGGATGTTGAGTATCAAAAGGTCACCAAGTTAGCTTGAAGAACCCAAGTTTTCTACTGTTTGGCCGACTCAGTATTGTTTTGTTCACTTGTGTTTTAGCTGACCTTGCAATTGTAATTATTGGAATGGTATATATGTAATGTATTATATCATTTATAGTAGATCCATGTGAGTATCAAGAGAGACGTGTAATGTTTTGAGAAGTGTAAATGTGAATCAGCAAAAGAGTAGAATATTTAGCAAGGTCTATAAGGAGTAGTAAAGATTCATCAGTCACAAGAGCTGATCTATCTTTCAAGGATCTAATTAGAAATCAAGTTTGTAAGTAGATCCACTATTTCATTCTAACAGGTGAATCAATTTTGTAAATCCTTGAACAGGGTAGAATTAATAGTCTTTGTATAAATCTCCTAACAAAGTGCATACTTCGGTGTATGTTTGTAAAATCCTCTAACAAGGTGGACCTAGTAGTCCTTTGTGCTCCTAACAGAGCAGATCACCAAAAGTGATCAATGTAAGCCTTAATAGGCCAACTTCATACTACAATAACAAAGTTTTGTGGGTATCATCCCCACCCAAGTTTTACTTTCTATTTGGAAGGTTTCTGTGTTACCAAATCACTGTGTACATGTATTATGGATGTTTGATTTCTCATATATGTAGTAGATTAGATGAATGAATGGTGAATAGTATATATGGTTAAAGTGTTGAATTATTTAAAGTTTTTGAGTTATTGATTCACCCCTCCCATCCCAGTAACCTATCATATCTTAAATATTTCCAATAGACATCATAGAGAGTGATTTGGTATCGACAAGCCCAAGCTAGTCTTGGAAGTTGTCCACTTCCAAATGGAAGGAGCACATCCTAAATCCTTTTTATTATATTTAAGTTTTATTAACAATCACACATTTTATTTAGTTATCACTTGATTACAAAGCTTCTACATGCCAACCTCTGGAAAATAGACTCTAGGCTACAGATATTGTAGCCCCCTCCATATGCTAACCTAGCCTACCCATGTTCATCCTATGATAAGGGTCCATGGGCATGCATACTCCCATCCCAACCCTAGTGATCATAACTTCTAGAAGTAATATAAGAGGTCAAGACCCATAAGTCCTCCGATAAATGTATGCACCCATACTTGTGTGTGGCACACTACCATTGCAAAGATCATAACATAAGGACTGGATGAGAATATAATGCAAAAGATCACTCAATCAAAAATAACTCAAGAGGATAGATTCTACATAAATCCTAAAGAATAGTAAAACCATACATCATGGAATGATTCAATTGGCCTCAATCTGAGAGTATGGGTTCAACATGAATCACAATGATGCAACAAGACCAAACATCATCTGTAATGCCCCACCCGGAGATCCTTGGAAACAAGGATGAAAAACAAGTCAGAACAATTTTTTTTTTACAAGTGTAAGTGCACATGATACAACCTACACAAACCAAAAGATCGCAACAGAAGAATGAAAGAAAACCAAGCACCAAAGGATCTCCAAACGCCACTACCAACAAGAACACAATCACGAAAACCACAAAAGCCTACCAAGCTGAAAGACATAAGCTAACTCTTGGAAACTGGCTAAGTCTAAAATCCTGAAGCCCTGAAATTTCCTAGATTCTAAACCTTAGCTCATAGAGGTGTGAACCCATCTCAAATGAATCGTCGCATATATTAAAATATATCTTAAGTATAAGAAATACTTAAATGATATATTTTAAACCCTGAAGGACTACAACAGAAACCCAAAAACTGAATTTCAAAAGAAACCTCCTGAATTCAAAATGCAACAATATAGGCTTGAAGAATGCCCAAAAGGGTATCCAGATAAACTCTCAAAAAGATCAAAACACTACAAAAAGTGCCTAATTTTGGCACACGTAGGTTTTTTCCCAAAGACGTGCGACACTTTTCACTAAGGGAGGGTGACACTTCTCCCTTACTGCGTGTGACACTTCTCAAGAAGGCATGCAATACTAGAAAAGTATTGCGCGACATTTCTCATAAAGTCGTGCGACACTCTTCCAATTTCATACGACACTTTTTCAGTAATGTGTGCGACACTTTATAGTATCATGCGATATTATTTCTATGGGTGTGCAATAGTTTATCAGTGTCGCACAATGCTGAACAAATGTCACCCATAGAAAGTAAAAACACTTCTAGAACTTGAAATTGGGGAAAATTTGACAAAAGAACCTCCACACTGGGGAGTACCGGATCCACATTTCGAGGCCAAAACACTCAAACCAAAGTTGAGTAACACAAAACAAAATCTAACCATCTATCAAACAAAGAAGGGAAAGTACAGAAAGGAAACATCACGACAACTAAAATAACATCACAATAACATAGATAACATTGCAATGAGCAAAATAGCCAACTAAGTATGCGGTTCCTTCCAACTATCAATGGCATCATAGGACCATCGTGGGCCCTAGCCATCCCCCACGTATAACATCCCAAGCCACCGATTAGATCATCAGTGCTATCATGATAGGGACATCACTACTAAACATGCTACAATATAAGTAATGAAATCTAACATGCTAGTACTAACATAAGATAACCCTGTAATTAGATAACATCATCTACTACATGCTTATCATCATAATGAGGAAGCGTTAAAACTAAAATCATCTAAGCATGATAACATCATAATGAGAGCATAAATCACAAGAAGCATACTCTGTATACCGAAGTACCAAGTGACACATCCAGCAATGATCACACTAGAAAAATAGACCGTCTCTATACACCAGTCCCTAGCAGTGGTGAAGGTAGCTATGCCTCCCAACCACGTGGCACCCATAGGTTCACACCCGCCATGCTGATGGAGATAATGATCCAACCACACACACACAAAACAACAACCATGGCTAACACACATGCCAAGCAGTATGATGACTGAATCCAAGACAAAGAAAATGCATAAACTAGGGGTCCTGGTCAGACACCTCAATGGGCTACTACGTAGGGACTGACATCATGGAGAGTCGCTTGGCATCAAAGCCCAAGCTCGGATCTGTGTAGCTCAACTCCCTCAACAGAAGGCCAATATACAAAAGTACCATTTATTATCTTTAATGTTATTACCACCCCAAGTTTTAATTTAATTATCACTTATATAAAACTTCCTCTTCCAACCGAGAAGTAGTCACCAGGTTACATGATAGAAGCCCCCTCCATATGCTACACTACCCTACCCATGCTCATCCAATGATGAGTGCCCGAAGGCATGCAAACTCCCAACCCAACCCCAATGATCACAACTTTTGAAAGTACCACGGAAGATCAGGCCCCATAGGTCACCCGACAATGTACATGTGTGTGGCACACCACCATCACAGAGATCATACACAAGGACATGATGAGAATGCCAACAAAAGTCAATCAACCGAACCAAAATAGGGATGACGGATGCTACATGCATCCCAATGCAACAAAAGATACAAAAGTGTTTCGACTGGTATCCAAATGGATCATCCAGATCCGCAAACCATAATGTGCCAAGAAAGCCCGAGAAAACAAGGCAGCACGTAAAATGAGGTAAAAACTCCAAATTTTGGAAAAATTCCAAAATTAAAACCCATTTGGCCTTTGGGTTCAAAAACCCCAAAAATCCAAAAATAATCAAAAACAGACACCGTATGCAAAAACGGCCAGGATAACGGCCCAAAAACCCAAACCCCCATTTCAAAAATAGGTAAAACGTTTATACCCGACCAACCGGGCAGAACTAGCAAACAAAAATAGAGGGGAACACTAGTTCGCAGCCTCGTAACATATTGCTACAAGAAATGAAAGTAGAAACAGAGATAAAACATTAAAACGGGAAGGCCCTACCTGACAGCAAAAAGGGTTGAAACTGAAACCCATAGAATAAAATAAATACTTTGCCGAAACTGCTAAAACTATTGGCAAAGTGAGAACTCCTCGAGCCAAATCCAACGAGACCAACCTCGCAAAGATCCCATGCTCACAGCTCCTGCAATGAGCAAAAAAATAATCCTTTAGAAGAGGATTTCCAAATTTGCTCTCCAAACTCAATTTTTCAAAATGTGAGAAGTGAATAATGAATTCATTTTCCAATATTTATTCATTTTGAGTGAATAACTAAATATGGAAAATAGCTAGCTGGAGTAGTTAAACTCTGAAACAACCCAAACAAAAATAGGTTATTATCCGTAATGGAAATTCACCTAAGGCAAAGCTGCCATAAATTAAATCCAAAAGATTAAAAACCCAAAAACCCAAAATTACAGAAAAACACTTAACACTTTCGCGATGAATGTGAACTTCTAAATGCACAGACATGTTCACTGGTCTAATCACATAATGGAACTGAGTTCAGATTTTCTAATCACCGAAAGGTTTTAATATAAAACAACTAAATAAGGATACATCGACCATATAGGAGCGACATTGGCAAAATATGAATAGCTGGATCACTAACTCCATAGGCCCTCTGCTAGGGATATAATTCCTGCACACTAAAACACACAATCAAGTGAAATGAAAAATAATATCATAGCCGAAGCAACATGTATTAAAATACCTATTTAATCCATTTACATCACTCACATTCACAGAAAGTGTGAAGATACAAGAATGAATTAAATAACCATAGCATAGAATTCATCTCATAACATAGTCAACAAATAGGTCCAATACATCATATAACCAGATAATCAGTTATCATAGATCTACTGTCATCTCAAAATAACATCAACATGCAAATATGATAAACTGAACAACATAGTAACAAAGCATCTATGGTATGGAAATCAAAGTATAACATTCGACCCTTAGGTCGTCTCAAGGTACAAATATCAAAAGAGTATCAAGTATCTCTCGAATAAAAAATAGACAAGGTACAGATTGCAAACACAAGAGCCACTACATCATCAACTCACTCAACCAACCTCAATCTGGGAGCATGGATTCTACATGAATCCTAGTGTCCACAAAATAGTAACAAAGGTTTAAAAGAAATCATAACATCATGTACAAGATCACTCAATCAAACACAAAGTTAGGAGTACAGATGTGACACACATCCCAATGTAAACACAAAATTGCAACAAAGGTATGACTAATATCCAAATGGATAATCTAGGTCTTTAACCCAATTCATTCCAATAAAACCCAAGAAAATAGGGTGGGATGCAAAACAAGGTAAAAATCTAAAATTTTGGAACACTTCAAAATTAAAATCCATTTGGCGTTTGGGTAGAAAAATCCCAAAAATCCAAAAATAATTGAGTTTAGACACTGTATGCAAATTTTTTTGGCATAATTGCACAAAACCCCAAACCCTCATCTTATAAAATAAGGAAATGCTCATACCCAATCAACTAAGTAGTACCAACAAACAAAATAGAGGGGAACACTAGTTCTCAGTCTTCTAACAAATGGCTACAAAAATAGAAGCAAAAAAAGAGCAAATAAAACAAAACAAGAGAGACCTACCTTGCAGCCAAAAGGGTAAAATAGTAATGTGAGCCATAAAATAAAAATCCTCTAGAAGTGGCTGAAAATCATTACAATCCAAGGTCCCCCCAAGCTAGATCCAATGAGCTCAACCTCACGGTGATCCCATGCTTGTAGCTCCCACAACGAACAAAATAGTAAATCCTTATGAGAAAGATTTTGGGTTTAACTCTCCAACTTTCTAACTAAAAAGTGAAAAGTGAGGAAATAAATTCCTTTTTGGATATTTACTCACTTTTTGAGTGAAAAATCAATTAGAGCAAATAACCAACCAACCTAGTTAAATCCCAAATTGACTCAAACAAAAATAGGCTATTCTTAGAGATAGGAATTCATCTATGGCAAAGCTACTAGAAATTAAAATAAGTCAATTAAAAAGCCAAAATACCCAATAAACACAGAAATTTCCTTAACAACTTTTGCGATAATGAGAACCTCTAAATGCATAGACACACTCACTAATCTAATCACATAATGCAAATGAGTTTGGATTTAATAATCACCAAAAGGTTTAATTAAACAATTAAAATAAGTATATGTTGAGAATATATAGTTGAAGCAATAAATGCATTAAATCACCTCATTTAACCATTTATTTAATTATGTTGAAATAATATATTTACATCACTCATGTTAGCATAAAGCATAACAAAGTAGGAATAAAGTAAATAACCATAGTATAAAATCCATCACATAACATAATCAGAGATATGCCCAAATATTGAATAGCTAATCTCATCATAAAACACATTGTCATCTCAAAATGGCATCACCATGCAAATATGATCAAATGAACAACATAGTAGTCTAAAATCTATGATACTAAAATGAAAGTATAAAATTTGACCCTCAAGTCATCTCAAATGTAAAACATAACATAAGTAATAAATATCTCTCATATCAAGACATAACAAAGTAAATACCTATTGCACATAACCAATGAATCCAACATTGACAATCCATCTCTAATTGTTGAAGTATTTAATAATGGTTGTAAAAATAACATGAAAAGGCACTTAAAACACATAAGTGAACACCATCATAAACATGACTAACCATTACTATAGGAACCTAGTTTAATGTAGTAGGGTAATAGTACATAATGCAATTTCTATAGACATCTCAAGGTAATCATGGAACAACCACATTATTGTTGGAATTATGGTATATTTGTCATAAGTGCAAATGCTTATTCAATTCTAAATGCATATCTAGCTAATCACTTAGTCTATAGTGTATACCAAGCATTCAGTGGTTACCTTATAAGTTCAGTAGGTAAACAGTTCTCACCAAGCATTCCAGAAGATATCGAGTGAATGAGAACTTCAGTAGTGTTTATCGAGTGAAAAAGGTAAACAAAGGACTCAGCGTTTACCAAGTGAAAAAGGTAAATGAAGGACTCAGTGTTTATCGAGCAAAGCAAGGTAAATGAAGAAGTTAGTATCTACTGAGTGACACTATATCTACCAAGTCACCAATGGTTATTGAGTTCCAAGCAATGTTGTGTGGCTAGTATGAATCGAGCCTCTACTTCTACTGAGTGCATGATGATGTCAAGTAACATAGTGGATGTCGAGTATCAAAAGGTCACCGAGTCAGCTTGAGGAACCTAAGTTTTCTATGATCTGGCTGACTCAGTAATGTTTTGTTCACTTGTGTTTTGGCCAACCTTGCAATTGTAAATATTGGAATTGTATATATGTAATGTATGATATCATTTGTAGTATGGGAATATATGAAAATATTTGAAGAGATTGATGTTCACATGTAAAGAAGTTATTGCATATTAGCAGTAGAGTAAAAGGGATTCAACAAGGTCAACATAGGAGCAGAAAAGTTATATCTATCACATCAGGTGATCAATGCAAAATGGATCTTATTAGGAAACACTTGTAAGAAGATTCATTACTTCATCTTAATAGGTGAATCAGTTTATAAATCCTTTAACAAGGTAGACTTAACAATTTTTTTTAAAATCTCCTAATAGAGTGCATAATTCATTGTATATTTGGAAATCCTCTAACAAAGTGGATCTAGCAGTCCTCCTTGCTCCTAACAGGGTAGATCACCAGAAGTGATCACTGTAAGCCTTAACAAACCAACTTTATAATGTAGTATTGAAGTTTTGTGGGCATCATCCCCACCCCAGTTTTACTTTCTATTTGGAAGGTTTTTGAGTCACCAAATCTCTGTGTACATGTGCAATGAATGTTTGTTCTTTTAGTTATGTAGTAGATCAGATGAATGAATGGTGAATGGTTAAAATGCTGAATTATTCAAAAGTTTTATAACTTACTAATTCATCCCTCCCCTCTTAGTAACCTATCTTATCTTGAATATTTCCAACAATACCACATTGATCCTGGTAACCACTGGCACAAACCTCAATCAACCAAAAATCACATAATAATCTTAAAAATCAGCCAAAGCATAATCAAATCAACTGATATAAAGCATAAATTCAAAGACCTCAATGGTGTAGACCACTCATGGTCACAATCATGATCCCATCCCAATGAAATATCAACAAGGTTACATCCATTGGGATGACTTACAAAAGTCAAATGGGAGAGGCACTACATCCAATCTATGCAATTACAGTGTCTTCTATTCAAGAAATGAGTTGTGATCCAAATAAAAATATAACTTTGGGTGTTGGAAGATTGGCATCTTTTGAGTTGGATAACTATGATAACTATGTCCCTATTTCCAAAGGTACTAACTTTGCATTTGAATCCAAGTTTTCACTCAAGAAAAAAGGTAAGAAATCAAAAGAAAATCAATCAAAAAGTGAAGAAGAAGAAATTTTAGACAATAATCTTAAAGTTGTTGAAGCCCTACTTGAAAGGAAATATTCCAAAGGTAGACAAAAGTACAAAGGTAAGATTCCTCTAATCTAGTTTTCTTGTGAAGATGTTGGTCACATTGTTGCAATGTGCCCAAATAGAGAAGATAAGGATGAAAAGAAAAGAAAAAAGTTCAAAGGAAAGAAGGAATTCAAAAACTAGAAGGACTAAAATGAAAAAGGAAAGAAATATAGTTTAATGGATAAAGATTTTGATAACAGTGAAGATGAAATGGTAAATATTGTTGTAAAAGATGGATCTGATGATGAAAAAGATAAAATGACACTTATCTCTCATGTTAGCAAAAATGATACATTGATTATTGTAGTGGTTTATCACATTACATAACTAGTGATAAATCAAAATTTGAACACATGGAACATTATGAGGGTGGAAGTGTGAGATTTAGAAACAATAAACCTTGTTGCATAAAGGGAAAATGTTGTATCTCATTAACGAATGAATTTAGATGGGATAATGCTTATTGGGTTGAAGGACTAAAGCATAATCCATTGAGTGTGGCACAGTTGAATAACATTAGATTCAAGGTACAATTTATGAATGAAAAGGTCAAACTATTTGATGGAAAATGAAATCTAGTTAGATCTGGCAAGCAAAGAAAATGTAATCTATTCTATCTAGATCTCAGTGAGAGTTCATGTTTTATTGGTAAGGTAGAAGAAAGTTGGTTATGGCACAAAATATTACATCATGTAAACTTTGATAATCTAGTCAAGGTAAGAAAAAATAGAAGAGTAAGAGGTATTCCTAGCTTGAGGAAACCTGATATGGGTCTATGCAAAAATTGTCAAATTGGTAAGATGGGAAAACCTAGTTTCAAAAGAAAGAACTATCATTCTTAAGAAGTCTTAGAGCTTGTACATATAGACTTATGTGTACATATTGGAATAGAGAGTTATAGTGGAGATAATTTTTCATTCTTTTTGTTGATGATTATTCTAGAATGATGATTCTAATGTATCTAAAAGAAAATTTGAAGCTTTTCAAAAATTTAAGTAGTATGTGACAAGAGTAGAAAAGGAAATTGGAAAGAAGCTAATTTTTTTGAGATTATATATAGGTGGTGAATTCATTTCCAATGAGTTCAATGAATTCTACATTGAAAAATGAATTAAGAGATAGGTATCAACAATTGGTACACCTCAGTGGAATGGTATAGCTGAAAGAAGGAACATATCTATCATGGATTATGCAATTAAACCAATGATAGAAAAGAATGTTACAATCAAATACTAAAAAAAATAAATCAATACTATAGTACATACCTTGAATAGATTATAGTTGAAGAAAGACTGAAATAAAACTCCTTATGAAATATGGTATGGCTACAAACCTAATGTAAGTTACTTTAAAGTATTTGGTAGCAAATTTTATATGTTAAAATAATCTAGGAAAGGTAAATTTTATGTCAAAGGTCATGAAGGTATATTCAAAGGATACTCCTATAGAAGTAAAGCATACCAATTTTTAAATTTGTCTCCTCATAAAATCATAGAAAGTGCACATGTGAGAACTGGTGAGTTTGCATAAAAGAGTGAATAAGGGAGAAACAAAGAACCTAAGAATTATAGAAGATGTGTTTACTTTGAACCTAATACTTTTCCATTTGAATCTATATAAAAGTTAGGAGGTCTCACCTCCCAAGTCCCCAAAATCTCCAAAAGCTACCGACTTGCAATCAATATAACCCGAGTCACAATCTGAAGAACCCAAGTTGTAGTCAAAAGCTAGAAAGTTATTGCTACAGTAAACCAAGTCTGATGGACCCAATTCACATATAGTGCGACCCAAGCTTAAAACAAAAGATCATGAAGAAGTCAATGAAATAAACTCCAAATCTAAAGTGCATGTGTAGCAAGATATATCATAAGGTATCATGCACCTAGTTAGATCATTGGAGACAAGTTAGATGGAACAATAAAAAGAAACAAATTGAAAGGTACATGTTTACTTGCTAAATTTGAACACAGAAATGTGAAAGATGATTTGGCTAATGAAAGTTGGATTAAAGCAATGAATGGGTAAATAGAGAAGACAAAGAAGGAAAAAATTGGACTCGTATTTCTAGACCCAAGGATAAAAATGTAATTGGCATGAAGTTGGTATTTAGAAATAAGATAAATCAAGATGGAGAAGTTTCCAAAAACTTCTCAAGAAGAAGATATTCATCATGGTGAAACTCTTGCTCCTATTTCAAGAATAGAAGGTTTTAGAACTTTACTAACATGTGTAGCTCATAAAGGATTTAAATTTTATCAAATTGATGCAAAATCTACATTCTTGAATGGAATTCTTGATGAGGAAGTCTACATTGAACAACC
This sequence comes from Cupressus sempervirens, assembly GCA_028749045.1. NCBI lineage: Eukaryota > Viridiplantae > Streptophyta > Pinopsida > Cupressales > Cupressaceae > Cupressus > Cupressus sempervirens. The sequence continues at coordinate 321,212,285 of CM053792.1, read as the reverse complement.
TAAAGGTCTTGTAGTTCCCAACAAAAGAGATATGGTCTGCAAATTACACAAAGCACTGTATGGTCTCAAACAAGCTCCCAAAGCTTGGTATGTAAGAATTCATAAATACTTGATAAAGATTGGTTTTCAAATAAAAAATGATAAAACCAATGCTATTAATATATCAAAGAATCTAGTGATGCATACCAAAACAAAAGACATCACAATAAAATATCTTTTTTGAAAGAATTAGTATAAGATAATGAGGTAAGATTGGAATATGTGAATAGTAAAGAACAAGTTGTAGAAAAATTCACTAAGTCAATAAATAAAGATTTATTTTTTACCTAAGAGGTAAGTTAGGGGTCATTCCCCTATCTAAAGTTTACTAAATAAAGTTTAGTGATGCACCAACTAGAGCATGTTAAAGGTTAGTTAATTGATGTAGTATCGACAAGGGCATATTGCAAATGAATCAATACATGAGGTACATTGATATTCACTAAATATTTCATTTTGCATTAGATATCAAAGAGGCAGAATTTTAATATCATATCTCATATAAATTTTATAAAGATAAAGAAATGCCAAAGAAAGAAAATGAACATGGTCTGATATCAAAGGCAGACGTTTCCTATTAGAAGAAGATATTGAAGGTAAAGGGAGTTCACATTGATACAAGGAGATGAGTTCAAATGGAGGAGATTTAGAATGAAACTAAGTATATCTTCCTTACTTTATTCTTACTCTAAAATTTCATTGCATTATGACATGTTGCGTTGCCATCAATGCCAAAGAGGGAGATTGTTGGAAACAATTGATTAATTATGTATCATCTTTGATGTTAAAGAAAAATGTCATATCATTTCCAATGAGTGCATGTTGATCTCACTCAAGAATTGAGGATATTTTCCTATGTCTACCAAGAATTCCAAATTTTTCCTAATTCAAAAGAAAATGTCTACTGAGTTCACTCAGGTGACAAAGGAAAGTTTATAGAAGTTGAGTGTTAACCAAGCTTGCTCAGTTAATGAGGAAAATGTTGGATGGAATCAGTCCTAACTGAGCTCACTCAGTTACCAAAGGAACTTTTGTGAATATGACATGTTAAATGAGTTTACTTGGTTAACATAAGAAAATCAATTTGAGCTAGTATCTATCAAGGGTCAGCTAACAAAGGGTTTTCTTATGTCGACAATAGAGTTAAATTGAATTATTTGTTGATTCTTGCCATCTAAGAACATGAATATTAATTATTCTAAGTTGTATTCAAGATGAATTGAAAATTTGTAGAACATAAATATAAGATTAATTAGAGGATTAGAAGAAGAAACACAAGTGGAACATAATTGAAGATTTGATGATGCTCAGAGGATGTGAATTAAAAGGATAAGCAGGATATCCTTGTTGAACTACAAATATACATTCAATTAGGAAGGATAAAGTATACAAGACAAAAGTAAGATCTATAATTAGTAATTTAGTTGCACCAAAAATTTAGAAGTGATCTAAATCTCTTAATAGAGTTGGCTTAAAAACTATTTGTAAATACTCTAACAAGGTGGCATTTCTATTGAATAGTCTAAAAACCTCTAACAAGCCCACTCCTAATAAGATGATTAAATCCTCTAATATGGTTAGACCTAATAGTGTGTTTTGTAACCTTTAATAGGGTTGGATCCTAACATGGAACACTTTAGAAGAGTGAAAATTAGTAACTAGTTACAATTGGTGATTTTTCCCAAATTGGGTTTCCATGTTAAATCTTGGTGTGAATTATGTTCATGATATTTTTTTATGTGTTATAACTAAGTTAAAGTAAGATCAACTATAGATAACATCTTAAAGATTTTCATGTTAATCATTTACTAATTTATTTCAATGTTTACCAAGTTACAATATTTGTTAGTGTACATCGAGTACCTATGTATTTATCGAGATACAATGGAGTTTAGTTTATAGGGAGTTTTGATTTATATTGACATCTAAGGGATCTAGAATTTATTTTAGTGGTAATTGATTCACCCCACCCCTCTCAGTTACCCCTCTTATATTTCCAACACTATATTGATCTCATTGTCCATAGGTGAAATCCAAACATCCCAAAGACTCACTACTTTCACTAGTGTGTTATTGGTATCCACCAAAAAGAAAATAAAATGACTTCCAAACCTTTGATGCATCCTATCCTTGAAGTTCTCAAACTAATTGGTCATTACACTATCATAGTTGTCTCCTTGTGTCCAAATAAACTTGTTGATTTGGTATATGATACGTGTGTCAGTTCTCCAATTTACTTGATCAATAGAGTGAAAATAGTTGTTCATATAAAAGAAAAATCATACTAGAAATGAGGAAAAGTTTTAAGTATTAGACATTGTGGCCCAAATAGTCTTCACTTTTTTTCGAGTTGCATCAACTATAGATCATCAATATCTTACTTATGACCCTTTTTCACAATTTTATATCCTAGGTCAACCACCATGCAAGAAACATTCTTGGAAGTCCTTGATTGAAAAGTTTTATAAGCCACAACATAGACTCCACATTTCAATTTCAGGTCATCAATTGGAAAAACCATCAGTCCTTAGTTATCCCCATTGATATTTTGTGTTCACTTCAGTTTCATTTTTGGATGTCATTTGTAATACTTTAGATTTTATCGTTATGCAATACCTGTTAACCATATGAATTACTATTGGAAATATGGATATGTAGGATGAGTTAGGTTTGTCATTTATGGAAACATATATCTCAGGATGAGATGGTAGGTTATATAACTAATTATTCTATAGTCAAAGATTGAAAATTGTCTAAGTGTTAGACAATTTCACTAACTAGTATAGAGATAGTTTTTGGTATTGCAAAGGCTATAGAGATATTTGGAAAGTGTGATGTTAAGGAAAAGTATAAGAGAGTTTCATGATGGCATGCCTAAGTGTGTAGATCAATATGGATAGTACACACAAAGTTATAGTTCAAAATCTTGTAAAGGCAATATGCACATAAGAACATAGTACAACAGAAACAAAGGATAAAGTGTTAAGGAATTATTTCGATCACAAAATAATTACTTAATTATGTAGGGACAAGATCCTAGATATTTACCCTAAGAATAACATGTGATTGCATCAAAGGGACTACAAAAGAGTTTTTATGTAATAAAAGAGTATGGTAAAGAATCATTTCATGTGAAGTGTGTGATGTATATTAGATGTGATATAATGCAAATGTGAAGTATATCATGAGTATGTAAACTATCTATATGACATGTGAACTTGTATGGGAGATCTATGATATGAATTCTGATGTCAAATCAAAGCTTTGCAAAGTAAAACAATTACCAATAGAGGTTTTTCTATTTATCTCATTTTGTATAAAGGCATTGTATTGTATAATTGCATGTAAGAGAAATGGGCTCTTTTTACATACATTTTTAATAGTATTACCAACTCCTAACAGGTTTAAGACTTTTAACATGGAACAAGACACTATATGTAATTCATACACTCTTAACATGATCAACATCCTTAACACGATAATTTTGATTAATAGATCTGTCATGCCCTAAATTTACCCTAAATCTACATTAAGCACAATTTTTTTAAAAAAAAATTATTATTATTATTCTTAATTAATTAATTTCAATGTCATCTTTACTAATTTGTCATATGAGTTAACATTTCTTCAATGCATGTAACCCTCGATTAACCATCCATAGAACTATCATCAACTTTGATGCCAACTATGCTACTTTAGGCAATCGATTCAAATAACAATATATACGTAATTAACACTTTTCTAGAGTATTTAAAATGTTCCCAAAATCAATGGGTGTATATTTTTATTTTTTTTCATATCCCAACTTACATCTTTCATTGACATAGTTATTAAGATTGAATTATCTATTTATTATTCATATTATATCTCTAATGCAAGCGACATCACATTTTAATATTAGGTTCAATACCTACTACAATTGACATTGTAGTGAAAAGAATTATCAATTCACTTATATAAACATATATCATAAAAGAATGATTTTAAAAGATAATATATCCTTACTAACACTAAGGTAACAAAATGAATGCATATGAACATATTAATTATCCATCTATCTAAAATACCCTATAATCTTCTTCACTTACCCATAGACGAAGTGAATTCCTTGGGTTTCTCTCCATGGTGCACTCACTTACCAAAGTTTTGGCCAAGACAAGCATAGGCACTTTTTCCATGAGTCAAATCCTATTAATTTTGAGCTAGAAGACATGCATTTCGAATTCTCATGTTAAATCGACTTGCTACTTGGTCCCATATTATTGGCAGCGTGGAGTTTATCCTAGTCTTAATTAGGTGGGTTAAGAAAGACATATAAAATGCAATAACTTCTTCCAAGGCAAATCAAGGCGTCAAGGACAAAATGGAAGCCATCCCCTCTTGTTAGAATTAAGTCATAAACTTGCATGGTATTCCAATATAATATTTGAAGGCACAAAGCACTTATGGAATAGGTGGATGAAATAAGTCTTGGTCATGTTAGAGAAATTAAATACCTTGGTCTCCATAGCATATTAAAAGAATTTCTCATTCACCAACCCATGCTCGCCTAGGGTAGATAATATAGTAGGTTGTTTGTCATGCTATGTCTTGTTTAAAATATTACTTGGTGCTAGTTTAGGTCTGTTTAACATTAGCATTGCATATATTTTTTTTGTAAGTTTCTTTTGATTTGATAGGGTGTTGACTCGAGTTATGTGTCTCATATGAGCTCCCTTCTAATGCAAGTAATATGATGGTGAGTTTATTATGTTAAAATATGCTTTATAGGTTATAGGGTCCTAGGAGTCTAAGGAATAATCTTGAAAATTTTAATGTCTGTATTAAGAGAAGAGATTTATTTTACTTTCTCATACGTTTTCCAGAGGATAAAATGTGCACCTACAGCAAGCTTATGTCTTAAGCCTTGTATATTTTATATCATCACTTGATTTTCTTCTTCTGTAATCTAGGATATTCAAGGTAAGTTATTGCAAGGATAATTAGGAGATAATTATAAACTAAGTATAGTTTTAAAATTTTGATTCATTTAGCATTCAAAACATTAAACTTAATCCAATAACTCAACATTTCATGAACAGACTTTATTTGAAGTTATCTGGATTATCCCTATCTATGAGTTATGAAATTTAGAAACCATTTTCTCAACATTATCTTCCTATGTAGATCTAGAAATGAATGTACATTCACAATTGGTAAACAATGGAACTAAAATGATAATAGAAATCCACCAGGATAATCCTTCCTATGAATATTATCTCTTCTATGATATCAAATTTCTTTTGCATTCCACTCAAGAGCATCAAGTAATTTGGATCTCTGATTGGTGTTACCATCCAATAAAACAACAATATTATTACAATGAATTATCTTCAGTAATACCCTCATGATACACAAAAAGGTTGTGAAGTCAACATATCATAATATAGACAATGGAAAATACTTTTACTACACATGAGCACTCACAACCTTTCCATTGACAATCAAACCAAAACAGTAGCTTTCTCTTACAATACATTTAGGCTCACATAACAAAATGGAGTTTTTCTCTCTATCTCATCTCAATGCATTATTTTCTTCTCCTCCTATGCACATGGAAGATAACAAGGACTCCAAGTTTCCAAGATTTTTATCTAAGAACTTGCAAATGCATCACCACAAAACAACAAGGACCATGGGTCCTTTCCACCCAACCATAGGCCTCAAAGAGACCACCCCCGTGCTAGGAGAACAAGGCTCAAACAAAATCCACATACACACTTGTAAGAACATATACACCACATAAAAAAACTACAACAAATCCTATCCCAAGGATATTTCACAAAGGCTCACCATTGGAACCTTGAACATAGGGTGAAGGTGGAAACACAAGGAGGTTTACCATTTCATATTATATTTTCCATAAAACTCATGCCCTTTTGGGGCTAAATCAACAAAATACAAGGCCCTTCCGAAGCTTCATAATATCATGCCCTTTCAGGGCTTCATAAACATCTTCCACCACACACACTACCAACACAACATCCTCCACCATACACAACCAATAACTTTAGCTTCCCACAAACCCATACTTCAGTTACTTCCTTCCTCACCATTTTTTTTTTAAATCTTATCCTCCCCCAAAGAAAAATATGAATATGAAAATGGCATACAATGGAGCCCATACTCCAAGGTCCTCAACTATGCAATCCAACTACTGCCTGTTCACCTTGGACTTCTCTTCTCTTCCCACATGGGTGAGTGTAAGTCCCACACCCATAAGAACACTCAAGCACAACAAGAAAAAAAAACCAAGTAGCAATAAAACAATAGATTTTCAAGTGCACATCACATTATCACAACACAATATCACCACCCATAATGCAACAAGGAAATAGAGGAAATCCAAACCTCATACTCATAATACTCCACACAATACAGAAAGATGCACAATGGTGTCACATTAATCTGCATGGAATGAACACCATTCAAACACTCACATGAATGCTACTCCACAATTCAATGCAATGCATACTCCATTGATAAAATCCACACTTGCAGATTGGCTTAACCATGCTAAAAGAAAGAAAAAGGAAAGGAAGCAAGCTTGAGATACCAACCTTGGTCCGAGCTAGGGTAAGGATAGTTGTAGTAGAGCTCCCCTCCTCTCCTTCCAAAACCTAACTATCTCTAAAATTAGAGAGTGGCCAAGTAGTTTCTCATTTAGCCATACCTCTATATATATATATATATCCTTCTCATTTTCGGATTCCATAAAGAATGTCATTTTCATGGGGTCTCCTAGGTCCACTAGACACCCTAGAGGTCATTAATAGCTCCCTAGCCTATAATACTAACATGGGTGCGGTTAATTTTAATCCCAACTTACCTTAAAGTTATTTTATGACCCTCCAAAAGCTAGATGATTCAAATTTCAAATTCCCCAAAGTGATGACCTTGTCCTTTTACTGACTAAGGCAATAATCAAATTCCTTAATTGAGACATTTATCACGGAATAAGGTGGCTACATGATCCATTGACAAATAACATGTCATATCACATAACAAGCACAAGTTTCAAGTGACACACACAAAATATCACATTATATTAAAAAAAAATGACTTGTTTTACAATAATACATGAACTAGGCTACTACGCACACATACAATTCACATATACGAAATAAAACACATTACAATTAGGTTTGAATCTTTTCCACTGATTCAACCTTGGTTATGTCATGTTTGTAGTAGTTTGAGCCTTAATTCCCCTTTAACCCATGGTCAAATTCTTGCACACTAAACTCGAGCGTCAGTAGCCCAAGAAAATCATATAAGCATATGTAAAATAAATCATTATCTCATTCAACATTAGACTTGCATATATTTCATCATCTCAAATTAACATTCCCTTTCTTAATCATTTCAAATATAACCTTCAAAATATTAAAATATCAAAACTTACATATCACATTATACATTTGAGTTCCATACTTCATTCCTTATAATTACATTACTTCTTCTAAAAATTTCCATGTAAAATGTTCAAAATACTATAAAACTAAACTTTACTTATCAACATAACATTGTTAATTTAATATTCTAAATAACTTCATATTCTATGACAAGATGCTGAATCCATAACTATTAAATCCCTAGGTATGCGGGTTAGGTCTCAATGCATAACAAAATTTATCTTTTAACTATAATTTCCACTTCAACATTACCTTCTTATATTACAAGTATTTCTACCATTCAATTTCTATTAAAGCAATGTCAATAGCTTACAACATGAAATATTATCATTAAATGCATCAATTAGGTCATAATATGAAGATGTAATTGTGGATCATCAAAATGCAGATATTAAAATGACATAACCCTACAGTCTCAAAAGTGTATCAAACATAGGATTAAAATCACCATAATGAAATTATCTCATTGGTAATATGACGAATTGGGTGTGGCCTCACATCCTCCCCCCCTACGCATGAACCTCCTCCTAGAGTTCATCAACTAGGTATCAGTGTTGTGTTATTGCCTATGTTGTAATTATCAGAGCTGACCCTACTTGAGTATTCTACTATTGGTGCCAAGTAATTCCAATCCTTCCTTTACTAAGGTCTAACTACTAAATTGCTTACATCCTTGCTTAGGGTCCCCAACATAACAGGCATCTATGGTCTTAACTAATTTAATATATATAGCATACCTATGGTAAAAGAGGTTGGTCCTTATTCCATAATTATGACATACAAAGGGGTTAGTGTCTTAGAGCTCTTGTGTAGCAACTTTTCAATGGATAACTAGAAAGTTTATAGGTACATTAATTCCCTAAATGTTTTTTCAAGGATTGTCCTTGGTATGGCCATTTCAATACAATCCAAGAAAATGCCTCAAAAGAAACTCAGAAATAAAAGGAATATTTTACAAGATAATAATACGTATGTGGCCACATTAGTAAATTTTCAAATAACACAAGACATGTCCCTGAGGCACAATGGGACCAACTTAAAGAAATCTAATGAAATGTGAAGTGTCAAATTATTAATAGAAATAAAGATGATATAAATGTAAAGTTTGAAAAAAATGACCAACAAGAATTCACATCAAATATGAAGCTCACAGAAATAACATAGCCATACCAGGGTTCCCTGGTGGAGAAGAGGATACATTGTTGTTTTATGGAACTGATGGCTTAGTAAGAAGTCTCATATCCCCTATGTCTCAAAGTGCTTCATCCATAGCTTGTGGTTTAATTGGGTGTACTAATACATCTTACACGAAGTTGTCATTTATTGCATATGTTGAAACATAATGGGTTAGGCACCTAGTATTGTAATTAAACTCTACTAATAATTGATCTCAGAAGGAAACATATGCTTACGGAACCTTACTATAGAAATATCCTTTATCAATGATTCAATTTAACATCCTATCCTTGAGGGTAAGCATGATATCTATAAAGTAACATGTAAATTCTTTTTGAAACCTAGATTCCCAATTTGAATTGTGTCCAAATGGATGTGCCTAAATAAGTAATTATCTAGCTTATCCAACATGTACACTACCCTAATTTATATGCTATATTTTTATGACACCTAGACCCTTCAACACTATTATTAATGATAATCAATTATAATTGTCATATATGTACAATTAATCATAAATAGTTAATGTTGTTAGTTATAGGAATATTATTAAATTGGATCATAATATATATATTCTATTAAATATAATGGATAGTATACCTTGTATTTTTATATTTGTAATACCTCAAATTGGTCTCAAAAACTAACTTACTCCTGATCAACAAAATCCTAATTTATTTGGCATTTTCTAGTCCTAATTGACTCTATTTGATTTAAATATCAATTGTAGAAAATCATTAATCTACAAAAATCACTATAAGAATTAATAAAGAAATAAATATAAATAAAATAATAAGCTCATGAATATTGACATCTTGGCTATTAAACCCACTAAATCAATTAATTAAATTAAATTTTCCTCATACTTTGATTATATTAATCTAGATATTTTCTAAAATTACATGCAATATGAATTTATTACTTATTCAAATTAAATATCTACATATATATATTATTTGAATTTAAATATTCAAAATATGAGACATAATTTTAACAAAATCTCCAAAATCTTCTTTTGATTTGTTTTTATACAAAAAAATGGAAACATTGAGTGATTTTAAAAAGAACAAGGAAACAAATCAATTAACTCTCTCTTAAATGGAAACTTCCATTTCAAAGTGAACATTCATTCAATCTCCACCATTCATCTAATTGATATACACCATTGATTTATTTTGGATTTCTCTATAAATTGGGAACTTATGTCTCTCATTTGAGAGGATGAAATTTGTGAATGAATAAACTCTATCAATTTGAGTACTCCACATTTGTGCTTTTTAAAACAGTTTATTACATTATCATTCAATACTTTCATTTTACATGTTCTAGCTTCAATGTTTTCTTACTAACTCTTAGATTAAATTTGTATTTTATCTAGTTTATATTTATTTACTTGCATAGAAAATCTTAGATAAATCTTGCATTTATTTTCTTTACAATTCCTTCATTATGGTTCAATCTATGGTCACTAAGCTCTCTTACATGCAGTGACAAATGTGAAATGCATATAGGAACATTTTTGACACATAATATTAACTTAGTATTCCTTTATCAATGGAATGAGTAAAGAAATACAAGTTTAGCTAATGTTAGTTTAAAGCAATACTGTATAGATTATAGTTTTTTTTTTTTTTTTTTTTTAAAGAGTAAAATCTTATAAAATAAATTTAATCTTTTAATTGAAATTCAATTCTTGTTTATTGTTGATTTCTTTCTTTTCTTATTTTCACTATAATGATATTAGTAGTTTCTCAAAAAGATCTTTCATCTAGGAATGTTAGAGGTAAATGTTTTTATATATGTCTTATCTTGAAGTTGAGAACAACACTAATGATAGATCATTGTTCACCTATGAGATAAGAAAAATGCTAGCTTCTTGATGCTATCTATATAACTCTTTAGATCTATATGTAAGTCCTTATTTATAGTAATTTTATGGCAATGGCTTGTACTAAATCTATAAGTAGTGAGAGAAGGTTTTGGTGAATGTATTATTAGGGTTAATTATTTTATTTTAGTATTAATTTTCAAAATGAAATTATTATTACCAATGATGAACAAAGTTACCTAGTACTAGGAGAATTATATTGGTTAGTATCATTTAGAATAATCTATTTAATATGATTAAAAGTCATTTATAAAAAAAAATTGGTCAAAGGTTATCTTATCAACAGGTTAAGAACAATAAGGGTGTTATGCTTTAGTTGACTCTCTCATAGCAGATACTAGCTTAAAAGATGAGTCAATTGAAGTTTTTCTCTTTTAAAGGTAACATTTAAATTTTACATTTGTTTATGGACCCATCAATGCCCAGTGCTTCAATTAGGATCTGATACCAAAATGTCATGCCCTAAATTTACCCTAAATGTACATTAAGCACAATTTTTTTTAAAAAATTATTATTATTCTTAATTAATTAATTTCAATGTCATCTTTACTAATTTTTCATATGAGTTAATATTTCTTCAATGCATGTAACCCTCGATTAACCATCCATAGAACTATCATCAACTTTGATGCCAACTATGCTACTCTAGGAAATCGATTTAAATAACAATATATATGTAATTAAAAATTTTCTAGAGTATTTAAAATGTTCCCAAATTCAATGGGTGTATATTTTTATTTTTTTTCATATACCAACTTACATCTTTCATTGACATAGTTATTAAGATTGAATTATCTATTTATTATTCATATTATATCTCTAATTCAAGTGACACCACATTTTAATATGAGGTTCAATACCTACTACAATTGAAATTGTAGTGAAAAGAATTATCAATTCATTTATATAAACATATATCATAAAAGAACGATTTTAAAAGATAATCTATCCTTACTAATACTAAGGTAACAAAATGAATGCATATGAACATATTAATTATCCATCTATCTAAAATACCCTATAATCTTCTTCACTTACCCATAGACCAAGCGAATTCCTTGGGTTTCTCTCCATGGTGGACTCACTTACCAAAGTTTTTGCCAAGACAAGCATAGGCGCCTTTTCCATGAGTCAAATCCTATTAATTTTGAGCTAGAAGATATGCATTTCGACTTCTCATGTTAAATCGACTTGCTGCTTGGTCCCATATTTTTGGCAGTGTGGAGTTTATCCTAGTTTTAATTAGGTGGGTGAAGAAAGACATATAAAATTCCATAACTTCTTCCAAGGCAAATCAAGGCGTCAAGGACAAAATGGAAGCCATCCCCTCTTGTCAGAATTAAGTCATAAACTTGCATGGTATTCCAATATAATATTTGAAGGCACAAAGCACTTAGGGAATGGGTGGATGAAATAAGTCTTGGTCATGTCAGAGAAATTAAATAACTTGGTCTCCATAGCATATTAAATTGTTTTCTCATTCACCAACCCATGCTCACCTAGGGTAGATAATATAGTAGGTTGTTTGTCACACTATGTCTTGTTTAAAATATTACTTGGTGCTAGTTTAGGTCTGTTTAACATGAGCATTGTATACTTTTTTTTGTAAAGTTTCTTTTGATTTGATATTTTCTTATGTCTTAAGCCTTGTATATTTTATATCATCACTTGATTTTCTTCTTCTTTAATCTAGGATATTCAAGGTAAGTTATTGCAAGGATAATTAGGAGATAATTATAAACTAAGTATAGTTTTAAAATTGTGATTCATTTAGCATTCAAAACATTAAACTTTATCCAATAACTCAACATTTCATGAAAAGACTTTATATGAAGTTATCTGGATTATCCCTATCTATGAGTTATGAAATTTAGAAACCATTTTCTGAACATTATCTTCTTATGCAGATCTAGATTTGAATGTACATTCACAATTGGTAAACAATGGAACTAAAATGATAATTGTCTTCTCCTCCTATGCACATGGAAGATAACAAGGACTCCAAGTTTCCAAGATTTTTCTCTAAGAACCTGCAAATGCATCACCATAAAACAACAAGGACCATGGGTTCTTTCCACCCAACCATAGGCCTCAAAGAGAGCACCCCCACGCTAGGGGAACAAGGCTCAAAAAAAATCTACATACACACTTGTAAGAACATATACACCGCATAACAAAACTACAACAAATCACATCCCAAGGATATTTCACAAAGGCTCACCATTGGAACCTTGAAAATAGGGTGAAGGTGGAAACACAAGGAGGTTTACCATTTCATATCATATTTTCCATAAAACTCATGCCATTTTAGGGCTAAATCAACAAAATACAAGGCCCTTTTAGGGCTTCATAGTATCATGCCCTTTCGGGGCTTCATAAACATCTTCCACCACACACACTACCAACACAACATCCTCCACCACACACAACCAACAGCTTTAGCTTCCTACAAACCCATACTTTAGTTACTTCCTTCCTCACCATTTCTTTTTTTTTTCTTATCCTCCCCCAAGGCAAAATATGAATATGACAATGGCATAGAATGGAGCCCATACTCCAAGGTCCTTAACTATGTAATCCAACTGCTGCTCGTTCACCCTGGACTTCTCTTCCCTTCCCACAAGGGTGAGTGTATGTCCCACACCCATAAGAACAATCAAGCGCAACAAGAAAACAAAACCAGGTAGCAATAAAACAACATATTTTCAAGAGCACATCACATTATCAAAACACAATATCAACACCCATAATGCAACAAGGAAATAGAGGAAATCCAAACCTCATACTCACAATACTCCACACAATAAAGCAAGATGCACAATGGTGTCACACTAATCTACATGGAATGAACACCATTCAAACACTCGCATGAATGCTACTCCACAATGCAATGCAATGCATACTCCATTGATAAACTCCACACTTGCAGATTGGCTTAACCATGCTAAAAGAAAGAAAAAGGAAAGGAAGCAAGCTTGAGATACCAACCTTGGTCCAAGCTAGGGTAAGGATAGTTGCAGTAGAGCTCCCCTCCTTTCCTTCCAAAACCTAATTATCTCTAAAATTAGAGAGTGGCCAAGTAGTTTCTCATTTAGCCATACCTCTATATATATATCCTTCTTATTTTTGGATTCGATAAAGAATGTCATTTTCATGAGGTCTCCTAGGTCCACTAGACACCCTAGAGGTCATTAATATCTCCCTAGCCTATAGTAATAACATGGGTGGGGTTAATTTTAATCCCATCTTACCTCAAAGTTACTTTATGACCCTCCCAAAGCTAGGTGATTCAAATTTCAAATTCCCCAAGGTGATGACCTTGTCCTTTTACTGACTAAGGCAATAATCAAATTCCTCAATTGAGGCATTTATCATGGAATAAGGTGGCCACATGATCCATTGATGAATAACATGTCATATCACATAACAAGCACAAGTGTCAAGTGACACACACAAAATATCACATTATATTAAAAAAATGACTTGTTTTACAATAATACATGAACTAGGCTACTACATACACATACAATTTACATATACGAAATAAAACACATTACAATTAGGTTTGAATCTTTTCCACTGATTCAACCTTGGTTATGTCATGTTTATAGTTGTTTGAGCCTTAATTCCCCTTTAACCCATGGTCAAATTCCTGCACACTAAACTCGAGCGTCAGTAGTCCAAGGAAATCATATAAGCATATGTAAAATAAATCATTATCTCATTCAACATTAGACTTGCATAGATTGCATTATCTCAAATTAACTTTCCCTTTCTTAATCATTTCAAATATAACCTTCAAAATATTAAAATATCAAAACTTACATATCACATTTGACATTTGAGTTTCGTACTTCATTCCTTATAATTACATTACTTCTTCTAAAAATTTCCATGTAAAATGTTCAAAATACAATAAAACTAAACTTTACTTATCAAAATAACATGGTCAATTTAATATTCTGAATAACTTCATATTCTATGACAAGATGCTGAATTCATAACTATTGAATCCCTAGGTATGCGAGTTAGGTCTCAATGCATAAAAAAAATTATCTTTTAACTCTAATTTCCACTTCAACATTACCTTCTTATATTACAAGCATTTCTACCATTCAATTTCTATTAAATCAATGTCAATAGCTTACAACATGAAATAGAATCATTAAATGTATCAATTAGGTCATAATATGCAGAGGTAATTGCGGATCATCAAAATGCAGATATTAAAATGACACAACCCTACAGTCTTAAAAGTGTATCAAACATAGGATTAAAATCACCGTAATGCAATTATCTCATTCGTACTATGATGAATTGGGTGAGGCCTCACAAGATCATTCTATGGGTGACATCCCTAGTGTGATTTTCACTTGGCCAAGGTTTCCCTAGTTAAAAAATTATAGTGCTATGAGTTCTCTTTGTGTATGGTTTTATTTACATTCCAACATTATTGGTTTACTTTTATATGCATGTTACAAAGTAATTAATATTAACCATTTGTGGGAAAAAAAATTTAGAATACTAATTCACACCCCCCCCTCCTCCCTCAATATTATCTATTTCCAATAATTGGTATCAGAGCCCAGTTACTCAGAAAAGGCTTAACAGCTTGAGTAAGATCCCTATGGATATGGAATGGTTATTTAAGAGGAATCTTGAAGAAGCCCTAGAGAAAATTGATCTTCTTATAGAAGAAAGAGGAAACTTGAAAGAAAGGTATGAAGATGCAAAAAATTACATTGGTAAACTAAAAGCTAATATAGATCATCTCAAATATAGAAAAGAATTAAAAGAGAAGACTAATGATAGTGAGGAAGTAGTAACCCTTAAGAAAGAAAATGAGATCTTAAAACATGAGTTTAAAATTGTTGAACTTAAGTTTGAAGAAGGATGATAGTAAGCTTGAAAAGGTCTAAAATCAAAGAATGTAGACCTAAGATCCCATCTAGCCCAAGTCACATATGTATTAGATTCTATAAGATTAGAGCATGTGAAATTGGAGATGTACAATATCATTGTGAGAGGACAGTTAACTAAGACTAAGCAATAGTTAGAGAAGCATTATTCCAATAGTGAGAAAATTCACGAACAACTATTTTTCTAGAGATCTTCTTATGATAAGATAGGTCTCAGATATCTTATTAGAGATAAATCAACCAAGAAAACTAAAGTTAGGAAGGAACCAAATCCACTTGTCGAAACCCTAAAGCCTAAAGAAATTGATTAGAATAAGATTGAACCAAATATATCTATAGAAGTATCTGAAGAAGTTGAGAAAATTAATCAACCTAAAAAACATGATGAATTAAAACAAATAGAGCAAGTTGAACCACCTAAAGAGGATAGATATGAACTCAAATGTAGAAGTTTTATATGTAGTGAAGTTGGTCATATGAAAATAAATTACATAGGTAAGTATTTTAATCCTATCACTAATTTTTATTGTTATAATTGTCATGGTTTTGGAAATAAACAAATAGATTATAAGTAACCTAAGTTTGATAGCAATAATGGAAATAGTAGATTTTTTAGGGCTACTAACCCTATAGGTAATGAAAGAAGGTGATCACAAAGAAGATCCAATGATGGAGAAAGACCTAATGAAATAAGGAACCAAATTCTATGTTACAAATGTAAAATACTTGGACATATTGCAATGAATTTCAGTCAACTAGATAATTAGAATGGAAGAAATCATTGAAGGAATGTACCTATATGTCAGTTATGCAATAACTTTGGGCACATAGAGAGATTTTGAAAAATAGTTAAAAGAAATTTCAGTAGGAATCCCAACTATAGAATGAACAACAATAGAAATGACCAAAAAAATGATAGTGGTGGCACTAACAGTCAAAAGAAATAACTTAAAGAGAATGTTGAAGAATTAAAGGAAGTATTTGTAAGATAAAATGATCCATAAAGTTTACATACAATTTTAGAGGAACATTTTTTTGATCCATGGGAAGAAATAATGAAATTAGCCATAGTGTTTAATTCAACTTATTTGAATTAAGCACCAAAAAGATGGAACATAAGTTAGAACTTGAGCTGAGAATTACAAAGTTAGCACAAGCTAATAAAGACCCTAAGGAGGATATGGTTAAGAGTGCAAGGAATTTGGTGATCAAATGAAGGAGAATGAAGACAAACAAGTTTACTAGTTAAATGAGTATCAACTTTACAAATTCTGGTAGATGTGTAATTAATGTGAAGCTCAATTTAAAATATTTAAGGAATGTGAACAATATTTTGAGTACCATTCAATCATGTGAAGAGTTAAGGAGTGATTTAGAGAAATTCAACAAGTAAAGGTGAGTTTGAAGTATTTATAATTCACAATGGAAAAAACCCTATTTTCATGAAATTTGGATATTTTATGAAGCTTTTGAAGTGTTTGAATTATCTAAACAAGAGAATCCTACTATCATTGATATTAGTGAGAGGTCAAGATATGTGTTTAAGAAACACCCATTCATATCTCAAGTTGATGATCCCTTAGGAGCATTTTTGCATATACTAGAGAATGTTCTTCATGTAGAGGATATCAAGTCATACATTCACTATAAATTTTAGAACATTGGAGACAACGAAATTCATAAGGACCTATACCTAATGTGTCTAGGAGACTTTTTGTTGAAACAAGAGTTCACACACCTCATGGAGTTGAACATTTTTAACCATATGTTCAATATATACTTTGACAACCTTGAATGGAGCAAAATTATTCTAAGCTACATTCATAAAGAAATTTTTATGGCTGGATATGTTCTTGTCATTATTGAAAATGACATGATACATAGGTTAACTAGTTTATGCAATGAGGGCAGAAACCTAGCTAATGAAAAGAATGTGAAGAAGTTGGTAGAGACCAATCTAAAGACCAAATCAGATTCCAAAAATATGAGGATTGAATTCATAAAGAAAATAAATAAAATAGATGTGAAAGTGATAAAAAAGACCATTGGCTATAAGATGAATCATAGTTCAATATTGAACTTATTACTTGTTGGTTTCCTACATGCAACATACATGATGACAGCTAAAAAAGAAAAGGTTAATATGTATGATATTTTGAGGCATTAGTTATTGGACAACACAAATAAACATAAGAAGATAAGAAGTGCAATGTTCAAGTTTGAATCTCTATTGATAGACCTATTCTTCCAAGTGATTAGGAAATTCCCTACAATGACTAATAGGGAATGGGACAAAAAGAATCAGTGCACCATGATCTTGGTGACACATAATTATAGAAGATAGTCTATGGAGAAGATTGTTGAAGACATCAGTAGAATGATGAAAGACTTTCAAACTATGATGAAGTAGAGATACAAGATACAACCCTCACTATTGGAATAGTACAAGGAGGACATATGTTTCATGGATAAAACATATGTAACATGCATGGAGGAATTTGTGTTGAGAGTTAAGTGAAGAAAAAATTGAAGGGTATGTGAAGATCACACTTGAATTTGAGGAGGATAAAGATACTCCTAGATGGGGAACTTATGCAAAGAAAATATGAGAATTAGAGAGAAATATCTGCAATAAGGATATAAAGAAGAATTTTGAGAAGAAAATTGACCAATTCTCAAAGTATTAGGAATGACAAGAGAAGAATTAAATGATGTAAAAGATATATCTTTGGAGATGAAGGCTAGTGATCAAATGAGGTATTGCTAGCTACTCCTATTTCCATAGTAGGACTCGTAGATGGAGTAATTGTAGTAGGTTCTACATTGAAAATATGTATTGATCCCTAAGCTATAGTAGCCCAAGTGTAACCCACTATTGTACAACTAATAAAGAAGATTGATGAAGAGGATGTAGAGATAATAGAAAGTAAATCATCTAATCCTCCAAGCCAAGAGGAAATCAGAGAGACACACTAAGGTGGAACAGGAGGTTGAGTCACGTAGAAAGAAAAGGACCATACAACTATCAAGTGGCCCTAGAAAGGGAAGAAATACATTATAGATGGCTGAATCAGATGGGTTTGAATAATCTGAAGATGAAGAGGATAGACCTACAAAATGGGTAGTTGGTGAAGCAAGGAAAACCACTATAAAGAATCCATGGAAGCCAAAGGTAGAAAATTTGAATATGCAAATCATTAATGACAAAAAAATTATTCAACTGAATAAATTTTATAGCATGTATAGAAATATGGAAAGAATTCAATTAGAGAATGTAGTAGTAAGGAATATGATCTAGAAGAATAAAATATTGTAAGATGTACAAAGACATATACCAGAGGACCTATGTAATAGGTTGATAAATGGGAGAAGATTTGTAAATGAGGAAAAAAAAAAACATGATCAACAAGCTTTGCAAAGTTGATAGTGATGAAGACATGCAAAATATAATGAAGGGTATTGGGCCCCTGCTTAGAAATAAAAGAAGATCTATTATTTTGATAGAAGTGAATTAAAAAGAGATAAATAGGGAGACAAAAGAATCCAATGTTAAGTGCATGAATTTTTTACCCAAGAAGTGAGCATGAAGTTAGGGGAAGAAATTCTTATGTCTATTAAATAGTTTACTCCACTAAAAATAATAGTAAAAGATAAGGGCACTCTGATGGAAGATCTATCTTCATAGATCTCCATTGGAATAGATAGTATGAAAGTTGGCACTACAAGTATGATAGTAAATGTCACAAAAGATCCTTTAAGGCATCTCAGGCCAAACACTATTCGCAATATCATTGATTACTCCAACTCAAATGACGAGGAGAATGTAAAGAATGAGGGAGAAGAAAAGAAGAGAAAATAATATGAATAGATAAAAGAAGAAAGGAAGAAGAAGAAAAGAGTAGAAGATGAAAAGAAATAGAACTTGAGTAAGAGGAGAAAAAGAAGAAACGGGAAGAAAATGAAAAAAAGGAAAAAAGAGGACAAGAAGAAGGAAGAAGAAGAAGAGAAGAAGAAGAAAGAAGAAGAGGAAAAGAAGAAGGAAAAAGAAGAAGAAAAGAAGAAGTAGGAAGAAGAAGACGAAACAAGGAAAATATATGAAGAAATCAAAAGAAAGGAAGATGAAAAGAGGAAAGTGAATGAGGAAGAAAAAAGAAGAAGAGGTTGAGTAGGAAACTACACCCAACACATCTTTCACCTTAGTTGCACTTACTAGTTATGATGATGATGATGATCAATCAGAGTGGATATCATCCCTTAGTAAGATTGTAAATAGGAACAAATAGGTCAAGAGGTTACATAAAACTCTTATGGAGGTAACTAAAAAATTACAGGGACTCATGACTATTAAATCACTCTATTCAAACCCTAAGGACAAAGAAAAAGCTATGATTCAAGCATTTGATGTTGAATTCACAAGTTTGTTAGATATTTTAGTAGCACAAGCTCAAACTAACCATGATGCATATATGTTTGACAATTTCTATCAGAACATTATAAATAAATTGTTGACTCTTGATACATTCATCAATAAATTAAGGAAATGTGATCTTAAAGGAAAAGATATGTATGAAAAATGTGTGATGTCTTTTATTTTCACAAAATAAATTGAAAATGAGATTAAAGGGAATCATGTAGAGGTAGAAGCATTGATAATCTAGTTAAGTCAACTTGGTGTGCAGAATGAATCATTTGAAGCATAGGTTAGCAAGACTAGTGATGAGATAAGTCCACTAGAAGACAAAAAAATCAAGAATAACAAATAGGTTCTCACTTCTAAGAGAACACCTAGCTATAAAATTAAGAACAATTGAGCATGATTTTGAGGAATGCCTATCAGGTATGACATCATTTGACAACTTTGTGTTCTTAGATCTCAATGTAGTGGACATAGCATCATATGGATTGTATGTTACTCTCAACATTTTTGAAGGAGTCAATGACTCATGGGTGAAGAGCATGAAGAGTCTGGCATTTTGGTGATTATATTTATTTCTTGTTATCCTAATAAGAGGCATTGAATCACAATTTTGACATGTAAATAAGGTTTTACACCTTTGTCATTGATGTCAAAGGGGGAAAAGGAAGAAAATTGTATAGAGTTGTATAGAGTAACAATATGCATACAAATAGTTATATACTAAGGGGGAGAAATGTTACTTAGTATTATATTATATTATGAGATATAAGGAATATGGTTATAAGTGTAATGATTCAAAAAATTTGTAAAGTTTTGAAGACCACTTTTGAGTAGTTCCTTTTTTTTTATAACACTTTGGGACTTAGAGAATGTTCACATATGTTCCCATCAATGCCAAAGGGGAATATTTTTTAAAATATGGGTAGGTAGGAGGATTTAGGGTTTTCATTTATGGTAACATATATCTTAGGATGAGAAGATAGGTTATATAGTTGAATATTCTAGAGTCAGAGACAAAAAATTGTCTACGTATTAAATAGTTTAACTAAGCAATGCAAATAAATATTTTGGTATTGTGAAGGTTATAGATTTAAGTATAGGTATAATAGAGTGTCGTAATGACATACCTAAGTGTGGAGATCAGTATGGAAAATGTGGACAAAGTTATAGGTCAAACACTAGTAAAAGCAGTAAGCACAATAGAAAAGAGTACAACAAAAAAAAAGGATTAAAGTGTTAAGGAATTATTTTAGTCACAACATAATTACTTATTTATGTAGGGATGACATCCTAGATATTTACCCTAAGTTAGCATAGTGTGTGATTGCATCAAGCTAACTGCACAAGATTTTTTGTGGAAGAAAAGAGTATAAATAAAGAATCATTTCATGTGAAGTGTGTTATATGTGATATAATGTGAATGTGGTGTATATGAAAAGTATGTGAACTATGTATATGACATGTGAAATTATGTGAGAGATTTGTGATGCAATTTCTAATGTCAAATCAGAGCTATACAAATTAAATAGAAGTCAATAGTAAAGAGGTTTTTCTATCTATTTCATTTTGTATAAAGGAACTATATTATATAATTAAATGTTAGGGAAATGGGCTCTTCTTGCATAGAGTTGAAATTGTATTACCAACTCCTAACAAGGTTGAGGATTTTAATAGGGCCTAGTCTTGTAAGAAGGACCAAGACACTATATGTATTCATATACTCCTAACTGGGTCAACATCCTTAACATGATTCTTTTGATTAGTGGATCATTCTGTGGGTGCCATCCCCACTAGGGATTTACCTTGGCTAGGGTTTCCCTAGTTAACAAATTATGGTGTTATGAGTTCTCTTTTTGTATGGTTTTATTTACTATTCAAAATTATTGGTTTTCTTTCATATGCATGTTGCAAATTAATTAATAATATCTAGGTGTGGAGAAAATTTTGTAGAATAATAATTCACCCCCCCTCTTAGTATTATTTATTTCTAACAATTACATCCCACGTAATCTGAATAGGTTCATCTAGTGACACTTTTATTTGAAGATCTTGGCTCAAAAAATGTGAATCCAATCATCATTGAATTCCTTTGGGAAATGAAGGAAATGTATGAGAGTCTTGGTCTTCAAGTGTTTTTATTTAGCTTTTAATTTCCCATCTACACATAGTTCTTCATACAGTTCTTAGAGATCAAATTTGAAAATTTCATTTTTTTCAATATAGAATGAACAAATATCTCTTACCAATAAAACTCTAGGTGAATTAGGAGATAGTGCCCCACCTTATTTGTTTGTGTAGTGACTTCTAGGCATAATATGTATTTTGGATCTTTGCATGTCTCATTTTAGATCAATTTTCCTTTGTATTTCTCTTCACACTTTCAAAACTTGAAGCCATTTTCATTGGTTAGGGTTTTGGAAAATAAGATACTTCTCACTTCACTCAATTCACAATAGATTCTTCTTTGCACTTTGATTCTCACTCAAAATTTGCACTCACAGACTTCTGAATTCAACAACTATCACAAATTGCTCAATTTTTCTATGTTCTTTGAATGTAGGGTAAAATAAAAAAATTATTATAATTCCCTATATAAATTATAAATTTTACTTTATGACCACAAGGGAAAATTAAATGTTTCATACCCCATGTTCTATCATTATTAATGAACGTGATTACCACTTTATTGCTTGATCAAGCTCTTTTCCCATCTCTTACTTAGTTAGCATAATATAATTTTCTTAAATTGGATAGCACAAAATTTTTCCTTATAACATCACTTTCTTGATTAACATTACATCATTTGATTACTGACAGTCTTATTGTGACTTGCCAAATTTGTAAAATTTCCAAACTTCATTAGTTGTCCTTGCAATTTGTATAATATGTGGATATGGACTTCCTTCCATTTTATTCTAAGAACTGATGTAAGATATATCAATATCGTGTAGTTCCTTATCTTCTTCTAAGGCTTAGTTGGATGTGGAGGTTTCACCAAATCCATGGGATGAGGTGTCACCATCTATTGTATTTGATGTATCGTTCTCTTCTAACTTCTTCCTCTATATCTTTTTTATTTTTTTATGTATTTGATCCATGTTAACTTTTCCTATTCCTTTTAAATTTTCCTCTTTTGGTGCTGACACTCAGTTTCTATAGTTCTTTCTTAAGTGACTAACCTTTTGGTAGTGATAACATGTCATTCTAGGATTTCTCCAATCACCCGATCTACCTACAAAATAAAACCTAATACACATTCAAGCAATATGACTATACTTTACACATGCAGTACAAGAATACCATGCATTGTAATCCTAATTGATTGCATGACGTTTCTTTCTTAGTGACCAGTTATACTTCATCTTTGATCTTACCTCTTGTGAATTGTGTACAAACTTGTTGTAAGTATGCGATAACCAATTAATTAAAACTTCTTATGGGATTTACTAAACTTAGATCTAAATTAATATTCTTGGTGTCCATACTTACCACAATTATAATAATAACCATCAAACTTGAGACTAACATTGATCTTATGATATTTTCTCTTGCAAACATTTTTTGTGTGTTAAGTTTTTCCATAGTGATAGCACGTACACTCCTTTGGCGTGTGTTCAATGTACACACTTCTCTCTTTAGATTTTATTTTATGACTCTCCTTGCTAAGTATAGCCTAGTCTAGATGTATCTCTTGGTCATCTTTGTCCTTTGAGTTGTTCATCAAGTACCTTGATACTTCCTTCTAATCTTTTCCATTTTCAAATGGTTTCTTTTTCAAATTTTAGTTCACTCTTCAACTTTTCATTCTCAATTATTAATTCAACAATCTCTTACATCTTTCTAGTAATCTCATGATTTGCATAAAGTACCTGGTTTACCATATCACAATGATTTTGTGTCAATCTTTTGATTTCTTCATCCTTAGCATCAATTCTTGTAGTGATTTGTCCTTTTCTCCCTTAATCATTTGTGTGTCATCCTCAAATTTCATCTTTTGTTCCTTTACTTTGCACATCTTGGTAGATTGCAACTCTTGTTCTCCTTTTAATGATTTAACCCACTAGATAAGGTTGTGATTTTTTTGTAATAGATCAACTATGGAAGTATCAAATTCATTAGACATGTTTCCATTAGACAATTCTTCAATAACTTCTTCCTATTATGTTGTTTCATTTGTATCCAAAGAAATCTCCTTCCTCCTTTTCAATGAATTTCTCAATGTATCTTTCATCTCATTCATTTCATTCATGGTCATACTTAACACTTGTATCTATTTCGTAGTAGTCATATCAAGTCTACACCTCTCAATGTCTCGAATCTATACTCTTACATAGTAAAACCTTTAACAAGAGAGCTAAGCTTGTATACTAATTGTTGGAATATTGGAAAGGTAGGATGCTAAGATGGGGGGTTAGTGGAGGGGGGGGGGGGCGCATTAAATCAATATCCTCAAAAGAATTTAACCTAAAAAAATGTTAGAGTTATCCTTGATTCCTCTATTATCTTGGTAATTACTAAACAATTTCCACATTACTTGTCAGTGAAAGTAACTTAACTAATTCAACATTCATCAACCATAAACTCATAAACATAAAATCATAACACAAAACAAAATTATTTTGTCACACAGAAACCTTGGTTAGAGGGAAAATTAAGTTGGGGATGGTACACACAAATCCATCACTATTGCAATAAGAGGGTGCCTTTTTAGGGCTACAATATTTTTTTTATTTCTAGTAAATAATTTTGTTAGTAGTGTACAATTAGATCTACTAGTATCTACCTTTCTCAATGATTTTACAATAATCTACTAAGTGTGGACTCATTTAAGAGATTTACATAAAATATAGTAGGGTCTGTTGGTGTTTGAAAACGTTGGAGGGTTTTCAATTATCCCACTAATAAAGTGACACATCTAGGGGTAGCTAACTTCCATTTTCAGCATGCCATTTTTGACAATAGGCCAACTATAAGGCATGACCCTTCTTCTACTTCAGGCTCTGCTAAACCTAGGTGGGTAAACCTCAGATTCAAATGATACCATACCATTGCAAAACATATCCCTGAATCTATTAAGAAGATGAAACCCCTTATTTCTCCTAAAGACTTATGAAATGACATGGACCTACAATAGCTAGGTGCACACCTATGGATCTCAGAAGTTGAGTGAGGGTTCAACTTTTATGCCCACTTCAAACGTGAACACCTAAATTTATTTGAATAAAATATTTGTGCAAATACCATTCATATCATCTTGCATCTGATTTAGTGATCAGTGCCTTATCCATTGAAACATAGAGTCATTACCAACAGGATGACCTAACTTGGTTGCATTACAATCAAGTTTATCAACTAAAATCCCTAATCCCATTCCTATGCAATATCCCCTTCATACACCTAGAAACCCTATCAAAAGTATGCAACATTTACTTAACTACTTGAGTCAAAAGCAACAAAGATCTATTACACACTTCATCCAAAATGTCTTAAACCAAATGAACATTATCAATTCAATTAAAAAGTTAATGACACATGAAAAATTAGGAGACAAAATTAGAAGACTCAGATAATTCCTGTAAATCACCATTTGTATTTATCCTTGGAAAGATTAAATACAGTAATTGGTAACACAAAATGAAACTCAAGATAATTCATATGATTTAGCATCAATATCCAATACTTCAAAATAAAAATGCATAACATGGAATGAAAATCTTCACATGGCGGATGTGTGGCCTTCACTGCTAGAGCTCAGCTCAAAGTCAGGAAGTAAAACCATCTACAATCCTGGTTTCAATAGTAGAACTAAAACCCTGCTAGTATTACCCAGTGCAAACTACCAACAACAACCAAATGAGAAGAAGAATGAAAGTTATAGGAAAGAAGAAATTTCCTAGATTGAATCTGAACATGACACTTGTCCACCCAAAAAACCTTCTCAGCAGGTTAAAACCATCTTTCTTATCTTTTCCTTCTAACTAAAAATCAAATCTCCATCATTTTACCATTCAAAGGCATCAAAATATCTCACAAATCTGATGATGAAAGTATGTAACTAATTTTGGTGTTGAAATGAACTCGGTAAAAGTAACAAATCAGTTGAAAATTTCTTGTAGGATGCAAGAAAACTGTTAAAGCTTGATTTTCTTCACATTTAGATTCCAAAAGACCTTCAAAACTGCTCTGCAACAAACTCTGATAATTGATTATCAAATTTGTCTATTCTGTTGCCAATGCACCAAATTTTACAAATTGAACTATAGCTCAAACTTGTGAGCACCTATGCATAAACTAACCTCAAATTTGAAAATTTTAGATCTTTCTAGTTCTAGTGGTATATTGGAGTGTCTATTTTGGATAAAAATTTATCCTGTTATGCCCTTCTAAAAATTAGGTCTCTGTCTTATCACTTCATGGCATTTGAATTTTTTTAAAAAAACTTATCTTTTATAAAATTTCAAACTATAGCATAAACTTCAATCTTTATTAAAAAGGGTCTGCACATACTTCTAACAGAGAGGTAAAATAAAAACTTTTAATTTGAAACCTTATAAATTTTCCTACCATGTAATTCTAGGTCAAACCTAGTTTGACCAACTTTGACATGTGGAAACACATGATCAGTTCTCTTCCTGCCATGTCACTGCCATGTGTCATCTTTCTATTGTGTTTCTATGTCACTATGTTATCTCTTGAGCAACTTTCTCATTGTGACAAAGAAACTACCCTTCGATCTGCCACATGGTATGATCTTGTGGAACTAAGACACCCACTGCCACATCATAATCTCCTAGGCCCGCTACCATGTGTCATCACTGCATCAATCCTTACCATGTCACTATGGTAACTTTCATGCAACTTTCGCTTCCTGATATAGTGAGGACCACCGGATAAGGACACGTTTCAACATCTCCTTCCACCTAAACTCATTTTTGTTTACCAGATTTTTGAATTTTTTCAGGGACTCGCTATGTTGCTTGCCAAATTTTTTGAAATTTTTAGGCTAGCAAATTTTTACTTTATTGGCATCTCCAATCCGTTGACATCATCCCTTTTTTCGTATGTTTTTTAGCGACTCGCTATGTTGCTAGCCAAATTTTTTGAAATTTCTTGGCTAGCAAATTTTTTATTTTTCAGCATCTCCAATCAATTAACATCATCCCATTTTCCATACGTTTGGTCAAAAGTTTGACTCTATAAATTTTCCTACCATGTCATTCTAGGTCAAACCTAGTTTGACCAACTTTGACATGTGGAAACACATGATCGGTTCTCTTCCTGCCATGTCACTGCCATGTGTCATCTTTCTATTGTGTTTCTATGTCACTATGTTATCTCTTGAGCAACTTTCTCATTGTGACAAAGAAACTACCCTTCGATCTGCCACATGGTATGATCTGGTGGAACTAAGACACCCGCTGCCACATCATTATCTCCTAGACCTGCTACCATGTGTCATCACTGCATCAATCCTCACCATGTCACTATAGTAACTGTCATGCAACTTTTGCTTCCTGATATAGTGAGGACCACTGGATAAGGACATGTGTCAACATCTCCTTCCATCTAAACTCATTTTTGTTTACCAAATTTTTGAATTTTTTTGGGGACTCGCTATGTTGCTTGCCAAATTTTTTGAAATTTATAGGCTAGCGAATTTTTGCTTTATTGGCATCTCCAATCCGTCGACATCATCCCTTTTTTCGTATGTTTTTTAGCGGCTCGCTATGTTGCTAGCCAAATTTTTTGAAATTTCTTGGCTAGCAAATTTTTTCTTTTTCAGCATCTCCAATCAGTTAACATCATCCCATTTTCCATACGTTTGGTCAAAAGTTTGACTCTATAAATTTTCCTACCATGTCATTCTAGGTCAAACCTAGTTTGACCAACTTTGACATGTGGAAACACATGATTGGTTCTCTTCCTGCCATGTCACTGCCATGTGTCATCTTTCTATTGTGTTTCTATGTCACTATGTTATCTCTTGAGCAACTTTCTCATTGTGACAAAGAAACTACCCTTCGATCTGCCACATGGTATGATCTGGTGGAACTAAGACACCCGCTGCCACATCATAATCTCCTAGACCCGCTACCATGTGTCATCACTGCATCAATCCTCACCATGTCACTATGGTAACTTTCATGCAACTTTCACTTCCTGATATAGTGAGGACCACCGAGTAAGGACATGTGTCAACATCTCCTTCCATCTAAACTCGATTTTGTTTACCAGATTTTTGAATTTTTTCGGGGACTCGCTATGTTGCTTGCCAAATTTTTTGAAATTTGTAGCCTAGCGAATTTTTGCTTTCTCCAATCTGTTGACATCATCCCTTTTTTCGTATGTTTTTTAGCGACTCTCTATGTTGCTAGCCAGATTTTTTGAAATTTCTTGGCTAGCAAATTTTTTCTTTTTCAGCATCTCCAATCGGTTAACATCATCCCATTTTCCATACATTTGGTCAAAAGTTTGACTCTGACGGTGTTGATCTGACCAACCAGGTCCACCATACAAGCCACACGCTGTCGAGAAAGCGTGCCTCTTTAAACACTTCATTGTTGCAATGAGTAGTGTTTAAAGATTATAACAGTACACTATATCCCCAATGTGGGATAATTGTTTTGAATGCACTGCGCATGACACTTTCCTCTCCAACACTGGGGCCTCCATTGTATAACAATATTTTTTGGTTCTATGTTTGCTTGTTCACCTCATCCATGGTCTTATCGACATCATTAAATAGACATAGCTTTCTGGTAGCGGCTCTTTTCAACATATGTTATGCTACCTTTTATTAGTGAAGAAGAGGTTTCAATCGTACCTAGCATTGTCTGAGAATATCCTATTGCATAGACAATATCCTACCACATCATACCCTTGAGATGGCAACTCCTGCGCATGCTCTACCTCCCCTGTTGTGGGATCCTATTAAAACAATGGCTCCATTTTCTTTATTCTCTATCATTGCTTTCTTGTATTTTAGCATAGGCTTCTTACTAGCTGCTTTGTTCAACACCTCCCCTATTTGCAGAATTTTTCATGGGTTGGGCATTCTTTTTAATGCATGGTCTTTATTAGTGATCACTTCCTTTTGCTTGCTGGAAGCTTGCTTGAGGCATGTGGTCTTCCTTTTTACTGCCTTCCATTTCACCTTAAAACTCCCCTGTCAAGCTTACTCAAAAGTGAGTGGCCACTTTCTCTACTTATGGTTCCATCTTCCTGCCGGCATGAGCTTCCAAAAATTATCTCCTTGCAAGATATCATGGCCAGAACCTCCTATTTATGTTCTTTTTCTGAAGCTAACTTCCTCTACCTTTGATATCATGGAACTCTTTTATTTGGTGTTTGCTTATGTTGGGGTTTTGAATGCATGGGGCTGCATCCTATGGCATTTCCTTTTTTAAAACTCCCTTGGCGTGAGCTCAAATTTCTATCCCCAGCGACTTCTACTCTAGCCTTTAAAACGCAAAGCTCCTCCTTCTGCATGAGCTCTCCTTGCTCTTAGACAACTACACTTCTTTATACATGGAGTACTGACTTTTATTAACTGCATGAAGAGGTCTATTATTTATTTACTTATACAATAAGATTCTCTTTGATTGATTAGATTTATAATCTTGGTTCAAGTAAACAATTTTAATTCCTCTTCAATCTCCTGTGCCCTTTTCAATGTTGAATGGTTTCATTTTGTGTGGTATTCCTCTATCCCAAGCACGCTACCCCTTCCATGGTAGGGTCAACGCCTGCTCTACAGATGCTACCTTATTTGAATTTAGCCTTTATGTAATTTGGGTAAAAATTAATCCCCATTTCTATCTCCAACTACCATTTTTATAATCATATTTTTTGCACCTATATGTTCTTTTTTTTTTTCTTTTTTTTGAAATATGATTCAACCATTTATTAAATTATTTCATTTCAATCTTCCAAACTTGAAAAATCTTTTGTTTGGATAACTCAGTCCAAACTCAGGCTTACAACACATGGGGCTCGTGAGTAATCCTCCCCTTATATGTATATATTGTTCTTTCTATCATGGCTTCTTGAAACCTAGTTTAAAATGGAAAACACATAAAAATTTGACTTCCCATCTATCTCATAGTTAAAATTTGATGTAGACATTTGGCTTTGCTTGTCTTTTCCCAATAAATGGTTAATACCTTATATCTCACTTCGAACCCAATCAATCGTAACAGAATTAGTCGAGCCTCAACATGGGTCTGACTAAAACAAAAACTTCATTTTCGAACAACTGTTCTCCAAAACTAACCAACTAAGGCTCTTGAACTGATTAGAATCAAGTTTGACCACTAATTAATCAACTGAAAACCATTTTACCACTGATCTACAAATTGTCACTTTTATGCTAACAAGGTCCTTTGACTGGCCTTAAAATTGATCCAAACATATAACTAGGCTTTGAAAATTCAAGATACTGAAACTCTGTTATGCATACTCTTACCCTGTCAAATCTTGTCTCATGAAAAGTTTAGGGTCAAAAGATATTAACCGCAAAAGTTGACCTCTTAGAATTACCTACAAGCAAACATGTCAAAAAGAAATAAAATGGGTTTGGATTTGGCTTTGAAAACTAGGCAAATGAGCACATGGGGAAATGAAAAGTGGGACATTGGTTCATTATCATGAGGACATTATGGATCTGCAATTTATGCTCATGAAAAATAATAGGATGCATTTGGCATATGTTCAAAGCAGGCTACTTGGATTTGCAAACAGGAAAAAATGACAAGATAACAATTTTTGCAAATGGAATTGACCAGGAAAAGTGAGCATATGGATCTATCATGACTTGCAGACTGGCACACTTCAAGGATTTTCAGAGGACAACACAGGGGTACAATCCATTTGATCTAGGCAATCATAGATCTCAAGTTATAATTTCACAAACAGGGGTATCAAACAATCTGCAAATGTTGACACCAGTAAAAGGATGGAAATTGCGTTTGGAATCGCATTTGAAAACTGATCAAATGGATTTGTCAAGAGATAAAAATTGAAAAGTAGGAATTCTCTGATGTCTACAATGCAACACAAAAATAATTTCAACATTTGGATCAAATAGTCAAAAGTTAATACTCGTCAAATAGGGCTTCCCAGAATTATGTGCATAATGCAAAAGCATGAAAACAATAACTGACCAACTTTGAGGGATTCAAAACCTAGTCAAATGAACTCAAAAGGAGTTGAAATCTGAAACATAGGTTCTTAGGTATGGACACTAAATAATACCAAAGTGGTGATTCATGAAACATTTTTGGGTGTGAGATATTCAATAGAAAACACAACCTCCTATCGCTATTTGACACTTAAGGTAAAAATGCAGATTTAACAATTGCTCAAAACAAGGTCTTACAGAATGGCTCAAAATGGTGATTTAACTTCATAGAACACTTGAATGGCTAAATGGAGGGTGTTATAAATGTTAAACACCATTTATGCATTAACTTAATAGTGGGGTACACATGCTTCACAAAGCATATATAGACCTAATTTTCTCAAAATTTACGAAATGTGACTAAAAATGAAGCATGCAATTTTTAGTCCCAACAGTGGCTCTATCTGGAGATGCATGCCCCTTGTGGGCATGGCAAGATTTCAGATCTCTGGGAGAAGTAGACCACACACCTGAACTTCAAAAACTCTCCTGAATAACCTTATTGAAAGCAGGGAAAACAATTACAACTACTACATACAAGGGATGGCCCCTAGCCACCAAAAAGTTTTAGAACCTTTTACCTATGTCATATACCTTATTTTCATTTACATTATCCTAAGGAAATCTGGACATCTCACTATCCTTTATTTCGCCCAACATATCAATATTTTCAATCATTTCATTAGGCAAAACAAAACTATTATCATCATCTTCATAATGCGTATAGAAATTAGACAAACTTTCTATACCTTGCTCACTATGAAAATATGCATCAGTGTGATCATAACAACTAAAATCAAACTGAAATTGATTACTACTAACAGAGTCATGTATTCCTTCAACTGAAAACACAAAATCTTGATATTCTACTTCATTGAATGAGTTACATGAATCAGATGGTAACTCACCTTGTGCCTCTGAATATGAAGAGTATGGAAAATCTGATTTATCCTTCTTTGCAACATTAGTACACCATATATCAGATTAAATATATGCTGCATTTTCTTCATATTCCAGCAAATGATTAGATCCCAAATCATAAGAATTATCATGAAATTGCATTCCTAGAATGTATTGATCTGTATCTAATTCTTTCTCAAATAGCTCACTAGGATAAACCATTTCATTACTATTTCTCTTATCACATGAGCTATCTAAACTTATCTCAGCCTTATGAAAATAGGAAAACATTGAATCAACAACAACTCTTGTCTCTCTATTTTCATTCTCATCATAGAAGTCATTATGTGCATTGACATACAAATTACTATCACATACACCCCCCCAAACTTGACATAGCACATTTTGAAACTACATCTTTCTCAACATCATACTTCGGGAAAATGACTTCACCACATGAATTTGCATAATGTGTCAAAACACAAGAAACCTTAGATTGGTTAGCATACCTTTCAAAATCATGAGCCAAAAAATCAGAAATCTCATCAACACTTAGCAAGATTTCATCCCTAGTTTGTCCACCTTGGCTTAGATCATTATCTGGACAGCTTGACAAATTTGTAAAAATGGACTTGTTAGTAATACATTCTGAAAAAATAAAAAATCTGATCATCGCATAATTCTTCTTCCTAAGACAACACATCAACAATCGACATCTCAACACAAACACATTCATCATTAGAAGAAATATTATCATTACTACTAGACTGTTCTTCTTCTGTATACTCATCATCATAAGAAGTTGAACTAACATTATGCATATTATCAGACTACTGATTACTATCCTTTGATTCATAAAATTGAGACTCTTCATTTTCTATATCATCTTGAATAGACTCATTACATTCACTAAAATTAGACTTAATAGCCTTTAACTCACATTCAAATTCTATGATAATATCATGAAATTTAATAATCTTTTGGAATTTTGCCTCCTCTAGCCAATCAACCGAAGATAGTGTAAACACTTCTAGGAGCAACATTGGTCATGAATACTTCTCTGGTCTATAGGACTCATGAAGATCCATGACTGCGGATTTGAATTTCACGTAAATCTGCAATCCATCAAGACCCTTAACATCACTAATTCTACTTCTTAATATGACAAATAGATTATCATGATCTTCTCTTTCTAATCTAGCAATCTTTGCATGAAGACACTCTAATTCATATTGATATCCAGACTCAGAATCCATTTCTTAAGATTTTAAACTTTCTACCTCTTTTCTTAGTGTTGAAACACTAGATGGAGGCAACCATTTCTACCATTCAAATTTCATGAAAATAGATACATGGAAACTAAAAATACATTTATGTGTTGTGGTATAAAACCACTGATCTGCTGATTGCAACAGGTGCAAATATGGAAACCTTCACACCACTAATCTAATCCTTTGTAGAGTCACCACCTCCTTGAAGAGGAGAAGGGAATCGCAATAGTGATTCACCCTTTGAAATGAATTACTTCAGCAGATACAAACAATCACATAAAGCATTAATCAAGAAGCTTATACTTCCTCTTTCCAAGAGACTAGATCTACCCACAAATACTAAAAGTCTCTGATATTTTTTTTAAAAATGATGCACTAGCATAGAGACTTACTTCAAAGTCACCACTCATACTTAGTGAGAAATATATAAAACAATTTACCACTTATACAGTCTAATTCAGACTTTCAATATGAAAAACTTGCAGATCACTAACACTTTTAGAAAGAGAGTACACTTCATTCTTAGATTCTTGATTCTAACTTTCATTACAGTAGCTCAAAAAATTGAACTGATTTAAGGTATATTCATTTCTCAACACAAATTACAACCAATTTAGGAACTAGTACTATAAGAGGATAAAGAATACTAGGGAACATAAAAATGTAGTAAGAAAATGGATAGATCACATGAACTTATTGCTATACAAAAACTTTCTCCATGTCGTTCCTTTTGTTGTGTTGAATTCCTTTAATTTCTCAAGGTTTTTCCATCATAAATCTCAACACAACTCCTCAATAGAGTCACCATCTCGTTGGTGTTTGAAAACACTGGAGGGTTTTCAATTATCCCACTGAGAAAGTGACACATTTAGGGGCAGCTAACTCCCATTTTCAACATGCCATTTCTGACAACAGGCCAACTATAAGGAATGACCCTTCTTCTACTTCAAGCTCTACTAAACCTAGGTGGGTAAACCTCAGATTCAAATGATACCATACTAGTGCAAAACATATCCTTGAATCTATTAAGCAAATGAAACTCCTTATTTCTCCTAAAGACTTATGAAATGACATGGACCTAAAGTAGCTAGGAGCAAATCTATGGATCTCAGAAGCTGAGTGAGGGTTCAACTTTTATGCCCACTTCAAACATGAACAATTGAATTTATTTGAATAAAAGATTTGTGCAAATACCATTCATATCAGCTTGCATTTGATTTAGTGATCAGTGCCTTATCCATTGAAACATGGAGTCATTAACAGCAAGATGACCTAACTTGGTTGCATTACAATCAAGTTTATCAACTGAAATCCCTAATCCCATTCTTATGCAATAGCCCCTTCATACACCCAGAAACCCTATCAAAACTATGAAGCATTTACTTAGATACTTGAGTCAAAAGCAACAAAGATCTAATACACACTTCATCCAGAATGTCTTAAACCAAATGAACATTATCCATTCAATTACAAAGTTAATGACACGTGAAGAATTTGGAGATAGAATTAGAAGACTCAAATAATTCCTGTAAATCCCCATTTTTATTTATCCTTGGAAAGATTAAATATAGTAACTAGTAACACAAAATGAAACTCAAGATAATTCATATGATCTAGCATCAATATGCAACACTTCAGAATAACAATGGATAACATGAAATGAAAATCTACACAGGGCAGATGTGTGGCCTTCACTGCTAGAGCTCAGCTCAAAGTCAGGAAGTAAAACCATCTACAATCCTGGTTTCAATAGTAGAACTGGAATCTTGCTGGTATTACCCAAAGAAAACTACCAACAACAACCAAATCAGAAGAAGAATGAAAGATATAGGAAAGAAGCAATTTCCTAGATTGAATCTGAACATGGCACTTGTCCACCTAAAAAACCTTCTAAGCAAGTTAAAACCATCTTTCTTATCTTTTCCTTCTAAATTAAAATTAAATCCCCATCATTTTACCCTTCAAAGGCATCAAAATATCTCAAAAATCTAATGATGAAAGGATGTAACTGATTTTGGTGTTGAAATAAACTCAGTAAAAGTAACAAATTAGTTGAAAATGGCTTGTAGGATGCAAGAAAATTGTTTAAGCTTTACTTTCTTCACATTCAGATTCCAAAAGGCCTTCAAAACTTCCCAGCAACAAAATTTGATGATTGATGATCAAATTTGTCTGTTCTATTGCTAATGCCCCAAATTTTAAAAATTGACTTGTAGTTGAAACTAGTGAGCACCTGTGCAGAAACTAACCTTAAATTTGAAAAATTTAGATCTTCTTGGTTGTGGTGGTATATTGGAGTATCTATTTTGGATAAAAATTTCTCCTGTTATGCCCTTCTAAAAATTAGGTCTTTGTCTCATGACTTCATGGCATTTGAATTTTTTTTTAAGTTTATCTTTTATAAAGTTTCAAACTATATCATAAACTTCAATCTTTATTAAAAAGGGTTTCAACGTACTTGAGAGATAGAAGTAAAATAAAAACTTTTAATTTGAAACCTTAGAAATTTTCCTGCCATCTCATTTTGGGTCAAACCTAGTTTGACCAACTTTGACACATGGAAACACATTATCGGTTCTCTTCTTGCCATGTCACTACCATGTGTCATCTTTCTACTATGTCACTACATTGCTATGTTATCTCTTGAGCAACTTTCTCATCACGACAAAGTGACTACCCTCTGATCTACCACATGGGATGATCTGGTGGAACTAAGACACCTGCTGCCACATCATAGTCGCCTGGATCCACTGCCACATGTCATCACTACATCAATCCTCGACATGTCACTATGGTAACTTTCATGCAAATTTCACTTTCCAAGATAGCAAGGACCACCAGATGAAGACATGTGTCAACATCTCCTTCCATCTAAACTAATTTGTGTTTTCTGGATTTCTAAATTATTTTGAGGACTCGCAATGTCACTAGCTAGATTTTCACTTTTTTGGCATCTCCAATCAGTTGATGTCATCCCTTTTTCCATCTGTTTGGTCAAAATTTAGTCTCTGACTGCATTGATCTGACCAACCGGGTCCACCATACAAGCCACACGCTACCCAGAAAGTGTGCCTCTTTAGACACTTCATAGTTGCAATGAGTAGTATTTAAAGATTATAAGAGCACATTGTATCCCCAATGTGGGATAATTGTTTTGAATGCGCTGCGCATGACACTTTCCTCTCCAACACTGGGGCCTCCATTGTATAACAATATTTGCTAGTTCTATGGTTTCTCATTAACCTCATCCATGGTCTTATTGACATCATTAAATAGACATGGCTTTCTGGTAGCAGCTCTTTTCAACATATGTTATGTCGCCTTCTATTAGTGAAGAAGAGGTTTCAATCATACCCAGTGTTGTCTAAGAATATCCTATTGCATAGACAATATCCTACCACATCATACCCTTTAGATGGCAACTCCTGTGCATGCTCTGCCTCCCCTGTCATGGGCTCCTATTAAAACAATGGCTCCATTTTCTTTGTTCTCTATCACTGCTTTCTTGTATTTTAGCATAGGCTTCTTACTGGCTACTTTGTTCAACACCTCCCCTATTTGCACTATCTATCATGGATTGGGTGTTCTTTTTAATGCATGGTCTTTATCAGTGGTCACTCCCTTTTTCTTTCTAGAAGCTTGCTTCAGGCATGTGGTCTTCCTTTTTACTGCCTTCCCTTTCACCTTAAAACTCCCCTGTTGAACTTACTCACAAGCGGGTGGCCACTTTCTCTGCTTATGGTTCCATCCTCCTGCTAGCATGAGCTTCTAAAAGTTATCTCCTTGCAAGATATCATGGCTAGAACCTCCTATTTATGTTCTTTCACTTAAGCTGACTTCCTCTACCTTTGATAGCATGGAACTCTTTTATTTGGTGTTTTCTTGCACTAGGGTTTTGAATGCATGGGGCTGCATCCTATGGCGTTGCCTTTTTTTAAACTCCCTTGGCATGAGCTCAAATTTCTATTCCCAATGACTTCTACTCTAGTCTTTAAAATGCAAAGCTCCTCCTTTTGCATGACCTTTCCTTGCTCTTACATGGCTACTCTTCTTTATACGTGGAGTGCTGACTATTATTAACTACATGAAGAGGTCTATTATTTCTTTACTTATACAATAATATTCTATTTGATTGATTAGATTTATAATCTTGGTTCAAGTAAACAATTTTAATTCCTCTTCAATCTTCTATGCCCTTTTCAATGTTATATGGTTTCATTTTATGTGGTATTCCTCTGTCCCAAGCACGCTGGCCCTTCCATTGTGTGGCCAACGCCTACTCCATAGATGTTATCTTATTTGAATTTAGACTTTTATGCAATTTGGATAACAATTAAACCTCTTTTCATTGGTAATCCCCATTTCTATCTCCAACTACCATTTTTATAATCATATTTTTTGCGCCTATATGTTCTTTTATTTTTTTTATTTTTTTTTGAAATGTGATTCAACCATTTATTACATTATTTCATTTCAATCTTCCAAACTTGAAAAATATTCTATTTGGGTAATTCAGTCCAAACTCAGGCTTACAACACATAGGGCTCGTGAGTAATCCTCCCCTTATATGTATATATTGTTCTTTCTGTCATGGCTTCTTGAAACCTAGTTTAAAATGGAAAACACATAAAAATCTGACTTCCCATCTATCTCATAGTGAAAATTTGATGTAGACATTGGGCTTAGCTTGTCTTTTTCCAATAAATGGTTAATACCTTATATCTCACTTCGAACCCAATCAATCTTGAAAGAATTAGTCGAGCCTCAAAGTGGGTCCGGCTAATAAAAAAATTTCATTTTTGAACAATTGAACTCCAAAACTGACCAACTAAGCCTCTCAAACTGATTAGAATCAAGTTTGACCACTAATTAATCAATTGAAAACCATTTTACCACTGATCTACAAACTATCAATTTTCTTCTAACAGGGTCCTTTGACTGGCCTTAAAATTGATCCAAACATATAACTGGGCTTTGAAAATCTGGGATACTGAATCTCTATTATGCATACTCTTACCCTGTCAAATCTTGTCTCATGAAAAATTCAAGGCCAAAATATATTAACCACCAAAGTTGACCTCTCAGAATTACCTGCAAGCAAACACATCGAAAAGCAATAAAATGGGTTTCGATTTGGCTTTGAAAACTAGGCAAATGAGCACATGGGGAAATGAAAATTGGGACATTGGTTCATTGCCATGAGGACATTATGGATCTATAATTTAGGCTCATGATGAATAATATGATTCATTTGGTAGATGTTCAGAGTAGGCTACTTGGATTTGCAAATAGGAAACAATGACAAGATAACGATTTTTTGAAATGGAATTGACCAGGAAAAGTGAGCATATGAATTTGTCATGACTTGCAAACTAGCACACTTGAAGTATTTTCAGAGGACAACACAGGGTTATAATCCATTTGATCTAGGCAATCACAGATCTCAAGTTATAATGTCACAAATAGGGGTATTAAACAATCTGCAAATGCTGACAATAGTAAAAAAATGGAAATTGCATTTGGAATCGTGTTTGAAAATTGATCAAATGGATTTGTTAGGAGCTGAAAACTGAAACATAGGAATTCCCTGATGTCTACAATTCAACACAAAAATAATTTCAATGTTTGGATCAACTAGTCAAAAGTTATTACTCGTCAAATAGGGCTCCCCAGAATTATGTGCATAATGCAAAAGTATGAAAACAGTAACTAACCAACTTTGAGGGATTCAAAACCTAGTCAAGCTAGCTTAAACGGACTCAAAATCAAAAACATAGGTTCTTAGGTATGGAAAATAAATACTCCCAAAGTGGTGAGTCATGAAACATTTTTGGGTGTGAGATATTCAATAGCAAACATAGCCTCTTGTCGCTATTTGACACGAGGTAAAAATGTAGATTTAACAATTGCTCAAATTGGGGTCTTACAAAATGGCTCAGAAAGGAAATTTAACTTCATGGAAGACTTGAACGGCTAAATGAAGGGTGTTAGAAACATGAAACACTATTTATGCATTAACTCAACAGTGGGGTACATAGGCTTCACAAAGCAGTTATAGGCCTGATTTTCTCAAAATTTACGAAATGTGACTAAAAATGAAGCATGTAATTTTTAGTCCCAACAAGGTCTACCTTTTTCAAGTATTTAGTACTACTAAAGTGATTAGAATGTAGAAGAAAATGATGTTTTTAATAGAAACTTACTTTTATTGATTAGATCCCTCTTCTACTCACTAATACATGATCTTGTATGATTGACCTACAATTCCTTCTTAGTTCTTCTGAAGTTTGTGATCTTTGACCTCTGATATCCTTTGTTCTCTACTCTATCCTCTAATCTCCTTTCTTGCTTTAGTACTTCTTGCACCAAAACCAACAACAAAAACAACGTTTGAAGTTATTATTTTTTGACTCATTTATACTTTTCTTTTTCCTTTTTCATTTATACATTTCTTTTGCCTCAAAGATCAAAATCTGAGCTAGGGTTCTTTTCATCTAATTAAAAAGAGTATAGTTTAACTTAGGATTGACTATTGGTTTTTGAGTTAAAATTCTTAGATGTCACTTGGTTTGGCTTGCTTGGTTGACTTGAATCGGATCCTCTAATGACAAGCAGACCTTGACTTCATGTGACAACATTGAGATTTTAAGATGATACTCTAGAGTGAGGACCCCTTAGCACCAAGGTAAGTTTTTCATCAAAGATAGGAGAGTCTATGTCAAGATTATAACCATAAGGATCTTTATTTATCATCATGTTGACATCATCTTCTACTACTTCAAGCATGTTGACAATATATTTTTCATTCACGTAGGTGTAATTTATCTTAGCTTTTAAATTCTTAGATTTAGAGGTATCCCCCTTATCATACTTGGGAAAAGGTTCTTTGAAGGCTATGTGAATTGCATTAGTGTTCAATTCATCCACTTGAAGCTTACCTTTCTCAATAAGATCTTGAATGATATGCTTGAGTTTCTTGTGATTTTGAATATTATGTATGATGTCATTGTGAAACTTGTAATAGGCTTTATTGCCATTTTTTGCCTCTCGCCAAAATTTGAAATTTAAATGCTTGACCTGACCAATGACTATTTCCCATTTTTTATATTATTTTAATGCCCCAAAAATATGAAAAATTAAAAAGCATTTAAAATTTATGGTATTTCCTTTTTTGTTTTCGCCAGTCTACAACTTTCTGCATCATCAGATCTTGCCTAGATCTACGATGGTCACTTTCCTGCATTATCAAAACAAGTGACCTTTAAAAATTGTAGGGAAGCCCCTTAGTGATGTGTGGATTGTGCATTTGTGTTCTTTCTATGGGCCGTAGGATGGGAAGTGATAGGATGAGCTGGCAATTCAATTGTTGGCCACTTTCCTGAATTCTAAGCTTCATCAAAACATTTTATAGTGTGGGGAAGCACTTTGGTGATGCGTGTCTAGATGACATCACGATGCATATTCGTAGAGGTCCAAAATGGACGTATTACGAGCACCATTAGATTTCTTGAGATCAATGACTGGTGCTTGCCCACAATATAAAGATACAAGAAGATTAAGGAATGTGGGCATGCACCCTGGTGACACCTATCCCATAACCTTTCATGTTCCTAGTTCCACCTTCCACCATTCGATGCTATCTAATTAGTGGTTGGCGCTTCCCCACAAAATGAAGATGCAAGGATTTTGAGGAATGTGAGCATGTGCCTTACTGCCATGTGGCCTTATGGGGTCAGTTTTTTTCCAAGTGGTGCTAGTTGTATGCCAAGGTAATGCAGAGTCAATCCAGGTTGGATGCCAAGTTTTTTGTGGACCCAGGTTTTCATGGACAAGCATAGTGAATGGAAACTCTTTCCCAATCATTGATCTGGTGTAGATCGACAATCAGTGCTTGCCCACAATATGGAGGTACAAGGGAGTTAAACACTGTGGGGAGGTGCCTAAATTCCATGTGTCCTTGTGGGCCTAAGGAGATACGTTGCGGCTAGGTAGCGTGGTTAAGGCTAGTGGTTATGTGACTATCATAATTAGGATTTTGAGGAGTTGGCATAGTTAGTAAAGTCCAGGTGTTGGTCAATTGCATGAAGAATCCATGGGGTGGAAAAATATAATGAAATCATTGGTCCATGTGGGTCATCCTGATACCAAAATCTAGTTGACTATTTGATCGTGCTAATTCACGAGCCATAAATAGGGGATATCAAACTTACTCACACGATCTAATATTTATGATTGATTCAACCACTTTTGAGTGAATATTGTGCTTGGTAAATGAAGGAGAACACTCCACCACCTCTGATCTTATCCATCTCCCTGGTTAGAAATATTTAATGGTGTTCTTCCACCTTTTCAAGACCCTATTCCATCAAAGATCAGATTTCTTAGGTCTGCACCAAGGTTGGATTTTCCCTAGATCTACATGATTATTCTCTATAAGCCTTAATGGCAGTGGTTGTAGAATAATTTTATTTAGAGGACATCTTAGTTATGCTTGAGCTATAAAGGCCATTTTTGTAGATTTTTTTCTAGTTGACTCTTCTATGACTTCTCTGTTATTGCTCTACAATTTCATTGTAAATTCCCTTTGCCTCTAAACTGTACGACGTTCTACCTTATCTCTTTCAGCCATTAATGTGAAAGTGCAAGAACTATTTTCCTTTGATTGGTTTTTCGTAGAGATCTGTAATCTGCATGAGTGTATCTCTTTAGGCCTGTGAATGATATATAAGTGAATCTTCTCTTCCTTGTGTCATTCATCTAGGTTTTCTGATCTACATGTGGTTGCTAGGTTAAAGAAAGTCTAAATATGTATATCCTTTGGTGTCATGATGGTTCAGTAGTGCATATATGGGTAGGGATTGGTTGAACACTCTATTTTGGTGCATCACCCCCTTAAGTTAGAATAGGTAGATTTTCTTTTCATGCATTTCTTCTCCCTTTTCCTCTCCAAGAGTAGTTATGTGCACCCTAACAGTAAAGGAAGTCGGCCTTCTCCAGAGACTCAACCTCACAGTTCAAGTCCCATAGCTTGGAGGTTGTTTCCATATTTCACAAGGTTGTCCTTAGGTAAAAACTTTGGACAAGAGTATAAACCTCTATGACAATAGTTTTTGGCACGCCTAGTCGGACTCTATTCAAAAAATTTCAAGTCTACTAGTGTCAAAAGGAAGATCTCAAGATTAATGTCGAGGAGATAGTACTAGCTTTGGTGTTCAAGCCTTCAAGAGGCTCATTCTTCAACTACTTGGTGACTCTAAGCTTCAAATACATCTGGTTCCAAACCAAAGTTGCAGTAATTCATGCCCAAAGCTGAAACAAGGGCATCTTCTAGAGGTAAATTTTAGTACCAAGAGCTTTCATCTTCAAATCCTAGAAAAAGGAAGACTAGAGTATCTTTATCATGAGTTAGGAGTGCAACAATAAAAAAATACACCTATAAGATCTATTTCTACTCCTCATACTCTTAGATCTTAGCCTAGATTGCCATCAACACATATAAATAGATCACTTGTCTATATGGCACAGCCTAGAGCTTATACTTTTTCCACCTTTAATGGTGGGAGTCCTCTTTTATTTTCTCAAAGACATGACATACCAATAGGTGCACTCAAGAGTATACCAAAATTTACTAGTGAAACTTCTATCTCTCCCTCAGAACACATTCAAGAGATTGCAAATATCTATAATATCCATTGTATTATAGAGGATGATGTTGCTATTAGGCTCCTAGCCTCATCCTTGAAAGGAAAAGCACTACAATGGTATAGAGGTTTGGCTCATGGTTCTATAATAGATTGGGATGGATTAGGAGCAGGACTATGTTAGCACTTTGAGGACAAAAGTGACCATTTGTCACTTTTAGAAAAATTGACTACTATAAAAAGACCCCCCCATGAATGTATAACTGATTTCAACTATAGATTTCAAAAAACATGGGATAGAATACCTACTTCAGTAAAACCTACCCCTAGTAATGCCTTCTTGCATTACCTCAGAGCTCTTAACAGTGACATTGCCACTACAATCCAAACTATGGGAGGAGATACCTTGCCTAATGCTTATGGCATAGCAATAAAGTCAAAAAACATCCTAATACAAGGAGGCAAGCTAGCTCCAAGGCCTTGCATGCTTTTCTTTCCTGATGTTCCAAACCACCAACTGACAATGGCTCCTCTTCCCATAACTTCCACATCACAATCCCTTGCTCTTGTCCCTCTAGCTTCCACATCTTCAAATGGAATAGATGAAATCAAGGGGATGATATAATATATGATGTTGAACATAGATAAAAGATTGCAAGTTCAAGAGAAGAAGCTGTAGGATAGCTTCTCTGTGATGCAGAAAATGAGCAATAAGGTGGTGACTTTGGAGAGATAGAAAGCTCAAGGTAGTAAAGCTCATCAATTGTAGCATCAAACTATGAATAGTGGAAGCCCTCCAAATTAAAATTCTGGGAACAATTCTTTTGATCAGATTAGGTAGAGTAGTCATGCTTCAACCTCAAATGTGAACCAAAGTAGGGTCATAGTCCCTCAAAAAAACATGGCCCAAGATTAGGATTTTTGTCCCTCCTGTAACTACTCCTATGCTCATTGCATGTGTCAGAAGGTTGAATCTTATTTAGCTTTGACCATTCAAGAGCCTGTAGCAAGAAAATCATACAAGGAGGACCAATTTAAGGAGGCCTCATATATGAAAAGATAGGGTGATTGCTCCTTTATGAATCATCAAAATGGAGGAACATTTTAATGTAAACCAAGATTCCATTGCTCACAACACTAGGAGTAAGAGAAGAGCTATTGAAGATGATATCCCTCATCTTCAAATGCAATACCTCATGATCAATCAAACACCTTTTAGCAGTAGAAGCAAGATAATGGCAGAAGGAATGTAAATGATCCTTGGTTTGTCCCATCTCAACCTCCTACAAATGTAGATCCTAAGGCTTCTACCAAAGCACCTACTATTCCATTCAGTGTGGTAGAACAAATGAAGAAGACAAATGTGAATATTTCCATGTGGGATGTTTTTGCTACTATACCCATGCAAAAGAGGTTGTTGCAGCAAGAATTGGAAAGTATTGAACCAAAGGATCGGCCACCTAGCATGGAAAGTGCCACAAAC
The DNA here is from genome assembly GCA_028749045.1 of Cupressus sempervirens. Lineage (NCBI taxonomy): Eukaryota > Viridiplantae > Streptophyta > Pinopsida > Cupressales > Cupressaceae > Cupressus > Cupressus sempervirens. The sequence continues at coordinate 321,167,918 of CM053792.1, read as the reverse complement.
CTAGTACAGCCATCAAGGGAGGAAGAAAAAAGTAAAAAGGTTAGACCCCATCCATTTTATGTTTCTTTAATTATAGGGGATAGACTAGTCCACAATTGCATGATTGATTCAGGGGCTAGTAGCTCAGTGATGCCTAGGTGTGTTGCTGATGCTTTGGGAATGAAATATGAACCCATTGTTAGGGATGGGTTATAGTTGGATGGTAGAATTGTCAAGACTATAAGGATCCTTAAGAATGTGTAAATGGCCCTTCATGCGTACCCTAGTTGTACTGTAACTCAAGATATATCCATTTCTGAAGTCAAGCCATATTTTTCCATTTTCCTATAAAGAGACTTCACTTCCCAAATAGGTGGTTACATATCTTCTAATTGGTCATATATGTTTTTTAGAACAAGATATGGAACCAAAGCTTTAATTAGAGAAAAGCCTCTAGCCCTCCATCATACCAAGCCCTACACCCCTAATCTCATCAACATGAACTGCACTATCCTAGAAGTGGATGAGAATGACATAGTGAATGAGCCTACTATGTGCCTATCAAAGATACCTGATTTTCTCTTAGATGAATGGGCTGATGTACATCAATTTGATCCTATGTTAGAAACCCTTGAAATAGGTCTCAGTACATATTGTATATTAGAGAAAGATGCTCTAGTTCCAAATCTTGTGGAGAGTAATGAAGACATGAGTGGGCTATGGAGTATGTACTTTGATGGTTCAAGGAATAAGAATGGATTAGGGGCTAGTGTGATGTTGATTTCTCTTGCACAAGTAAGGTACTACTTCTCCTTCATGCTCTAGTTTAGTTGTGCTAATAATGTGTTCGAGTATGAATCCTTGATTCAGGGTCTCCTACTTGCTCGAAAAAGAGGAATTCAAGCCTTAAGTGTATATGGAGATAGTGAGTTGGTGGTTAATCAAGTGAGAAATCAAAATATCACCAAGAACAGCTTGCTCAAGTCTTATAAACATAGGGTATGGGATCTGCTTGAGTGTTTCAATGCGTTTAATATTCAAAGCATCCTTAGAAGAGAAAATAAACATGTTGATAGACTTGTAGCAATTGGTGCATCTCATGATGTGGTAGGGGATCTTGAGGAAAAGAAGAAGCAACAAATCAGGATGGTAGTAAGGCCTACCATCCCTAACAACAATAGCCATTTGAAAGTGTTTGAATCTGATGAACAAATTGTAAGCTTCTTGCAGAATGAAGCAGAATTTTTAGACAGAAACCAGTCAAGACTGCAGGATCAATATGGTGATCAAATCATTAACCTTAGTTTCAAAAAATTTCCTTAGGGTCTTATTACCTTAGAGAGTGTTTTTAATCCTGATGACCAAGCAAGAGGTAGAGTCATGAACCTAGTTGCTAACAAAGATGATCACACCCCAATCATGGTTGGTGATGGAAAATCCTTAAATATAGGGAAGGTATATTCTGAGACTAAGCATACAAGTTTTATTCATCTATGTCAAGAATTCAATGATATATTTGCTTGGACATATGATTATTTAAAAGGTTTTAACCCAAGTTTGTTTCAGTATGCCATAGATTTAATTGATGATGTCAAACCAGTAAGACAAAAATAGAGGCCAGTGAATCCCTAGATTGAGCCCTTAATGAGAAAAGAGCTATCCAAATTGATTGAGGCCAGTATAATTTTCCCCATCAAGCACTCATCATGGGTAGCAAACCTTGTCCCTATTAGGAAGAAGAATGGAGAAATTAGACTGTGTGTGGACTTTAAGGACCTTAACCAAGCTTCCCTTAAATATCACCAACCTCTCCCTTCCATGGAGTAGATTTTGTCCAAAGTCAGTGGTTCAAAGAGGTTTTCATTTCTCGATGGATTTTTTGGCTACAATCAAGTACTGGTCAAAGAGTTTAACTAGTACAAGACTACATTTACCACCAAATGGGGTACCTATGCTTATTGTAAAATGCCATTTGGGCTAACCAATGCAAGTGCTACATTTTAGAAGGCAATGGAGATGGCCTTCAAAAAAATGATTGAAAAGTTTGTATTAGTTTCCTTTGATGATATCACAATGTAGTCAAAGAATGTGGAAGATCATTTTGATCATTTAAGATAGGTATTCTTAAGGTGTAGAGAGTTTGGGGTATCCCTTAACCCAAGAAGTGTGTCTTTTCCACCAATCAAGGAAAATTATTAGGACACATTGTATCTGAGGATGGTTTAACCATTGATCTAGAAAGAAAAAAAGAAATACTTGCTCTTCCCCTTCCTAAACATAAGAAAGGGCTTCAAAGTTTCCTTGGTAGGATAAATTTTGTGAGAAGATTTATCCCTAATCTTTCTACCATGGTAAAACCCCTTACAACTATGCTCAAGAAAAGTGTGGTCTTTGCATGGACCAAGGAAGGGAAAACAAGTTTTGAAGAGATCAAGGTAGCCATAGCCTCAGCCCCTAATCTCATGAATCCAAAATTTGAAAAGGATTTCATCCTTTATACCCTAGGTGGTGAGTCAAGTATTTCTGCTATCCTGACTCAAAAAAATGACAAAGATGAAGAGCAGCCCATAGCCTTCTTTAGTGAAGGGCTTAAAGAGTATAAAGACAAATACAACCATGTAGAGAAGCAAACCTTTGTAGTCATCAGCACTTTAAAGAAATTTAGACACCTCCTATATCATAATAAAGTTCATTTGTTAGTACCTCATGCTAGCGTGAAGGATTTCCTTTTAAGCAAAGATATTAGTGAGAAAAGAGTTGGCTGAATTACTAAAGTAATGGAATATGATGTTGACATCTAGATCACCACGATAGTAAGAGGGAAAGGGTTGTGTAAACAAATGATATCATCTCAGGAATCTGATGTGGAATTTTCCATGATGCTAATAGAGCAACAAGAAGAGAGAGGTGATGACCCAAGGAGCTGGATGGATGATATGATGAATCTCTTATTAGGAAATGGATATCCTCAAGGATTAGATAGAACTAAAAGGAGATAGTATAGATTATAGTCAATTACTTATGTCATAGTTGATGTTATCCTTTTCAAAAAAGATTTTAATGGAGCCCTATTAAGGTGCATTAGCAAGGACCAGGCTGAAAGAATGATTAGAGAACTTCATGATGGCCCTGATGGTGGTCACTTCTCAGCAAGGACAACTACAATGAAGATCATGAGAGCTGGTTACTACTGGCCATCCCTGTTCCATGATTGTCATAAGTATGTGAGGAAATATTAAAAATGTTCTTTCTTTTCTAGTAAGTAAAAGCTTGCAACTCTTCCTCTTCATCCCATTTAGGTTGACCAACCTTTTACTCAATGGTGATTGGATTTCATAGGCCCTATCAATCCTCCTTCTAGTTCTGGTCACAAATGGATTTTAGCTGCTACAGATTACTTCACTAGATGGACATAGGTAATTTCATTGAAGGATGCCATAGAATCTTCAGTTGTTGAGTTCCTTGATGGAATTGTGACTAGGTTTGGTGCCCCTTCAAGTATTATTTCAGATAATGCAAGATCTTTTGTGGGAGCTCATATTTGCGCATGGGTAGTTGATCATAATATCTACTTGAGCACATCCTCAAACTACCATCCCTAGGGCAATGGTTTGGCTAAGTCCTCCAAAAAAAACCTGATTAGGATTATGAAAATAACTATAGAGGGTAACCAAAGGTGTTGGCATCAAAAGTTAAGAACTGCATTGTGGGCTAACAGAATAACACCTAAGAGGTCAATAGGGAATTCACCATTTATGTTGTTATATGGTAGAGAAACAAGGATTCCAATTTTATTGGAATTTCCATCCCTAGAGCTAGCTCACTAGCTAGAGTTAATTGAAGTTGATGCCATGACAATAAGAATGGTAGAGCTGATGGAGCTAGAAGAGAAAAGAAGTCAAGCCATGCAGACCCTAGAAACACATCAGCAACAAGTGAAAAGGAGCTTTGACAAGAAGGCTAGGGTCAAAACCTTTTGAGAGGGTGATTTAGTTTTGAAATGGGATGCAAATAATGCAAAACTAGGAAGACATTGAAAATTTGATGCATTGTGGAGTGGTCCCTATTTGATTGTCAGTTGCAAGTAGGCCAATGCTTTTCAATTAAGCAAGCCTAGTGGTGAAATTTTGCCTATCCCAGTCAATGGGATCTATCTCAAACCATGTTTCTGACAGGGCTTGAATTTTCCTATACATATTAGAGTAGTTTCCTTTCCGTTGTTTTCCAATTTTCCAAGAAGTGCATGAGCACATGTGTTTTTTCGAGTTGTCGAGTTCCAGAGATAGAGGTTTTTAGTGTTTTGTTACTACAGAAGTAGAGTTAGGGTTTTAAGGTGCACTAATCCACATCTTTCATGACTCTATAGCCCAATGGATGTTTCAAGCCACTGATCTTATGCATAGGTAGCTTGCATCCCTTATGAGTCACCAGAAATGTTGCCATTTTTTGCCTCCCGCCAAAATTTGAACTTTAAATGCTTGACCTGACTAACGACTATTTCCCATCTTTTATATTATTTTAATGCCCCAAAAATATGAAAATTAAAAAGCATTTAAAATTTATGGTATTTCCTTTTTTGTTTCCACTAGCCTGCAACTTTCTATGCCATCAGATCTTGCCTAGATCTACGATGGGCACTTTCCTGCATTATCAAAACAAGTGACTTTTAAATATTGCAGGGAAGTCCCTTAATAATGTGTGGATTGTGGGTTTGTGTTCTTTCTATGGGCTGTAGGATGGGAAGTGACAACATGAGCTAGCAATTCAATTGGTACCCACTTTCCTACATTCTGAGGTTCGTCAAAATTTCTAACAGTGTGGGGAAGCACTTTGGTGACATGTGTCCGGATGACATCACGGTGGGTATTCGTAGAGGTCTAGAATGCACGTATTACAAGCATTGTTAGATTTCCTGAGATCAATGACTGGTGCTTCCCCACAATATAAAGATACAAGAAGATTAAGGAATGTGAGCATGCACCCTGGTGACACCTGTCCCACAACCTCTCATGTTATTAGTTCCACCTTCCACCGTTCGATGTGATCTGATCACTGGCTGGCATTTCCCAGCAAAATGAAGATGCAAGGATTTTAAGGAATGTGGGCATGCGCCTTGCTACTACATGTCCTTGAGGGGTCAATTTTGTTCCGGGTGGCACCAATTGTATGCCAAGGTAATGTCGAGTCAGACCAGGTCAGATGCCAAGTGTTTCGTGAGCCTAGGCTTTCATGGACAAGTGCAGTGAATGGAGAGTCTTTTCCGATCATTGATTTGGTGCAGATTGATGATCAGTGCTTGCATACAATATGGAGGTACAAGAGAGTTAAACATTGTGGGGAAGCACGTAAATACCACATTTCCTCGTGGGCTCAGCGAGATACATTGCTACTAGGCAATGTGGTTAAGGCTGGTGGTTATGTGATTGTCACGGTCAAGATTTTGAGGAGGTGGCACAATTAGTAAAGGAGGTGTTGGTCAATTGTGTGAAGACTACATGGGTTGTCAAAATAGAAGGAAATTATTGGTCCACATGGCTCATCCTAGTACCAAAATCTAGTTGACTATTTCACCATGCTAATTCACAAGCCAAAAATAGGGGATATCTAGCTTACTTGCATTATCCGATCTTTATGATTGATTTTAACCACTTCTAAGTGAATTATGTGCTTGGTAAATGAAGGAGAACACTCCACCACCTCTGATCCTATCCATCTACCTAGTTAGAACTATTTAATGGCACCGTTCTACCTTTTCAAGACCATGTTCCATCAAAGATCAGATTTCTTAAGTCTACGCCAAGGTTGGATTTTCCCTAGATCTACAAGATTATTCTCTGTAAGCCTTAATGGTAGTGTTTGTAGAGTAACTTCAATTAGAGGACATCCTAGTTATGCCTTAGCTATAAACGCAATTTTTGTAGATTTTTTTCTATCAGACTCTTCTCTGACTTATCTATTATTGCTCTGCAATTTCACTTTAAATTCCCTTTTACTCTGAACTATATGACATTCTACCTTATCTCTTTCAACCATTAATGCAAAAGTGCAAGAACTATTTGCCTCTCATTGGTTTTTTGTAGAGATCTATAATCTACATGACTATATCTCTTTTGGCTTGTGAATGATATATAAGTGAATCTTCTCTTCCTTGTGTCATTCATTTGATTTTTTGATCTGCATGTGGTTGCTAGGTTAAAGCAAGTCTAAATGTGTATATCCTTTGGTGTCATGATGGTTCAATAGTGCATATATGGGTAGGGATTGGTTGAACACTCTATTTTGGTGCATCATCCCCTTAGGTTAGAATAGGTAGATTTTCTTTTCATGTATTTCTTCTCCCTTTTCCTCTCGAAGAATAGTTAGGCACACCTTGATAATAACGAAAGCCAGCCTTCTCTGGAGATTCAACCTCATAGTTCATGTCTCATAGCTTGAAGGTTGTTTCCATGTTTCACAAGGTTGTCCCTAGGTAAAAAATTTGGACAAGGGTGCAAACCTCTATGGCAATAGGCTTTCTCATCCCACCACCATGGCTTATCCTTAGTTATACAAAAATTTATGGGATGAAAAGGACACACCATGTTGCAAGAAACAAGCTTTCTCAATATCTTTTCATATAATTCACCAAATGTTACAAAATTTAACCTTTCTCCCTTTGTCCTATCTTGGTATCTCGGCTTAATTCCTTGTTTGTTAGCACTCACCAAATGAAGAACACCTTGATCATTAGATTTGGAGGAGTCCAAAACTCCATCATTGACCACTTCTTTATTTCTATTCCAATATGAATTATTTCCTTTATCTTTGTTGTTGTTACTTTGGCCATTATTTATATTATTTCCATGTTTGGCCAAAGTTCTTTGTTCTTTCATAAAAAATGTCAATTCTAAATGTTGTTTCAAAGATCATGTCAAAAGACTCAAAAACCATCTTCTTAACTTCATATCACATTTTGAGAATCATGTTGCTAATAATTATTTCAATCAAGTCTCTTTTTTAAGGATAGTCCTAGAGTAGCGAGAGCATTGCTATGTCCATCTTTCCAAGAACATGACAAAGTATTCTTGTTTCTTTTTCTTTGTGTTACACAAGTCCAATATGGTGAAATTTTTTGAAAGGTTATATGAAAAGATTTGAACAAATCTCTAAAAAAGCTCTTTGAAATTCTTAATAGGAGGAGTTATGTTGGTGAACCATTCAATTGCTTGACTCCTAAGAATCCTTGGAAACAATCTCATAAGGTACAAGTCTTCATGATGAGATTCAAAGCTCATGGTATAAAACTGATGCACATGATCACTTGGATCCCCATTCCCATCATATTTTTCATAATGGTGGATCTCAACCTTTCTAAGAAAGTCTTTCATATCAAAAATCTTATAAAAAGTGTTAGGGAAAATGATATCAAGTGAGAAGGAGCTATTGTGTGCCATGAAATTGTCTACCATACACTTCACTTGAATAAATTTTCTTCCAAAGATGGATCCTACCTCTTAGTTCTTTAGACTAAATCATAGTTATAGGGAATTTTAGCATCCTTTTCAATTAAATTCTTTAGGAATTTGTCTTTGTTTTGATATGTATTATTCTTCACACACTCTTGGAAAGAAGGATCTTTTTGTATGTTGACATTCTAGTCATGTTTGTTATTAATGACATATACTTATTTAGATTGTAATTTCATAGTAGGCATATTGTATAGTTAACAATGTTATCCAAGTATTTTAGTTGGTATTGAGTTATATAGTTGCTACCAAGTCCTATGGATAGATTTTAGTTTGCATAGAGCATTTACTATATTGTTGATGAATAGTAGTGTAAAATGAGCATCTAAGTGTATGCCAAGTTTACTAGTGTAAATTGAGTTGTGTAATACTTATTGAGTTCATAGTTAGTGTGATGAGAGTCTAGTGTAAACTGAGCTACTTGGTGTTAACCAAGAGACTTAGTTTATACCGAGCTTGAGGTGATAGTGTTTACAAAGCTATGTAGTGAGAATCAAGTGATTTAGCTTATATGTTGAGTTTCATAGTATTCACCAAGTCACTAGTGTAGAGTGAGTTCAAGACTACTTGGAATTGATTAGTATGGACCAAGCTTCTATGTCTACCAAGTGGATGATGATGTTGAGCACTGATAGTCAATGTCAAGTACCTGAACCTCACCAAGTCAATCTTCAGAGCCTAAGTTTCTACACTTTGGCTGACTTTGCAATATTTGTGTAAACATGCATTGTGGCCAACTTTGTAATTGTGTAATTGGATTGATATATATATGTAAGGTATTTTATCACATCTAAATAATCATAAAGAAGTAATGTAATCATCAGAGAAGAGAAGAAGAGAAAATTACAAAGGCTACACGTAGTATAAGGAGAAACAATGATTCATCTATCACACCAAGGTGATTTGTATGCTTGGAGGAATCTCATTCAACAAACTAAGTTGCAAATTAGAGATTAGCTACTATTTCATCCTAACAAGTAGATTAGTCAAATCCATTAGCAAGGTAGACGTAAAAATTTTATGTAAATCTCTTTAGTAAGTGCATACTTTATTGTATGTTTATAAATCCTTTTGCAAGGTGGACCTAGCAATCTTTATTGCCCCTAATAGGTAGATCATTAGAGGTGATCATTGTAAGCCCTAACAAACTAACTTTATACTATAGTACTAAAGCTTGTTTGTATCATCCCCACCCAATTTTTACTTTCTATTTGGAAGGTTTCTAGGTCACCATATCTTGTGTTAAAGTGTTGTGTATGCTTTCATGTTTTTAGTTTCTCATGCATGGAGTTAGATTAGAATAAATATAAAGGATTAATTGCTAATTGGGATAAAAGTTTAAGAATTTACTGATTGACCCTTCCCCTCTTAGTAACTTAGCTTGTCATAATATTTCCAACAATTGGTATCAGATCATTGTGGTTCTTGGTGAAAGGTTTAACAAGTTTGAGCAAAGATCAAAGGCAATGGAGGTATTCAGACTTGACAAAGCTATTAACAATGAGAAGCTAGACTTGAAATTAGGAATTGGACAACACAAGATATGAAAAGAGCTACTCTCTCAGTCCTCAAAAAGAAGAAAATATCTTCCAATCTAGTTGAATGATTCACTCTACATTGAAGAAAGAATTGAAGACATCTGCTCAAGAAATTTAGATGAAGTTGATGAAGTAATCAAAGAACTATTGGAGAAGAACAATACTTTTAAAGAAGAAGTAAGAAAACTAAGAAGAGATCGAGAAATTTAGTCAGTAATATTTGTCAAGTCACGGAAGAGAAAAACAAGATAAGAGAAGCGATAGAAGGAAAGAACAATGAAATTTAGCACATATTCCTTCAACAAACAAACTTTATTGATCAAATCACAAATGAAAATGAATAAATCATGACTTTAAGATCAGAAAATGAAAGATTTCAAAATGATCAAAACATTGTAAAATAAACCAATGAAAGAATGATGATATCCCAAGAAAACATGAATCAATTGAATGAGCAAAGTCATTTAAGACAAAAAGGGAATGCAAGAATTGGATATATAGAAGAAGGTGAATCATGCAAGCAAGGAGCTCAAAGGAACAACAAACCTACTTGCAGTCATTATGGTAAGATAGGTCATACATCAAACAAATGTTGGGGAAATGGAAAAGAAAAATTTAATGGAAAATGCTACAATTACAATCAACATGGTCATAGAGAAAATGAATGCAAAGAGAAACCAAGGTTTGAAGGTAAATGTCACAAATGTTAGAAGCATGGGCACAAGTCATCAAAATGCAAAACCAAGATATTGAATCCATTAGAACAAATTGTGAAAGCTATATTTGGTTCATATTACAACACTTGGTGTTGATGTTATTACTATGGAGAATTTGGACACATAGGAATGAATTGTGTAAGGCATTATATGAGGAAGAAAGAAACTACCAAAAGGTGTTTCATCTATATATAAGTTGGTTGTCTTGTCAAGAATTGTATGAATACTGGAAGAATAGAAGATAAAAAGAAGGCAAAAACTGATAACATAAGAAAACAAATGAGACAACAATGGGTTCCAAAGTCTACCAAGAATGCATCTCCAAGCAATGATGATCAAGTCACTCAAGAAATGGATGACTCCACCATTTCAACTTGATTTCTCAAAAGAGAATTGAAACTAGGCTACTAAAGAAGACATCTAAATAAGTTCCAGTTGACAAGACAAAAGATCCATATGAGCATTCAAGACACAAAAGGATCATTGAGTAAAAGGTACCAGTTACTACTGAGTTACCTTCCTTACTAAGTGAGGTTGGGTCACAGACTCTACCAAGCAAGGTTGGGAATAACTAAATCTTATATGGACACCAAATGATGGAAGACTCTTCCAAGTAATCAATGCTAGCAAAGTGAATGATAGTCTATCAATTTGATATAACATTCATTCTAGGCATTTATGGTGAAATTTGATTAAAGAAATAAAATCAAAATCATTTTTACTGTTAATTTTTTAGAGCAAATTGTGTAGAGCAATCTTCAAGAGCATTCAAGTGATTTGAGTGAATTGCTACCAAATTTTTTTGAATTCTCTCAAACCCTATAGAGTGAAGATGGTAGCTACTAGTAGTAAAGAAAAATGAGGTTCAGATATGTTGGTTAGTGGTGTAGAATGGAATGCACTTGATTTCAAGTTCACACATATAGTTGCAAAAACCCTAGATCTAATTGGAGGATAGTCACAAATCCCTCCCAAGGTACTATTGATCAATGATATCCATTCTCAATTGAAATGTGTTATTCAGGATATTGGTAGACTAGAAATGGATCAATTTTTAACGGAGTTATGTGTTGATGGTGTATTGAAACTTGAGCATCAACATCTCAAGGCTAAATTTTTAAACCATATTTCTCACATGCCATGAGATTTCCAAGTAAAATAGATTAGGTTTATCCTTAGTAATGTGCACAATGGTTAGCTATCACTAGAGAAATGAATTTGATAACAAAGAAGATGATCCACAAGATTATTGGTCTCCCAATGTTGGAAAAAGTGAAAATAACTAAAACACAAGGTCAGGTCAAACTAGAGAAGAAAACTCTAGCCAAATGGGATGGTAGGAGAATGGAAATAAGTAGTGTCACTAACATGGAGTTAAAGTTCAATATTCATGTCATTGTATACAAAATCTATAGTTAAAATAGATTGAGTAGTGTGTCATGCGAAGTAGTTGACCTAGAATACAAGGTAATCAAGAATAACCTTTCTCTTGACTTTGTCGAGCTATTATTGAATCAATTCAATAAGAAAATGGAAAGAATTAGGACATCAAAGAACAATCCATGTATGTTTGGCTCAATATTGACATGTTTATTTTTTCTATGTTTAGAAATTCTTTCCATCAAAAGGTACTGTTGTTTGGAGGAATGATGTGCTAGTAATTTATTAAATAAATGAATACATTACTAAGATGGGAGAAAATTACACTAGTATCATGGAGAATTATTTTGATACATTCAAGGAAAAAATGAATAACAGATACCAAATACCCAAGAAACTAGTTGAGGATTATAAAGATGATGTTTGTTTTATGGTGGATAGTGATAAGGTATACATTCAAGCAGTTAGGCCTAGAATTGCATGGGTGAAACCTATAGGATATGAGGTAAATATTGATGAAATAAAAGATATAAAAGAGGCTTTAATAAATGAGCCAGTTGACCCCAAGGCTGCATATTTTGGTACATGTGATGAGGCTAAGGCAAGGATAGAACTAGAGATTAAGCATGCTCAGGTGGTTTAAAAAGGCAAGAAGAGGATTGCCAAGCTAAAAAAAAGTTGTACTCTCTTGGTGACTGAGGGAAAAGGTGAAGATGAAGAAGTAGAGGGTGAAGAATTAGAGGAAGAGGATCCACTAAAGAAAAAGGGAAAGGTAATCATTATTAAGCCTACCAAAATAACCACTATAGTATTCACTAGAACATTCTCAAGGAAGAAGATAGACAAACAAGGAGGAGACATAATTTTCAAGAGGTCTCCACCCACATTTGAGGAGAGTATGAAAGTATTAGAATCAAGTTTTGGGATAATGAATTTAAAGGCATTAAAATATGAAACCACAATAGCTAATGAGTTGAAGCAGCTTGAAGACATGTTGATATCTAAGATGGGTAAATCAAAATACTCACTTGATCAGCTCACTCAACAACTTCCTAATGATTTAATGGAAAAAATCAAGCTAAGATGGGGAACAAGTAATGAAAACTACAAAGAATATTCATGAGTAGACCCTAAGACAACTTATGCCAAATTGAATGAATAAGTGGTGAAAGAATGTTTAAAGAAAAATGAAAAAAAAAAAACTTTAACATTCAATATTTTTCTCATTTTGTTGAATTAAATAGAGCATGTTGTGAATAATGCAACAGAGACATGGAAAAATATCTATCTTCTTCACAAACTAAGTGATTTTCTAGTTAGTATAAGTGACAAGTATGATGAAGATGATCAAGAAAAAGATGAAGAGAAAGATGATGAAGAAGTAACTCATTTTGATAGTATTGATGATGAATAGGAACAATAGCAAGAGGCTACAAAGGGAGATACACAAGGTATTGAGGAAACTGACCTAGTTAAGATTACTATAGTGATTATTGCCTTAGTTCCTCACTCTCTAAGAAAAACATTGACAACACCAAGCACACAGAAAGCCTCAATAGGATTGATTATGACAAGCACTACAAGCACAAGCATTCAATCAATTTTTGCACTAGCCCATCTCAGCACATCATTGACCGAAGAATCGAACACTTTATCTACCAAGCTACAAGTTCTATCCTCTAAATGAATTTTTGCTACAATAGGTATTTCCTCTATATTTCTATAATGAGTTCAGTATCAAGTTTTGTAGTGAGTCCTACTATTTCTACTATTGTTTCCTTTTTTGAGTACACAAGTGATAAGTGTAAGGATAGTTGAGACCAAGCCTCAACTGAGAACTTTTTTTTTTGGGCAAAGAGAAAGAAAAGGAGGAGGACATAGATCTTGTTGAGGAGATTGTCATTCCAAAATTGGACATCTCAAATCTAAGTCTAGATCAGATGCAAACCTTTGGTGAAATGTTTCAAAAGAAATCCAAGTAGAATAGGCTAAGAGAAGAAAAGAATAAAGAGTTCAAGATCATTGAAGATGAAAAGAACATTCTAGTAGAGGCTATAGCTATAGAGATTCATACTTCTCAACCAATTTTGTATCAGTTGGAAGAGGCAGTTCAAATATATAATGAAGATCTAAATGGATAGGATAAATTATTGCAAAGAGTAGAGAAAAATTTTGAGAATAAGGTTTTAGAACTTGTTAGTGTAAATAAATAATTATTATTACACTTTACTTAAGTTTTTTTAGGTTAAATGCATTATTTTATTATTTATCATATAGACACCTAGAATATACATAGTTAGATGAGCTATCTTGTTGACAACATAGGAGTTTGCATAATCATTTGAGTTGTCATGTAGACAACACAATTGTTCCACTCTAATTAAGAACATGGTGTCTACAACATCTCTTTATGAGATACACCTTGGTATTCTTATCCTCTCATCATCACACTAACTTTTGTGCTCAATGGAGGATAATCCACTCTTGGCAGACATGTGCTTAGTTGTGAGGCTTATTGCTTTGCTAACTCCTAGTCAGACTAGAGGCCTTCATATGCAGGCACATCTAACATGTATGTAGACATATGATATTGTCATTATTCTTATTCTAATCATCCATTATTGGTCCATATTCTCCTAGTGTTTGAGCTTCTTGATTTTGGTGTTTTTTTCACTAAGGAAAATTCTTACATAGTATCAGGCCTAAAGGAGCTTCTCTTCACATAGCCATTGGAAACCATTTTCTTCACCTCTCAAAGGACCACAATTTAGATTAGGAGTATCTACAATTATTGGGAGTCTTTAGAGCCAAAGTAAACCTCACTATTGCATCTAGAGGATCGATTCAGTGAATTTTGACTATAAATTTTCCTACCCTAGGCGATAGTGAAATCTGAGGCAACATTTTTTGCAAATTGGAACCTAAAGGCCTGATTTGCGAAATTCATATGATATCTTTAGATCTTTATAATTAATTTTTCAAGTCTAAATATTTTAGTGTCTATTAATTTTTTCTTTTTGGATTTGCATTTTATTTCTAAAATTCTATGAAAAAAATGGACTTTTAAGCTAGTCAGAGAGTTTTTTTACAGGACAAGATTGGAGCTTGCTGGAACATATTAGATATTGGCATTATATTCAAAAGATAAAAAATTCCCCAAATTGACTTTTATTTCATCAAAATTGGACATTTGAGTTGAAATCTAGAGTGAATTGATTTTTTGATGTGTGACGACAGTGATTGAAAAAAATAATTGCAGAGGTGATTTTCAAACAACGATATCTCCCTCTTATAGACACCTTTTTCCTAGTAATTTTTTTTTGTTTTGGGGTAGAATTTTATGATCTACACATTGGTGAAAGATGTTTGAGATCTCTTCTCCTAAATATTTCTATAGACTGCAAATCTCAATTTTTGTAATTTCAAAGGCTTAGTTTGGGGTCATCTTGACACATATTTAGGTTCTATTTTTTTTTTAAAGTGCATAATTTTTCATTTATTTTCTAGATCTACAATTAGATTATAGGCTTGTGTGGATAGAAAAACTACTTTTAGAAGTAGGTCCTTTTTTGCATTGTATTGCTTTGATCAAACTTCAAAATTTTTGTATATTTGAGATGCATTGCTAACTACCAGATTTGAACTCTAAGAGAAGGTTGTTAAAAACAAAATTAGAAGTCCACTTTTGTCTATTTTGAAAAGTGGCCTATTGTAAATGCACTACATATAAAATGCCTAAAGCATTCATTTACAGGGGGTTCCTTGATTGAGTGAAAAGGGTGTGGTCTGTGTCATGTGTTCTTGTGTCTCGTTGATATTGTGCTCTTTCTTTTTCATTATTGGTTGTTTTTCTAAGTTAACACTACTCAATTATGCTCCTTGGAAAGAAAATATACAGGAATTATTAGTTGAAAAATGCTTACTACATTATCTAACTAGTGCAACAAATAAACCTAATGATGACGTTCATGAGTCTTGTGAAGAAGACCAGGCATCAAAACAAGAAATGGCCCTAGGAACCTTGTTAAAGAATATCTTAGATCCTATCAAATATCACATAAGAAACCTTGACAACCCAATAGAAGTCTAGGATAAAGTTGAAGAATTGTATGGGATAGTGGATGAAGATGTGGCCTACACCATTCAAGACAATCTTCTCAAATTGGATCCTGGGAATTTTGACACCATCAAAGATTATCTTACCCAAGTAGATATATAGGACACAACTTAAGAATTGTATGTGATGACTAATCTTTCTCTTGAATATGCAGCTTTGGTTTCCAATTATAATACTCACAAGTTAACAATGGGTAGTGCCTTCATTTGAATCATTTTTGGGAATGTTGGTCTTAGAACATGAAAAGTTAGTGAGTATTGAAATTCAACAGTCTTCTAGGACTAAAGCCTTGGTACCTAATCAAGGGGATCCAACTGGTAAAAATTCCAACAAGAAGTAAAAGCAATGGAAGGCTAAGTCACAATATGACACACAAAAATCTTCCTCAACATGTTAATCTTCCTCAGATCAAGATAATTATTTTTCCAAAAAAAATAAGAAGAGAAATAACTTCAATAAAAGGGAGAAGAAAACTTGTGACTATCATAAGAAGAATGGTCATGATGAACATTTGTGTAAAGATAAGAAGATTGATGATTTGTTAAACTTAACAAGGAAACAAATAATTGATGTATAAAGTATCTTCAACCAATTCAAAAGGTAAGGAACAAGCTTTGCTAGAAAGTACAAACAATTATGAAGAATGGGTTCGATTCAAGAGCTACACAACATATGGGTTCTTAAAGGGAGAAATTTTCCTCTTTGAAACAATTGCATGTACCTTACATCTATGTGGGAAATGACACTCAAGTGGAAGTTGAAGGAAAGTGAAATGTTGAGTTGGACAATGGAGACTTCAACGATGTTCTTCATGTTTCCAATGTTAGCACCAACCTTTTTTCAATCTACCAAATAACTCACTATAGATGTGGAGATAAAGTGGAATTCCTTCCTGATTTAGTTGTGGTGGAAAATCTAAAGGATGATTCTATAGTGGCAATTGGAAAGGCTAATCATGATAAAAGGCTTCATTCTTTTTATCATTTTGTACCTAATTCCACTTCCCTTTCCTTGTTGACGCACTCAAATTCACAAAGTAAGCTATGGCATGAAAGGTTTGGACATCTCAATTACTGCTACTTTCAATAGCTTAGAAACAAGGATATTTTCATACGTCTACCTCAAGTCAAGTATTTAAAGGGTGTATGTTCAATTTTTCAAGTAGGAAAGCATCCTAAAGAGAAGTTTGACAACGGGAAGTCATGGAGAGCTACTATTGTTCTTGAATTGGTTCCTAGTGATGTAGCTAGCCCATTTCTACTACCATCATTTCGAAAGGCTCACTATGTGCTCACCTTTATTGACAACTTTTCATGCTACACTTAGATCTTCTTTTGTGCTCATAGGAGTGAAGTGTTTGATAAGTTTACCACCTTCAAAGCTCAAGTTAAGAAGAAAATAGCGAAATCCATCAAGATTCTATGAATTGATAATGGAAGGGAATATATGAACTCAAGGCTTACAAAATTTTTTACTCATGAGGGTATTGATCTTCAACATTGAGTTGCATAGACTCCATAAGAAAATGGTGTTGATAAACAGAAGAATAGTACCCTTAAGGAGATAACCACATGTATGCTACAACATAATTCTCTAGATCAATTTTTTTGGGAAGAAGCCATGAATTGTGCCAATTACAACCAAAATAGAAGTCCCCATAAGGCCTTAGATGGAATTTTACCTTTTGAGGCTTGGTGTGGAGAAAAACCAAGTGTAAAACACATTAAATTTTTTGGTTGTATAGCATGGGCAAGGATACCTCCACAAAAATGAAATGCATTGAAACCTCAAAGAAAACCTTATATATTTGTCAAACATCTTGACCATCTTAAGGCATACAAACTCATGGATCTAGAGACGCATGAAATATTCTTTGAGAGGAGTGTTCATTTTGAAGATAATTGTCTATGTTTGGCTTCTTCAACTCCTCCTTCCTCCATCATGGAAAGTGATGATAGTGATGATAGTGACTTGGAAGATGATATTCCTTCAACATTGACTCATAAGACACCACCTTCATAGGGTCCATAAATAGTTGAGGATATTCCTTTGTCTTCTTCCACTAGATCTCATTGTGCACAACAAAAACTTAATTCAATAGGTTCATTGGTGGGGAATCCTTCAGATACTAGGAGGACAAGGCCACAACACAAATCATTTCCACATGCATATATTTCTATTACTTTTGATCCATAGTCATTTAAGGAGGCATCAGGGATTCATGAATGGGACAAGGCCATGGAGGAATAATATAACTCTTTAATGAAGAAAAACACTTGGGACTTAGTTCCTCTTCCTAAGGTAAGTGATTGGTTTAGTGTAAGTGGATCTATTAGACCAAGTTTGTAGCAGATGGAAGTGTGGATAAGTATAAGGCTAAACTTGTTACAAAAGCTTTATCATAGGTTCTTTGTATTGACTATTCTAAGAACTTTGTAGTGGTAGCTAAGATGAACTCTATTTGTTTGACACCAGCTATTGCTATAGCTCATGGTTGGGTTATTCATCAAATCGATGTGAAGAGTACATTCTTCAATGGTGATCTTCTTGTAGAGATTTATATGGAGTATGTAGTGCCTGCCCCTAGGTTGCAATTTTTCTATCATTTTTGAGCTCTTTAAGGCTAGTTTTATGTTGATGGTTAGTAGCATTATTTTGAGACTATCAGATATTGTCCTATGGATTTAGTTTATTATGTGATGAGATCACTTAGAATTTATATTTCATGTATGCATAATGATCATTACATTGCTTTCAGTTATTAATGATAATTAGTTAGATGGTTTATTATTATCATATGTATTTTCTTATGGATACTTACCCCATATTTGCATGTGTATGGTGTATGTGTTTGCTTCTATATGGCGTGTCTGATGTGGCTAAGGAAGGTAGTCATAGTCACTTGCTAGTCAGGATCTACACGATGCACCACTTCCTGTCATTGCCTATTTAGTGTAGTATATATTGTTCTTGTACATGCGTGGTTTTTATGTAGGTTGCAGGTACCAGGTATCGACTTCTCTGAATTGCCAGGATGAGCATACCCTATTACATTATCTCAATGATAAGAGAGGGGGAGATAAATTGTCAAGTCCAAATTCCAACCCTTTAAGCCATTTGTTCTAATTGAAAATTAGGACAAGTATCTGAGTTGAGTACCCTCCGAATACGTTGGATAACGTAATTTGTGATATAAACCCTTGGTTTGATTTTGTATGTATCCTAGCTATGATAGATTTTCGTATTTTACCCTTGTGAGTCTTTGATGTATTTTCTATTAATTAAGCCTAATTAAAAGATTTAATTAATGGTTTAATTTAATGAAAAATTAATATGATATTTTAATTTTAATTTTATTTAATTAATTGGGAAATTAATTAAATAAAATAATTAAATTTGAAAATAAAAGTTAAAAGTTTAAATTTGGAATGTGACAATATTTATTTTAATAATAATATATTTGGAGTTCATTTTTAAATAAATGACTAAATAATATTTTTATTAAAGCTAACAAATATTTTAGCAATTAAGTTTTGAAAATGAAATTTAAAAGTGGAAAATATATTAAAATTATTAAAAGATTCTAGATTCATGCGATTAAAATATAAATATATTATGATTGAAAAGTGGAATTATTAAAATTAGTGCATAAGGTTTAATAATAAATAAATTAAATTGGAAAGAGTAAAGTAAATATTAAATTAATGATTGTGCATTATTTTAATATTTGCTCACATAGGAGTTGGCAAATTCTTGAAAGTTGTCATGTAGACAACACAAAAGTTTGCACTCTAAGAATGCACTAGTTGTCTACACTTAGGAGTTAGCATTTTATTTGAGCACATGGTGTCTACAACCTTATGACTTATCTAGAAGGTTGGAGAAGATTCATGCTTGGTTGTCATGCTTATCTTCTAGTTATTTCTAGAGACACTCTAGATGCATCTTAGAGGCCTTTAAATAGAGGCTCTCCTACTGTGTTTGGACAAGCTACAAGGTACAAGATACAAGCTTCAAGCTTCAATGCTTCTACATGCTCATATGTTTCTATATGCTTCTATGCTCCCTCTAGCACTTCTAGTCATTTGAAGGTTTTCGGTTGGCTTGGATCTTGCAGGGATTTTGAATGATGGAGAAGGAAGGGATTTTCTATGGACTTCTGAGGCATGGAAAATTAGCATCAGTGCCGAGGTGCACTCATGATATTCACATATTCCTTTTGCACTCTTTCTCTTCTTGTCTTCTTTATGACTGTTATATGTGTCTGAATATTTTCTATGATTGAATCTATAATTTGATATTGGAATCTAGATATGTATGGTTGCAAAGAAAACATTAGAAAACCCTAGTTTCAATCTAGGAAGGAAATTAGACCTAAATCGGGTTTCAGTTTGAATTAGAATCAAATTGATAAATAAATTTGAAAAGGGTTTCTAAATCTATAGAGAAATCTATGGTTAAATTTAGAGAATAATTATTCTAAAGAGAAAATTCTTAATTTAAAGAATTTGAAAGCTCTTCTTATTTATATATATATATCTGTGTTCTCTTTCTAAAATATATATAAAATCTGCATACTTTTATATATAAGTATATATATAAGTACATATATATATTTATATATTTCCATCATTGTGATACTGATTTATAATCTATATATATATATATATATATATATATATATATATATGTATATACATATATATATATATATATATGTATATACATATATATATATATATATATGTATATACATATATATATATATATATATGTATATACATATATATATATATATATATGTATATGTATATGTATATACATATATATATGTATATACATATATATATATATGTATATATATATATACACATATATGTATATGTATATATATGTATATATATATATATACATACATATATATATACATATATATACATATACATATACATATATGTATACAATTGTTAAAATGCGACGGTAAAAAAAAAAAAAAAAAATATATATATATAATAGAAATTTGAATTCACATGGAAACATTTTAATAGAAAAATGTTATACGAATTTCTTTTGAACATTATTTTCAAAATGTCTGATTAAATATATATAATAATTTGGGGGGGGGGTGGGGGTCTCACCCCATCCAACCCTTTTTTCCTTACATATGTCGGGTACGGTCTGTTGACGTAGCCGTACCTACGACTGTGGTTGCAGGGCCGATTGTGGCAGCAACCGTCAGTGCACAGTCGTATAAATGAAGCGACTATGGTCGCAGAGGGTGGAACAATACCCGTGCTAGAATAAACAGTGGTGTCAATGTATTATATTAATATATATGTCGATTCGACTTTATGATTTATGAGTTGTTTTGTGTATTTTGATTTTGGTATTACATTTTATGATATGTGCATTGCGAAAGAAATAATTTTTGCATTTCAATTTTGTAATGTAATTATTATTAAATGTTTATATATATATATATATATATGTATATAAGTATGTATATGTATATATGCTATTCATAATAAATAATTATTGTAATGATTTAAAAATATTTAATTAACATCGTAATGATAAGGGGTCATGGATTGCAAGATTATGTACATTATTAATTAATATGATTTACTGGGATGATGTTTAATTCGAGTGTTGAGATTATTGTAAAATTTATTTAATCAAGATGAATTTGTTTAATAATTTAAATGGTTACTTACCCCTAACTATTTTAAATTAGAAATATTCTTGATTTTACAGAATTGAATTTGGGGTTGACTTTTAATGTATATTAATATTATTTAATATATATTAAATAATTCTGAGATGATAATTTATGTTATGTTGGTTTAAATTTAGATTCTCTAAATGATATTGGATTAAGATTGAATTATTATGTTATTTAATACATTTGAATAACCTATTGATATACCTTAATGGAGTTAAGAGTTAGTCAAATATTAACTAATGAGTTTATGAAAGGATTCTATAGATCCAGTATTTATAGTTTGATGAGTTTATGATTTATTAATGTTTGTAAGGACTAGCAAACTATTAATAAATAATGGTTTAAATAGTTATCAACAAATTTGATTAGAGTTAATCTAGTGGAGATTATTTATTGATTAATGTTTTGTAAAAGATATTAGTTTTTGGATTTGAAGTATAATTGATTTTAAATCAATTGATATTCATTGAGTTGATATTATAACTATGATATTAATAATTAAGTTGTGCGATAGAGTCTTATTTGAAATGATTAATGATAATATGAATTTGTCAAGGGAATGTTGGTATTCTTTGAAAGATGATGAATGTGGTCATACAAAATTATTATTAAGACTCCCAATATAGTTTGTATTTAAATATTATCAAGGTATTGTTATTGAACTATTAATATGATCATTTGAGTATTGAATTATAGTTGACTTTTATCTTACATAATTCTAGTTAGTTATTAGTCAACTGATATTAATTGGAACGTTGCTATGGTTATGCAATTATTAATTAAATCAATTAGTGAGAGTTAATTAGATTTAGTTAATAATTATGTTATGTAATAGAGATTTAATTGATATGATTCTTTTAACAAGATTGTGAAAAATATTGATATCAAAATTGGTAGGTCTTATTCTGATGACTTCAATAATGAGCTTAGATGGCGAGACTTAGTAATATTGAATTGAAAACTATAAGAATGATAAAAGTCATAGAATTGTGTATCTAGGTCAATTGATCGATTTAATTGATCACTTTAATTAAGTTATAATATTCCTATTCAAAGATTGATAATTAGCTTTCTTATAACATAAATAGAATAGTGATCCTTGATTTATGTTGGAAATTGAAGTAACATTAAAGAAGAGTTAATCAATTAGAATATGGATCATAGTTAAATAAAGAGATCAAGTTAATTAAAGGTCAATGATGATCAATTTAATGAGTAAATTATTTACCCTTAAGCTATTCTTAGAATATTATTTTAAAATAATAGAAGGATAGTGCTATTAGGGGAACAAATGGGTTGACTTGTAGGTCAAATGATTAAACTTAGACACTTGAGGTATACTTGCAAATAGAAAACTGAAAACCTCTACACTTAATTCAACTACGTGATTTTAGTAAACCAAAACATATGTATGCATTGTGTATTCTCTATGCTTCTTCTTTTGGGTTTTGGGTTGACTAGATTGTTGACCAATCTTAGGTTGTTACCAGAGGCTCAAGGGTTATGCGAATGTGATGGCATGTTGATCTTATTTGGTCTTGATCTTTATAAACCCAACCATGGTAATGTGATCGTATGCTCTATGAAATGTTTGTATTTACTGATTGTTATTGCTTTTCAGTCTTCATGTGTGAAGCTAAGATGTATGTATCTGAGACACTTGAGCTAATTTTTTTTGAGTCATCGATCAGTTATCCTTGGATTATTTTCTAGTCGCCATGATGGGACTAAAGTGTTGATTTATTTCTTGATGATGTCATGTTGTGACATGTTTTGACTCAACCATTTTGGAGTCTTATTTTAGTATGATTTTGAGATATTTTTGGTTATTCTGAACTAATGGATACTTATGATTATCAGTGATGCCTTCAATTTCCAATAGAGAACTATTGTGGTCTTGATTTCTATGGATGGTTTTTCCAGATGGTCATGGAGATTTGATGATTCTTATTGTGGATATTTGATGCTTTTATTATGGATATTTGATGATTCTTTTTATGGATTATCTTTTGGTATTTTTACAATCTCTTGTATAGGACTATGGTGATTTTATGATTCCATGAGCTTAGGGTAGGTTATCTACTTGTAGTGTCGAGAAGTGGCTTGCAATGGGGGTCGGCGCCTTAAGTGGCTGCCAGGGTAACTCATTGTAAGTTTGGTTAATAAGTGACAACATTTACACACTAAATGGGGATTAAATGAACCTAAAAAGATAATTGTTTTGATGTTCTCGTCCATGCCTTGAGTACTTGTATAGACTAGGATGGGAGTATGGAGAATGCATGGTTGCAACCTTGCATTCCATAGTATGCCTCCTTAGTATGAGAGGATACTAGTGGCCGCATGAGATCAGTATGGATCCATGGAGTTTAGCTAACTGCCAGGGTAACTTGTACGTGATAAATGTGATGAAACTTTCCCACTTGCAGAGTAGGTTTCCTACATGTCATTGTGTGCCTCTGGGAACTAGATGTCATTTTTGTGATTGGAACCTTTGAGTTAGTATACTTTTAGGATTTCTGGACTTATAGAGATTTATACTTTGTGGTTTTGATAGCTTGTTTGGGACTTGAGATTATCTCCTCGGCACGGTGGGAGTGGACCACTTAGGTTCCACATGGTTAGTTGGTAGTATTTTTTCCACTCTGATCATTTGAGATCTGTCCAAGACACTGTGGCTGAAGTATTCTTTGTTGGTATTTATTTTCATTATGTTCTTGGATCATTATGATAGATGATATACCTTATGATTGATGTATTTACTGGTATGTTTCTTACATTGATGATTTTCATATGTCAGTTGATGATATATTATGCTTTACTTTGCATGTTAGCAGGATGTTTTAGGAGTGACATTCCTAATACGATAATACTGATGATCTCTTCAATGCTTTGGAATGTTACACATGGAGGCATGGATAGGATCCATGATGGTCTAATGATGCTATTTATGGTTGGGAGGAACCGTGCACTTAGTTATTTATGTTTGTGTTATATGGTTATCTTTTATGATGGATTTTTATACCTTTATGATGATGATGTATCATTAATGACATGTGGTTTCATTATGTTATTGCATCATGGATTAATATTGGATGATGATGTACTTTATTTACATGGATGATTATTCTTCCAAGCTCTCATACCTTGTAACATGTATAGTAGATGATTGAGCTAAACTAAAATGTAATTACAAAAAGGATACTTGTATATGGTTTAAGAATGTTGCATGTATCATTGTTATTTCATAAGGATGTGATGTTAGATGAATAGTTAATTTAGATGTGATACAACATTAAAGGATCTTTAAAGAATGTAATCTGTTAAGTATGTTATGTTTACTTTCATTTGAATTTTTGCTTCCATGAATGTTATGAATGGTTTTACTTTCATGTTTTAAAAAACAAAATTGTTTGGAAAACTTAGTGATATTTTAGATTAATTCTTTGGATCCCTTGGTGAGGCATTACAGAGTAGCCATAGGGTTTCATTCAAGATACTACTTTAGTTTGTAGGTCAAAAATTCCTATCTATGGCCTTAACTAGGCTCCTCAAGCTTGGTATACCAAGATGGATTACTTCCTACTCTCAGCAGGATTCACCAAGTGTCATTCAGATTCGAATGTCTACATTCTTTAGAGGGATGACTCACACTTGATACTTGTGCTTTATGTAGAAGACTTGATCTTTATAGGAAATACTTCAATAATCATTACTAGTGTCAAGGATATTTTCCAAGATAGATCTACTATGATAAATTTGGGTTTACTTCATTATGTTCTTGGTATTGAGATCACACAATTTTTAGTTGGGATCACACTTTCACAACCTAAGTATGCTCTTGATTTAATTTCTCAATTTCACAAGAATGTCTACAAGCCTACACCTACTCCCTTTCTTTGAGGTGTTAGGTTAGAGATGAGGTGTTCCACTCAACTAGTTGATGCTGCATTATATAGATAGTTGGTTGAGAGTCTTATCCACTTGAAACATATACACCCTAACATAGCTTTTGTAGTTGGCATGGTTTCTCACTTTATGCAGGAGCCACATGATCTTCATTGGAAGGCCACCAAATGCATCTTGCACTACATATAGGGTACACATACACATGGGATATGTAATGTAGTAGATATTGGACTTTAGTTAGTGTGTCATACAGACTCAGACTATGCAGGAGATCTTGATTCTTATAAGTCTACTTTAGGCCACATGTTTCACCTTGGCTCTAGCCCTATTTGTTGGAAGAGTAAGAAGCAAAATACTATTGCACTTTCTTTGACTGAGGCTAAGTATCAAGGAGCTATCACTATGGTGACATAATCTATTTGATTACAACATATTTTAAAGGATTTTGGATTTGACATAC
Source organism: Cupressus sempervirens (assembly GCA_028749045.1). NCBI lineage: Eukaryota > Viridiplantae > Streptophyta > Pinopsida > Cupressales > Cupressaceae > Cupressus > Cupressus sempervirens. The sequence continues at coordinate 321,142,592 of CM053792.1, read as the reverse complement.
CTAAATCCATAATCATTCATTCTAATAATCAAAGTACTATTGAGATCTCAAAACATCCATTTTAGCCACAGTAGACCAAACACATTGAGGTTCATATGCACTGTATTAGAGAGTTGATTCATGAACAAGTCATTACATTGCAGTATTGTCCTATAGTAGAGCAGGTTGCACATATCTTCACCAAACCCTTCACTAAGGTCAAGTATCTCCACTTGCAAGATCTCTTGGGGTATAGGATATTTTAGAAAAGTGAGTCACTTGACTTCTCTCTCATCTTCTTTATTTTACTTATCTCTCTTTTTGGGGGAAGGTTTTTCCCATGAGGTTTTCCCTCTTTCTCCATTTTCAAAGAGACTACATTGCATTGCATCAGATTATATGTAGAGCATTGCATTTGTATATGGGTACCTAATATGACCTAGTAGCTGGAACCCATCATGCATTTTCATTATAGATTTTGTGAGCTTAAGTGCAGTCACCTAAGTTACAATTAAGGGGGGATGTTAGTGTATATAATTAATTATTATTATAATTTACTTATGTTTACTTAGGTTAAATACATTATTTTATTATTTATCGTGTAGACACCTAGAAGTATGCATAGTTAGATGAGTTGTCTTGTTGACAACACAAGAGTTTGCATAATCATCTAAGTTGTCATGTAGACAACATACTTATTCACACTCTAATTAAGCTCATGGTCTCTACAACATCTCTTTATGAGATACACCTCAGTATTCTTATTCTCTCATCATCACACTAACTTTTGTGCTCAATGGAGGATAATACACTCTTGGTGGACATGTGCTTAGTTGTGAGGCTTATCACTTTGCTAACTACTAGTCAATCTAGAGGCCTTTATATATAGAAAATTCTAGTGTGTATGTACACATGATATTCTCATTATTGTTATTCTAATCATCCATTATTGGTCCATATTGTACTAGAGTTTGAGCTTTTTGATCTTGGTGTTATTTTTCCCTAAGGAAAATTCTTACAGAACTTATTGCTACACAAGTTTCCATTCACCAAGTAGAGATATCTACTATTTTGGGTTCTTAGGAAAAATCTTGTATTAATGTGTCATTAATTTTGGAAAAGTTATGTAACACATAAAATTTCACAAAAGAAATAAAGGAAAAATTGTCTAAAATTGATGAAGATCTGAAGGCAAGTGCACAACAATTGCAGCTTGACATGAGTTCTAGCTCTACTCGCTTCAACAAAATCAAATTTCTAATAGACATGCAGGTAGAACTACTCAAAGAAGAGGAAAGAATTAGATCTACATAGATAGATATATAAAATATGATTCTCACTAACATGGATGCACTTAAAAATAAAATTTCATATTCGAAAACCCTCACCCATGATAATAATTTCTTTATTGCAAACCACATGGTTGAACTATTAGCAAAAGTATAGGTTGCATTGCACACATACTGGGTATTGCAAGAGAACTGAGACAAGACCCCGGTGCTCATACTAAAGGTAAATTCAGACTTCTTATCTCATTTTGGCATTACTATGTAAATATAAACATAAATCTTTGGCACTAATGTCAAAAAGAGGGAGAAACTATAGAAGAAGCTAAGCTATAAAGGGGAGAAGCTTTAAAGAAAATGGGTAAGAAAGATGTAAAAAGAAATGGGGAGAAGATTGTAAGAAGAGTGTAAAGAAAATGTATATTTTATATATAGTATATTGTATATTATACTATGGAGAAGCATTACCATGTAAAGAAATGTATCCTTTACAAAACCAATTTTGAAAAATCTCAAAAATAATATACTCTACTGAGTTTGACACACAAGGTGATGGATAACTCAATTTTGACTAATAAATGTTTTTATCACTAATGCCAAAGAGGGATATTATTGACATTTCACTCATGTTTGTTATTAGTGACATACACTTATTGAGATTGTATGTTCATACTAAGCATATTTTATAGTTAATAGTGTTATCTAAGCATTTTAGTTGTTACCAAGTTCTACAATTGTTACCAATTCCTATGGAAAAATTTAAGTTCACACCAAGTAGTCACTATAAAGTTGATGAATAGTAGTATAATCAAGCATTTCAGTGTATGTCAAGTTTACTAGTGCAAATTGAGTTGTGTAATACTTATCGATTTCATAGTTAATGTGATGAAGTCTATTGTTAACTGAGCTACTCAATGTTAACCAAGAGACTAAGCTTATACTGAGCATGAGGTGACAGTGTTTACCAAGCTATGCAGTGTGAATCAAGTGATTCAATTTATATGCCAAGTTTCATAGTATTCACCAAGTCACCAGTGTGGACTAAGTTCAAGACTACATGGAAGGGATTAGTATGGACCAAGATTCTATGTCTATCGAGTGCATGATGATGTCAAGCATTAACAGTGGATGTCAAGTATCAAAACCTCACCGAGTTAGTCTTAGGAGCCTGAGTTTCTATACTTTGGCTAACTTTTCAATATTTGTATAAACTTACATTGTGGCTAACTTTGTAATTGTGCAATTGGATTGATCTATATGTAAGGTATTGTATCACATCCAAATAATCATAGAGAAGTAATGTAATCATTAGAGAAGAGAAAAAGAGTAAACTACAAAGGCTACAAGCCGTATAAAGAGTAACAAAGATTCATCTATCACAGCAAGGTGATTTGTACACTCAGAGGAATCTCATTCAAAAAACCAAGTTTTATATCAGAAATTAGCTACTATTTCATCATAATAGGTGGATCAGTCAAATCCTTTAACAACGTAGACCTAATAGCCTTATGTAAATCTCTTTATTGAGTGCATACTTCATTGTATGTTTGTAAATCCTTTTGCAAGGTGGACCTAGTAGTCCTTATAGCTCCTAATAGGGTAGATTATCAGAAGTGATAATTGTAAGGCTTAACAAGCCAAATTTATACTAAAGTACTAAAGCATGTGGGTATCATCCCCACCCTAGTTTTTCTTTCTATTTGGAAGGTTTTTGGGTCACCATATCTTGTGTTAATGTGTTGTGTATGCTTTCATATTTTTAGATTCTCATGCATGCAGTTAGATCAAAATTCATATAAAGGATTAATTGCTAATCAGGACAAAAAATTTACAAGTTACTAATTCACCCCTCCACTCTTAGTAATTTATCTTGTCACAATATTTCAAATAGTGGCATTGTCATGAAATCTAGAGAGTTATAGTCAACATTTGAACTACCTCTCTCATAATTTAAACCATGGTGAGCATGTTGTGAAGGCTGTCTTGAAATGCTAGGAGGTGTTGGTCTCTTATAATGATCATGTCTTGAATCTCCTCTTTGTTTAGGGCAAGGAGATCATGAAGGTGTTTGTGAATGTCTTTCACTTCTTGTAGTCTTAGGAGGGGTGGATGGAGGAGATTTGTTTCCACCACCAACAAGCATGTTGTTAAATTGATCATTAAGTTGTTGAGCCAAGAGTCTATCTTAATCCTCTTGAAAAATTTTCCTTTCTATTTCTAAAAAATTTTGTCCTTCTTCTTCCATACATTTAAATTTCTCTACCTTCATAGCTTGTTCCTCTAGCAAGGCTTTCTTTTCACACTTGAGTGTCTTAAGTCTGTCACATGTTTACATTTCAAATAATTTGAGCTATGAACTTGGTTTTGACTATCTAAGAATGTTGTTCATATATATATATATATATATTACATTCATGAAAGCACTAAGAGGCTCATGATATTGGTCTTCATGTTGTGATTGGTCTTCTCTATAAGCTTTTCTCTTATCTCTTTCAACCGTTTGGTGCACATCTAGATATCTAGTTGAGAAAAGGGGTGAGATTGGTCAATTTTCACAAGAGGAACTACGAAACAAAATGGTTTCCTAATGTTTTTAAAATATGTCATCAAGGTGTTCATCCATTTCTTCCTTCTCTTGTTGAGTCACTATATAACTCATATCCATGTCTGAACAATAAGGTGCTAAGGGTCTACTCAACTCACTAAGGTCACTACTAGGATCAAACCAACCTTCTGGGGTATTCCTAGGTGATTGATCAAATTTAAGTTATTTTTCCTTACATTTTTGGTGAGTTTGAACTAAGGGTAATTGGTTAAATACTACTTTAGGTCACTTTCCTTGATCTACTTGATATCTTGTTGTAACAAACATGAAAGAAAAGGTGCTAGTTGATGAGGAAACCCTAAGAAATATTAGTATCAAAAGAGAGATGATAAGATATAATTTTTTGCAATTGGCATAAAACCAACACTACCACAAAGTTACCCACTAGTTTGGATGAGTACCCTAGCACATAGGATTAGGAGAATGATTTACCCAAATTATAATTAATGAAACTAAATTTGAATGGAAGTGAATGGATAAGAGATTACTAAGACTCTCCTACTATGTTATCAAAGAATCCAAAGGTTTATCTTCTAAACAAGAATAGTTTCTAACTCACTGACTCCAAGCAAGGTCACTCATAAGATCAACGATTTCTAATTCAAGAAGAGGTCAAAACACAAAATCCAAGGTGAAAACAAGCTTCCAACAGTGGGGTAAATGACCTTATTTGACCCAGATCAACCAACGAGGACATAAAATGATAGGATAACAAATTGACAAAGGTTTCAACTTGAGAAATCCATTTTCTTGTTCATTTTAATTTATGAATTAGATACATCAATAGATTTTTATCATAAATTAGGGATACAAGACAACACTCAAGAAGTTCTAACAAATGTCCACAAGAAATGGGAAAGGGACAAAGCAACCCTGCTAATAAACAAGAATAGTGTCTTAGTACGAATCTAATCCATAGAACTACTACTATGTATGTTCTCAAAATGTTTTCCATCATAAACATAGTCCTAGAATAGAAAAATTGAGCTACACTATGGTTTTGAGTAATGATCAACTCTACAAATATTACAAGCTCAAGTGGAGAAAATCAAATCCCAGTCCAATAAGGTTTTGACACATTTGAAGAATTTAATAAATCAGAGATGCTAAGGAAGAATTTCTTCCATAAGGAAATTTATATAGTAGGTTTTGGTACTACAATGAAAGTCACTACTACCAATCGAGGTTTCATCGATGTAGTTTTTCCAATAAAGGAAGTTAACTCTCTCTAATCAAGGAAAACTCACAAAAGTGGACCACATGGGGACTTAGTTCAAATTCAAGGGTTGCAAGTTTTTGATTTTCCCAAAATGAAACAGAGCATACTCCTCTAGCCTTTTCACCAATACCAACAAATATGAACTACAGACCAAGAAAAACAATGAAATATTATCAAATCCCTTGTTAGAGTAAATAATTAATTTAATAATTATTTATTCTATTTACATAAACTTACTTAGGTAAATGCATTTATTTATTAGTTTTAGTCTAGGAGTTTGTTATAAGTTGTTGACAATATGGGAGTTTGTTCTCTCCTAAGTCATACTTATCCTCTCACATTGTTCGAGGACTTTCCACCTCAAGTGGATGTATGCTTAGTTGTCACACTTATCTCCTAGCATCTTCTAGCTCGTTCTAGAAAATTCCTGGAGCTCTTTATATTTGGTCTCCCTCATTGTATCATAACATCACTTCTTGCATATTGTAAATTCATATTTTCTTGTGTTTGCATATTTTCTCTCTCATGTCCATTTAGGGTTTCTCCCTTGCTCCACACTCTTCTCTCCTTGGATTCCCTTTGACAAGTTCTTGCATGCAGGTGATCTTGGGCATCTTGGAGTTGGATTTCATCAAATTCAACATAGCATCAGAGCATAAGGGAAGTGATAGGACCTGGGCGAAGCGGCGAGAACGAGCACTGCACTGGCAGAGACAAGCGGCGTAGGAGAAAGAAACATCGATGGAGGTGCTAACATGGGGTCACCACCTACAGAGAGGCCGCAGTGGCCCTACGGTGAGACACAAGCTATAGGAACTGAGGGCGCCGCCTAATGAGTAGAGTGTTGGCGGCCTCGTGGTGGCCACTATCATGTTTTTCTTTTGTTTGCATATTTTTGTGTCCCATGCCCATTTTTTGAAAACTTTATATTTTTGGAAAGCTAGTTCTATCACATTTTTAGAAATGTGGTCCTTTTTCTTAGTTTTTGGCCCATGCTCTTTCTATCATATTTTTGGCATTTTTGCTATATGGTGGATATCTTGAGTGTTTTAGGCTTGAGGATCATTTTCCTTGCATGGTTTTCTTTGTTTTAGGCTATACTTTATTTTGTATTAGTTTTTTTTTGGTTTTGATCATTGTAGCTATCATTTTGAAGGACTTTTATGTATTGCAATGAGATAAAGTGCCACTTTGCATTTCAGGGATCATGAACATTGTTTTGAGTCAGTTGTACATGCACTATTTTTATAAAGCGCCACGGGGGTGATAGTTGTTTTCTATTTTAGGCATTCTCCCTTTGTCAAGTGAGTGTCCCTTCCATGAAATTAGCCCCATGCAACGTCAATGTGACTGTGTCTTTATGGGTGTTTGTACCTCTTTCCCTCTCTCAGTGTTCTTGGTTCATTTGTAGGAGACTTTGGCCCACCTTCTCAGTTGCCTATCATCACACCCCATCTGCATTAAGGGGGGGTTATTTTGTTGTTCAAATGCATCTTTGGTTTGATGGTTTGATAGTGTGAACTATGTATTCATTGGTTGATCCTATGTACAAGGCAATTACAGTGGCTGGCTACCTATCCATTTCGGTGAGATGGATCATCTACCATATAGACATGCTTGGTTCATGCCTTCTTCTTCCATGGAGGTTCTATAGATAAGTAGTTTGGTAGATTTTGCAACTTCGTCATGCTTCAGTGATGCTCTTCATGATCACTCTTTGTTCTTATTTTAGGGGACATTCCCCTAGTTTGAGGCTTCTTCAGTTCTTCACTAGGTTATCTCTTTTTGGAGAGGGGTTTTTCCCACTTGATTTTCTCCTTTGCTTCAGTTACAGAGATTGCATTTTCTTGCATTGTACATGGGTATCTAACATGGCCTTGTTGCTGAGACCCATTCTGCATTTCTTAGTTTTGTGAGCTTAAGGCATTTCCCTAAGTTGCACTTAAGGGGGGGTTTTAGAGTAAATAATTAATTTACTAATTATTTATTATATTTACTTAACCTTACTTAGGTAAATGAATTTATTTATTAGTTGTAGTATAGGAGTTCATTATCAGTTGTTGACAATATGAGAGTTTTTTCTCTCCTAAGTCATACTTATCCTCTCACATTGTTCGAGGACTTTCCACCTCAAGTGGATGTATGGTTAGTTGTCACACTTATCTCCTAGCATCTTCTAGCTTGTTTTGGAAGATTCCTAGAGCTATTTATATTTGAGCTCCCTCATTGTATCATAACATCACTTCTTGCATATTGTAAATACATATTTTCTCCCTCATGTCCATTTAGGATTTTTTTCTTGCTCCACGCTCTTCTCTCCTTAGCTTCCTTTTGATAGGTTCTTGCATGCAGGTGATCTTGGGCATCTTCAAAGTTGGATTTCATCAACTCCAACATCCTTCCCTACCTATAAGTAGAGCATCACATATAAGGAAAGAGAATAAAGCTCACTCTCTCAAGATCACCAAAAATAGTGTTATAGTCCAAATTTTATAAAGATGTATAAGAATACCTTAGATCCAAAATAATGTGTACATATCACTCTCCTAATCTAACGAGCCAAGCAATTGCTCCAAGAAAACAACAAGCAAACCAATACAAGATAGATATGTCTTTTGCAAACCCTAGGGTTAATATCAACATCCGATTGTTAGGACCAATAATAACTAGCAAATAATCCAAATGCAAACTCACATCATGCATTGAACTATGTGAAAATGAAATGAAAGTTAATCATTAAAGGGCCTTTTCTAATTTTTGATTTTTTACATAGTCAACAAGATTGGAACTACATGCCATGAATTTGGACCCAAAACTCTACATACAAAAAATAGACCCTTCTTTAAGAATAGAAACCTTTCCAAAATGTCAAAATTTCATAAAAATATTTCCATATGTGCCCTAGGGACCCATTTTTTGAAAATATACTACCTTTTATTTAAATCGAGTGTTTAAGTCCTGATATGATCTCTAAACTCAAAACACGAAGAAAAAGCTCTATTTAGAATTGAGATACCTTTTCAAAAAGGTATACTTTTTTGAAAACATTACTAACTTGTGCTCAAAAATGTTTTTTTTTTGAAACATAAAGAAAAATTTATTAGAAATATGAATTACCTTGAAAAAATATGAGTTTTTAATTCAATTTTCTATGATATGTTGCAAGCTTGTAAAAATAATTTCAAACCAAAACACCAAGCCATTTGGGAGATCATATGATTAGATCTTTAAGATCTAGGGTTTTATCTCTCCAAATAAATCTATGCAAGGTGGTTAGCTCAAAAAAATAGCCAAAACCAACATGCAAATGTGGGTTTCCCCATGGTGGGTGCAAAAAATGTGTGGTAAAATGTAGACACACTTCTATGAGTCATTATATCCAAGATTCCTCAAGAATGAGGTCTCATATGATGACTCATAGCTCTCTATTCATGGAGTGCAAGGATTTATAATGGAGGCCCTTAGTCTAACCTAGTTTTTGCCCATGCAATTTCATCATAAAATGAGAGATTCAAAAAGATAAATAAAGAGTGTCAGTCTCTAAGATCATCAAATATACATTCAAATGAAGATGAGAGCTAATCTAAATAATAACAATGCAAAGCAATGCGAAAGAGAAAATCTAATCTATGAAAGGAAATAACAATGTAATATTAATCTATGAAGCAAATATGACTAAGCTAATATGAAAATGCAAGGATGAAGCATGATGATGGAAGTCATGGAGGCATGAGAGAAGAACACAAGAAGAGAGAAGTTGCAATGAAGCTCCAATATCCAAACCCTAATGTTCAAACTCCTTCTCCAAAATCACTCTCCAAACATGTAGTGTAACGCCCTACCAAGGGATCCAAAGAATTAATCCAAAGTTTCACTAAGTTTGGTAGCATTTTTTTTTTTTTGAAACATGAAAGTAAAACTGTTCATAACATAGTAGCGAAAGTAATAAGACCATTCAACTGAAAGTAAACATAAACATACATAATAGGTTTCATTCTTCAAGGATCCCTTAACATTTAATCACATCTAAATCAATTAATATTAATTTCCATCTAATACTACATCCACAAAAAATAATAATGAAAAGTCCAATGTCCATACATCACTTTTCTGAATGCTCAATCATCCACTGTACATGCGACAGGGTATGAAAGGCTTAAAAGAATATACATGATACATCATCATAAAAGATATAAACATTTATCATAAAGCATAACCATTTATCACAAACATAATTAACTAAGTGCATGATTCCTCCCAACTGTGAATAACATCATTAGACCATCGTGGGCCCTAGCCATCCCTCTATGCATAACATCCCAAATCAGTGAAGAGATCATTGACATTAACATATCAGAAATGTCACTCTTAAATCATACTACATCATATGTAGAAAGAAATCTAACATGCAAGATAAATCATAAGATAACATCATCTAACATATGCAAATAATCAATGTAAGGATACGTGTCCACCATCATAATCCATGAAATGAATGAAGATAGATGCCAACAAAGAATGCATTAGCCACAGTGTCTCAAACAGATCTCAAATGGAAGAGTGGAAAAGCACTACCACTCGACTGCGTGGAACTTAAATGGTTCGCTCCCATCAAGCTGAGGAGATAATATCAAGTCCCAAATAGGCTATCAAATCACATAGAACAAATATACTCTAAGTTCAGGAATCCAAATGTATAGTAACTCAAAGGTTCCAATCACAAATCGACATCTAATCCCAAAGGCACAACAAAGACATGTAGGAAACCTACTATGCAAGTGAGAAAGTATCATCATATGGATCATGCTAGAGTTACCCTAGTAGTCTCCTAATAGACCCCAATCCTCTACTGATCCCTATGCAGCCACTAGTATCCTCTTGTACTGACAAGGCATACTACGGAATGCAAGGTTGCAACCAAGAATTCTCTCTACTCCCGTCCTAGTGTGGACTAGCACTCGAGGCATGGGTGAGAACAAAACCATTATCTTTTTAGGTTCATTAATTCAATATTATGTGTGAATGTTTTCACTTAATAAAACAACTTACAATGAGTTACCCTGGTAGCCTCTTAGGGCCCCGACCCCCATTGCAAGCCACTTCCTGACACTACAAGTAGATAACATACCCTCAGCTCATGGAATCATTAATCACAAAATCACCACAGTCCTATACAAGTGACCAAAAAAATACCAAAAGATAATCTATAAAAGAGCATCAAATCTCCATGAGCAACTAAAAAGCATCCATAGATGATCATGACCATAATATTTCTCTATTAGCAACTAAAAATGTCATCAATAATCACAATATTCATTGGTTCTCAACAAGAAACCAAAAAGTATCTCAAGGTAATACTAATCGAAGACTCCAAAAATGGTTGAGTCAAAACATGTCACAACATGACATCATTAAAAAATAAATCAACACTTCAGTCCCATCATGGCAACTAGAAAGTAATCCAAGGATAATTGATTGATGACTCAAAAATGGCTAAGTCAAGTGTCTCAGATACATATAACTTAGCTTCACTCAAGAAGACTGATGAGTAATAACAATCAGTAAATACAAACATCTCATAGAGCATACCATCACATTACCATGGTTGGGTTTATAAAGAATCAAGATCAAAAGACATCATCGTGACATCATAATCATAACGCTTGAGCCTCTGGTAGACATCCTAACTGGTCAACACTCTAGGACCACCCAAACCCCAAACATGGATAGCATAAAGAACAAGATACAAACACATATTTTAGTTTGCTTTCACAATCACATGGCTAAGCCAAATATTAGCTTTCAGTTTTCATTTTCAAATATATATTTCAAGTGTATAAGGTTCTTCATTAATCTACAAGTCAACCCATTTTTTCCCTCGATCGCATTATCCTTCCATTATTAATAATAATATTCTAAGAATGACTTAAGGGTAAATATTTACTCATTAACTAATATTTTTTAACCCTTAATTAAATTATTCTGTTTATTAACTGATCTTAATTAAATCATATAAATTAATAAATTAATAATATTCAGAGGTACACAATTCATGACTCTATAATACTCTAATAGTTCTTAACTACAACTCAATTAAATATTACTAAAATTTAAGTCTCTAAATCATCACTGACAAAATATCTAAAGTCATTATTCAAGTCATTAGAGTAAGGGTATGTGCAAGATCATGGTGTGCCAAAAAGTGGCAATGTAAAAAAAATGGAGTTTGAACACGTCTAAAAGTGCTTCAAAATCTGCTCTGACTTTTTTTCACCTATCCAGGTACCAAACCTGGAAATTAAGGCCCAAGCCTTATCGGATATCCGATATGAGATCGAATATCTGATATGAGATCGAATATCGGATCTCATATCGGACATCGAATCTCATATTAGATATCTGATATGAGACCCAATATCCGATATTGTCGGCGTAAAAATTGGAGGGAAAAGCCACAAAAATTAAAAGGAAAAATAAATTTGTAAGTGATATAACTAATTTGAGTTATGCGATATGTAAACATATAATATATAACCTATAAATATATAATATAATAACATAACTATTATATATAAAATAATATATAATCTATATATTATATAATAATATAATATAATATAATATATATATACATATATAACGTAATGTAAAGATATCATATATAATAATATATTATGTTATTATTATTATTATTATCTATAAATATAATATATATTATTATTATTTTTACTATATTTTTATTAAATATAATAACGTAATATATTATATATATGTTATTAATACATATTATTATTATTATCATATATAAATTATAATCTATAATATATTATTATTATCATATGTAAATTATAATATATAATATATTATGTTATTATTTTTATAATCTATAAATTATATATATATATATATATATATATATATGATTGTTATACTATATTATTATTATTTTTACTATATTATTTCTAGTGGAGTCATTTATATGAGTCAAAAGGGCTCATAGGATGACCTATGAACCCTTTCAACACATTCCATGATGACATATGTCCCTAAGGGATCCTCAAACCCCTAGAGACATATTAGAATAGTTTATATGGGTCGAAGGGGGTCACAGGATGACCTATGAACCTTTTCGACATATTACAAGATGACATTTGTCCCTAGGGGTCCTAGGACACTTAGGGACATATTAGAATCATTCATATGGGTCGAAGGGGGTCATAGGGTGACGAATGACCACTTTTGACACATTCCACAATGACATATGTCCTTAGGGGTCCTAAGAACCCTAGGGACATATTAGAATCATTCATCTAGGTCGAAGGGGATCATAGGGTGACATATGATCCCCTTCGACACATTCCACGATGACATATATCCCTAAGGGTCCTAAGAACCCTAAGGACATATTAGAATCTTTCATATGGTTTGAAGGGGGTCATAGGGTGAACTATGACCCCCTTCGACACATTACATGATGACATATGTCCCTAGGGGTCCTAGGACACCTAGGGACATATTAGAATGCTTCATATGGGTCAAATGGGTTCATAGGTTGACCTATGACCTCCTTTGACCCACTAAATGATGACATATGTCTGTAGGGGTCCTACAACCCCTAGGGACATATTAGAATCATTCTTATCGATCAAAGGGGCTCATAGCATGACCTATGACCCCCTTTAACCCATTAGATGATGACATATGTCCCTAAGGGTCCTAGGACACCTAGGGACATATTATAATCATTTTTCTAAGTCAAAAGGGGTCATAGGTTGACTTATGACCCTTTTTGACATATTACATGATGACATGTGTCCTTAGGGGTCCTAGGACACCTAGAGATATATTAGAATGCTTCATATAGATGAAACGGTGTCATAGGTTGACCTATGATCCCCTTTGACTCATTAAATGATGACATATATAGCTAGGAGTTTCAGGACCCCTAGTGACATATTACAATCATTCTTATGGGTCAAAGGGGGTAATAGGTTGACATATAACCCCCTCTGACCCATTACATGATGACAGATGTCCTTAGGGGTCCTACGAACCCTAGGGACATATTAGAATGTTTCATATGGGTCAAAAGGGGTCATAGGTTGACCTATGACCCTCTTCGAACCATTAAATGACAACATATATCCCTAGGGGTCCTAGAACCCCTAGGGACATATTAGAATCTTTGACCCATTAGATGACGATATATGTCCCCAGGGGTCCTAAGATCCTTAGGGACATATTAGAATCATTCATATGGGTTAAAGGGGGTCGTAGATTGACCTATGGTCCTATTCGACAAATTACATGATGACATATGTCCCCAGGGGTCATAGGATCCCTCGGCACATATTAGAATTTATCATCTGGGTCAAAAGGGGTCATAGGTTTACCAATGAACCCCTTTGACCCATTAAATGATGACATATGTCCCTATTGGTCTTAGGACCCCTAGAGACATATTAGAATTATTCTTATGGATCAATGGGAGTCATAGGTTGACCTATGACCCCCTTCAACTCATTAAATGACCACATTTGTCCCTAGGGGTGCTAGGACCCCTAACCACATATTAGAATCGTTCTTATGGGTCAAAGGGGGTCATAGGTTGACCTATAACCCCCTTCAACCCATTACATTATGAGATATGTCCCTAGGGATCCTAAGACCCCTAGGGAGCCTATGACCCCCTTTGACCCATTACCTGACGACATATGTCCATAGGGGTCTTAGGACCCCTAGGGACATATTAGAATGCTTCATATGGGTCAAAGCAGGTCATAGGTTGACATATGACCCCCTTTAACCCATCAAATGATGAAATATATCCCTAGGGGTCCTAGGACCCTTAGGGACACATTAGAATCATTTTTATGACTCAAAGGGGGTCACAGGTTAACCTCTGACCCACTTCGACATATTAAATGATGACATATGTCCCTAGGGTTCCTAAGACCCCTAGGAACATATTAGATTTGTTAATATGGGTCAAAGGGGTTTAGAGGTTGACCTATGACCCCCTTCGACCCATTAAATGATGACATATGTCCCTAGGGGTCATAGGAGCCCTAAGGACATATTAGAATCATTCTTATGGGTTAAAGGGGGTCATAGGGGTCATAGGTTGACCTATGACCCCCTTTGACCAATTACATGATGACATATTTCCTTAGGAATGTCTTAAAATTTTTCATGACCCATGACATGATGAAATATGTCCCTAGGGGTCCTAGGACCCCTAGGGACATATTAAAATCTTTCATATCGGTCTAAGGGGGTCATAGGTTGACCTATGAACCTATGACCTTCTTCGACACATTATATGACGACATATGTCCCTAGGGGTCCTAAGACCCATAGGGACATATTAGAATCGTTTATATGGATCAAAGGGGGTCATAGGTTGACCTATAACTCGCTTTGACATATTAAATGATGACATATGTTCATAGGGCTCTTAGGACCCCTAGGGACATATTAGAATAATTCGTATGGGTCAAAAGGAGTCATAAGTTGACCTATGACCACCTTCGACACATTACATGATGACATATGTCCTTAGGGGTCCTAGGACCCTTAGGGACATATTAGAATGCTTCATATGAGTCAAACGGGGTCATATGATGACCTATCACCCCCTTTTACTCATTAAATGACAAGACATATTAGAATTGTTCTTATTGGTCAAAGGGGATCATAGGGTGAACTATGACCCCCTTCGAACCATTACATGATGACATATATCCTTAAGGATCCTAAGACCCCTACGGACATATTAGAATGCTTCATATGGGTCAAAAGCGTTCATAGGTTGACCTATGACCCCTTTCGACCCATTAAATGATGACATATATCCCTAGGGGTCCTAGGACCCCTAGGGACATATTAGAATAATTATTATGAGTCAAAGGGGGTCATAGGCTGACCTATGACCCCCTTCGACCTATTACATGATGATATATGTCCCTAGGGGTCCTAAGACCCCTAGGGACAGATTAGAATCGTTCTTATGGGTCAAAGGGGGTTATAGGGTGATGTATGACCCCATTTGACCTATTAAATAATGACATATGTTCCTAGGTGTCCTAGGACCCCTAGAGACATATTAGAATCGTTCTTATGGGTCAAAGGGAGTCATAGTTTGACCTATGACCCCTTTTGACTCATTAAATGATGACATATATCCCTAAGAGTCCTAGGACCTCTAGGGACATATTAGAATCATTGTTATGGGTCAAAGGGGGTCATAGGTTGACCTATGACCCTTCGACCCATTACATGACGACATATGTCCTTAGGGGTCCTAAGACCCCAAGGGACATATTAGAATCTTTTTGATAGGTTGAAAGGGGTCATAGGGTGACCTATGACCCCTTTCGACCCATTACGTAATGACATATGTCCATGGGGGTCTTAGGACTCGCAGAGACATATTAGAATGCTTCATATGGGTCAAAGGGGGTCATAAGTTGATCTATGACCTCCTTCGACCCATTAAATGATGACATAAGACCCCTAGGGACATATTAGAATTATTCTTATGGCTCAAAGAGGGTCATATGTTAACCTATGACACCCTTCGACATATTACATGATGAAATATTTCCATAGGGGTCCTAGGACCCCTAGGAAAAATATTAGATTCATTCATATGGGTCTAAGGGGGTCATAGGTTGACCTATGACCCCCTTCGACCCATTACATTATGACATATGTCCCTAAGGGTCCTAGGACCTTTAAGGACATTAAAATCATTCTTATAAGTCAAAGGAGGTCATAGGTTGACTTATAATCCACTATGACACATTACATGATGACAAATGTCCTAGGTGTCCTAGGACACCTAGGGACATATTAGAATGCTTCATATGGGTCAAAGGGTGTCATAGTTTGACCTATGACCCCTTCGACCCATTAAATAATGACATATATAGCTGGTCCTAGAACCCTTAGACACATATTTTAATCATTCTTATGGGTCAAAGTGGATCATAGGTTGACCTATAACCCCCTTTGACCCATTACATGATGACATATGTCCTTAAGGGTCCTAGGACCCCTATGAACATATTAGAATGCTTCATATGGGTCAAAGTGGGTCATAGGTTGACCTATGACCCCCTTCAACCTATTAAATGACAACATATATCCTGAGGGGTCCTAGGACTCTTAGGGACATATTAGAATCTTTGACACATTACATGACGACATATGTCTCCAAGGGTTCTAAGATCCCTCAGAACATATTAGAATCATTCATATGGGTTAAAAGGGGTCATAGGTTGACCTATGACCCCGTTCGACCCATTACATGATGACATATGTCCCCAGGGGTCCTAGGATCCCTAGGGACATATTAGAATCATATATATGGGTCAAAGGGGGTCCTAAGGTCCTAGGGACTTATTAGAATCGTTCTTATGGGTCAATTGGGGTCATAGCTTGACCTAGACCCCCTTAGAGACATTACATGATGACATATGTCCCTAAAGGTTCTAGAACCCCTAAGGACATATTAGAATAGTTTTTATGAGTCAAAGGGGTTGATAGGGTGACCTATGACCCCCTTTGACCCATTACATGATGTCATATATCCTAGAGATATATTAGAATCATTCTTATGGGTGTAAGGGGGTCATAGGTTGACTTATGACACAGTTTGACATATTACATGATGACATATGTCTCGAAGAGTCCTAAGACCCTTAGGGACATATTAGAATGCTTCATATGGGTCAAAGGTTTTCATAGGTTGACCTATGACCCCCTTTAACCCATTAAATGATAACATATGTACCTAGTGATCCTAGGACCCCTAGGGACATTAGAATCATTTTTATGGGTCAAAGGGGGTCATAGGTTGTCCTATGACCCCTTTTGACTTTTTAAATGATGACATATGTCCCTAGGGGTCCTAGGATCCCTAGCGACATATTAGAATCATTCTAATGGGTTCAAGGGGGTCATAGGTTGAACTATGACCCCTATGACCCCCTTCAATAGATTACATGATTAAATATGTCCCTAGGTGTCTGAGAACCCCTTGGGACATATTAGAATTGTTCATATGGGTCAAACGGGGTCATAGTTTGACCTATGACCATCTTCAACCCATTACATGACGACATATGTCTCTAGGGGTCTTAAGATCTCCAAGGACATATTAGAATCATTCATATGGGTCAAAGTGGGTCATAGGTTGATTTATGACCTCCTTCAACCCATAAGAATGATTCTAATATCTACCTATGAGTCCTAGGACCCCTAAGAACATATGTCATCATTTAATAGGTTGAAGGGCATCATAGGTACCCCTATGGGCCCCTTTGACCCATAAGAACGATTCTAATATGTCCCTAGGGTTCCTACTACCCCTTAGGAACATATTTCGTCATGTAATGGGTCGAAGGGGGTCATAGATCAACCTGTGACTCCCTTAGACCCATAAGAACGATTCTTATATGTCCCTAGGGGTCTTAGGAACCCTAGGGACATATGTCGTCATGTAATAGGTTGAATGGGGTGATAGGTCAACCTATGATGTCCTTTGACCCACATGAACGATTCCAATATGTCCCTAGGGGTCCTAAAACCCCTAGGGACATATGTCATCATTTAATGGGTTGAAGGAGATCATAGGTCAACCTATGACCCCCTTTGACCCATAAGAATGATTCTAATATGTCTCTAGGGGTCCTAGGACCCTTTTGGACATATGTCATCATGTAATGTGTCAAAGGGGGTTATAAGTCAACCTATCACCCCCTTTGACCCATAAGAAGAAGTATAATATGCCCCAAGGGGTCGTATGACTCTTAGGGGCATATGTCATCATGTAATGGGTCAAAAGGGGTCATAGGTCAACCTATGACCCCCTTAAAGCTATAAGAACATTTCTAATATGTCCCTAGGGTTCCCAGGACCCTCGGGGACATATGTCATCATGTAATGGTTTCAAGCAGGTCATAGGTCAACCTATGACGAGCTTTGACCCATAAAAATGATTTTAATATTTTTCTAGGGGTCCCAGGACCCCTAGGGACATATGTCATCATGTAATACGTCGAAGGTGGTCATAGGTCAACCTATGACCCCCTTTCTCTCATAAGAATGATTCTCATATGTCCCTAGGGTTCATAGGACCCCTAGGGACAAATGTTGTCGTTTAATGGGTTAAAGGGGATCATAGGTCAATCTATGACCCCCTTCGATTCATATGGATGATTCTAATATGTCCCTAGGGGTCCTAGGACCCACAGGGACATATGTCGACATCTAATGTGTCGAAGGGGGTCGTAGATCAACCTATGACACCCTTTGACCCTTAAGAATGATTCTCATATGTCCTTAGGGTCCTAGGGACATATGTCATCATGTAATGGGTCAAAGGACCTATGACCCCCTTTGACCTATATGAACAATTCTAATATGTCCTTAGAGGTCTTAGGACCCCTAGGGACATATGTCATCATTTAATAGGTCAAAGGGGGTCATACGTCAACCTATGACCTCCTTTGACTCAAATGAACAATTCTAATATGTCCCTAGGGGTCCTAGGAGCCCTAGTGACATATGTCATCATTTAATGGGTCAAATGGGGTCATAGGTCAACCTATGACCCCCTTTTACCCATATGTTAACCTATGACCCCCTTTTACCGATATGAACAATTATAATATGTCCCTAAGTGTCCTATGACCCGTAGGGACATATGTCATCATTTAATGTGTCAAAAGGGGTCATAGGTTGACCTATGACCCCATTTGACCCATAAGAGTGATTGTAATATGTGCCTAAGGGTCCTAGGACCCTTTGGGACATATTAGAATCGTTCTTATAGGTTGAAAGGTGGCATAGGTCACTCTATGAGCCCCTTTGACCCATAAGAATGATTCTAATATGTCCCTAGGGGTCCTAGGACCCCTAGGGACATATGTCGTCATGTAAAAGGTCAAAGGGGGTCATAGGTCAACCTATAACTCCCTTTGACCCATAAGAATGATTCTAATATGTCTCTAGAGTTCTTAGGACCCCTTTGGATATATGTCATTATGTAATTTGTTGAAGGGGTTCATAAGTCAACCTATGACCCCCTTTGACCCATAAGAAGCATTCTAATATGTCCCTAGGGGTCCTAAGAACCCTAGAGACATATATCATCATGTAATGGGTCAAAGGGGGTCATAGGTCAAGCTATGATCCCCTTTGACCCATATGAATAATTCTAATATGTCCCTAGGTTTCCTATGACCTGTAGGGACATATGTCATCATGTAATAAGTCAAAGGGGGTTATAGGTTGACCTATGACCCCTTTTGATGCATAAAAATAATTTTAATATGTCCCTAGGTGTCCTAGGACCCCTAGGGACATATTTCGTCATGTAATGGGTTGAAGCGTGTCATGGGTCACCCTATGACCACCTTTGACCCATAAGAATGATTCTAATATTTCTCTAGGGGTCCTAGGACCCCTAGGGACATATGTCATCATGTAATGCATTGACGGGAGTCATGGGTCAACCTATGATCCCCTTTGACCCATAAGAACAATTGTCATATATCCCTAGGGGTCGTAGGGACATATGTCGTCATGTAATGGGTCAAAAGGACCTATGACCCCCTTTGACCCATATGAACAATTTTAAAATGTCCCTAGCAGTCTTAGGACCCCTAGGGACATATGTCATCATTTAATGGGTCGAAGGGGATCATATGTCAACCTATGACCCCCTTCGATCCATATGAACAATTCTAATATGTCCCTAGGGGACCTAGGACCCCTAGGGACATATGTCGTCATGTAATGTGTAGAAGGGGGTCATAGGTCAACATATGACCCCCTTTGACCCATAAGAATGATTCTCATATGTTCCTAGGGGTCCTTAGGACATATATTGCTATGTAATGGGTCAAACAGGTCATAGGTCAACCTGTGACCCTCTTTGACCCATATGAATAATTCTAATATGTTCTTAGGCATCGTAGGACCTCTAGGGATAGATGTCATTATTAAATAGGTCAAAGGGGGTCATAGATCAACCTATTACCCCCTTTTAACCATATGAATAATTCTAATATGTCCCTAGGGGTCTTAAGACCCCTAAAAATATATGTCATCATTTAATGGGTTGAAGAGGTTAATAGGTCATCATTTAATGAATTGAAGGAGGTCCTAGGTCACCCTACGGCCCCCTTTGATCCATATGAATGATTCTTATATGTCTCTAGGGGTCTTAGGACCCCTAGGGACAAATGTCTTCATGTAATGGGTTGAAGAGTGTCATAGGTTAACCCATGACCCCCTTTGACCCATATGAATGATTCTAATATGTTCCTAAGGGTCCGAAGACCCCTAGGAACATATGTCATCATGTAATGTGTCGAAGGGGGTCATAAGTCAACCTATGACCCCCTTCGACCCATAAGAATGATTCTAATATGTCCCTAGGTGTCCTAGGACCTCTAGGGACATATGTCATTATGTAGTGGGTCGAAGGGGATGATAAGTCAACCTATGAGCCCCATCGACCCATATGAATGATTCGAATATATCGTTAGGGGTGCTAGGACCCCTAGGGACATATGTCATCATGTAATGGGTCAAAGGGGGTCATAGGTCAACCTATGACCCCTTTTGACCCATAAGAACGATTCTAATATGTCCTTAGAGGTCCTAGGACCCTTAGGAACATATGTCATCATGTAATGCGTAGACCTATGACCTCCTTTGACCCATAAGAATGATTCTAATATGTCACTAGGGGTCCTAAGACCCCTAGGGACATATGTTGTTTTGTAATGGGTCGAAGGGACCTATGACCCCCTTTGACTCATATATATTAATAACATACATATTAATATAATAATATATATTAATAACATATATATATATATATATATATTATAAATAATAATATAAATTATATTTATAGATTATAATGAGAATACCATAATATATTATTATATATTAATATATTATATGTTATATCTTTACATTACTTTATTACATATATATAATATATTATAATACATATTTACATAGTAATATAACAAAAATAATTTATAAATCATAAGCTATAAGTCTTAAATCCGATTTTACCTCAAAAATGGGTTGGGATTTCAAATATCTCACCAAAATTCACCTAGCCATATCGAATATCTGGTTTCAAATCAGATATCCAATTTGAAATCTGATATCTAATTTCAAATCCAATATCTGATTTGAAATCCAATATCCGATTAGGCTTCGTATTTACCAAGCCTACCTGGTCAACCCAAAAGACATGTTTGAAGAGGGTTTTAGTGATACTTAGACTTCGGGTAGTCGTTTGACAATGTTATTTTCATTGAAATTGAATGAAACGAAAAGGGTTTTTTAATATTGCTCTCCAAATTTTATCAATATAATTTTTGTGAAATTCTGAGATTGATAAGTATTTATTAGTTAATTATCAATGAAGATTATTGTAAAGTGTTGATTGACATACCGATTGAAAAATAGCTATAATTTTCAAATAGTATAACATTTTTTAAATCTAAAAGTTGCATCACATTCTATGCTTCTCCTAGTAGAAGAAAAAAAAAATTGGTAAAATTTTCTATTAGTTAAGGTGGTTAGACACGGGACTTTTTTTTTCGAAAAAGTTTTTGTAGAAAATTCATATTTAATTATTTATTTGAAATAAAAATACCAAAAAATATGTGTCACATCGAGGAATGAGTCTACTTTTCATATCTATAGTTATATTAAAAATATATTATCATTTAATTTTGATTAAGGTGGTCAGACATACACCTACTTTTTTTTTTTGCCCTGAAATTTTTGTAGTACTGCATTAAAATTCATACTTTTGACCAATCAATTTTTTTTTTTCTCTTGATAAGGCCTAGTAGTTTAGAAACTAAATACAATTTCTTACAAATTAATTCCTTACAATTTTTTGATATAAAGTCCATAACCACTTTAAAATTATGTGTCAAGTTGACATAACCCTGATTTTCTGATTTTTCACTGCCACTTAAGGCCATAGTTTGGTACACCATGATCCTGCACATACTCGTAAGACTTATCAATCCTTGATCTAAATACTTTCCAAACTTGTTAAAAGAATCATATCAATTAAAACTTTATCGCATAACTTTAATTACCAATTAAATTTAATTAATTAATTAAATTAATTGATAACTACATATCTATATTAATAGCTCAATGAATATCATTCAATTAATAATTAACAATAATTTCATGAATTAAAAATCATCTATATTCCATTAATAAAATTTTACTTATAGTAATATATTTATTAATATTATATAACATTAAATATATAATAATTAATATTTAATAATATATATAATAATCAATAATTTAAAAATTATTAATACTTTATAATATTATGATAAATTAAATTCTTTAAAAAAAATCATAAAAATCAAATTTTGAAAATGCATATTATACTGAAGATGCCCTTTTAAAAAGGGGAGCCATACGGCCCTATACCCTATCGCAGGACTTGCGACAGTGGTACGGGTACTGTTGGCCGCAAGCCTTAAGTGAGGTGGGGGTAGGGGGTGGGTAAACCCGCCCCTCCCCAATACATGAGTTTTACATTATTATTGTATATATATATATATATGATTTAAATCAATCATTTCCTTAACAAAACATACGCGCTGCAATCATTTTCTTTACTTTGAATAATATGCCACGCTTTAATAAATGTATATATATATATATATATATATATATATATGTATGTATGTATGTATGTATGTATGTATGTATGTATATTTATGTATATAGATTTATAAATAAACACATATATATATTTTTCATAAAGGGAACATTTACAATAATGTCTATGAATATAAACATAATTTCTAAATAAATAAGGCTTTTCCTTTTTATAAATTAAGAAATTTTTTTCCTATAATGATGATTATTTAGATTTTCCTATTAATCCTCCAATAGGTTTGCCTATAAACTTTTAAACCCTAGTACATAGAATTTTCAGATCTCCACATGTAGAGGTTTCTCATACGGCAATTTAGATATCCATGACAAAATTACATATAACTAGAACATTCACACATAGAATCCTCATAAAGCTTTTAGAAGACATGAAGAAGACAGAAAGTGCAAGAAGTGAAATATCATAAGCAAAAATTACAAGTGTCTACTTGGCCACTGATGCTAATTCACTTCTCCTTAGAATCTGTAGAGCAAGCTCCTTCCTTCTCCAACATTCTCGGGTCCTCTTGAACACCCTCCCTAAGCTTCTACGAGTGCTGAAATATATATAACTCTCAGGAAGCACTTAGAATGTCTCTAGAAACAACCAGAAGGTGTTGAAAACTAAGCATGAGTCTTTTCCAACCTTCTAGATCAGTCAGAAGCTTGTAGACACCATGTGCTTAATTTGTGCGCCAACTCCTCTATTGTAGACATACGTGCAATCAAGAGGTGCATTTACACCTAGGTAGACTTATAAATTTTATTTTAATTATTTTATCTTTTCTATTATTATTATTTATTTATTATTTATTATTATTTTTATTATTATTAATTTTAATTTCTTTAATTTAATTCTTTTCTCAATTATTTCCTATTTAATTAGTTAAAATCAAAATATCTAAAGATCATGATATTATATTAATTTTTCCAAAATAATTTAATTATTAATTAAATCTTTTAATTTAAGACTTATTTAATAGAAAATTCACCAAAGACCTACAAAATAAAATATAAAAACCCATCATAGAACAATCCATACAAAATCAGTCTAAAGGGTTAAAATTATGAATTATGTCATCCAACACATTTGGAAGGTAAAATATCTCAAATACTTGTCCTACCTCTCCAAGACAAAAGGTTTAAGGGTTTAGGATTTGGACTTGAGAATTTATCTCCCCTCTCTTACCATTGAGATAGTGCAATAGGGTACACTCATCCTGGTAATTCAGGGAAGTTGATACCTGGTATATATATATATATATATATATATATATATATATATATATATATATATATATATATATATATATATATATATATATATATATATATATATATATATATATATATATATATATATATATATATATATATATATATATATATATATATATATATATGCTAAGCTAAATAGGCAATGGCAAGAAGTGGTGCATTGTGTAGATCTTGACTAGCAGGTGACTATGACTCCCTTCCTTAACTATATCAGAAACACCATACAATAAGAAACAAACACACACACCATGCACATGCAAGTATGGGTTAAGTATCCATAAGAAAACACATGTGATAGTAAACCATCTAGCTAATCATCATCAATAACTAAAAGAAATGTAATAATCATGATGCATATATGAAATGTAGTGTCTAAATAATGACATCATAGATCAATTGAATCTATAAAAGAATATCTGATAGTCTCAAATCAACATAAAACTACCCCTAAAAGAGTTTGACAATGATAACAAAAATGTGAACTAGGGCCAGGCACTACAGCCACCCCCCCTAGAATTAGGCTTACTCCTGGAAGCCTACATGAATAGTGAGCTAAGAACTCAATGTGCGAGTCCCATTGGACCCTTTCCCATTGTAGGAGGATGTGACTCTACTGAGTACACTCTCTGGGCTCTACCCATGTCACTCACTGCAGGTTTAGAAGCTGCAAGTCCCTGGCCTGAGAACTGAGATTTCCCTTGAGGACAGTGAGATAACTTGTGTTTGCGCTGACCACATGAGAAACATTCTCCATTGAAGCTCCTCTGAAATCTAGGTGCACTAGACTACTAGAAGCTACCCCCACTAGGATAAGATTGAACACTCTAAGATGGCTGATCATACTGGTTGAACTTGTTGCGCTAAGCATTGTGATAGTTCCTAATATTGGAACCACCACCACCACTCTATGCTAGAGGGTAAGTTCCTCCCTACTGCTGATTACTCCCAGAAGGAGGTTTCCTATTGCCACTTGCTCCCTGACCACCCTTTGACCCTAATGCTGAAGGTTCTCCTACAAAACCTCGATGTCCTAGGTTCACACTCTGCTCTACAAGGACAGTTCGATGTACCGCATCCTTGAGGGTTTTAGGTTCAAACACCTTAACACCCCCAATTAAATGGTTGTTCAATTCTCTAATGAAGTGCTATGTCAACTGATTTGAGTTGTTACTGAATCCTAAAAAGGACACAAACTTATAGAATTTGTGCCCATACTCTGTTATAGTCATAGAAAACTGCCTGAGGTTATGGAACTCATCTTCCCTTTTCTTCTTCCATTCCTTTGGTAGGAATCACTCATAGAAACTCTCTAAGAATAGCTCCCAAGTGACACTATTCATATCTATGCCTAGGTTCTTTTCCTCAATTGTCTACCAAGTGGCCCCAAAATTCTCCATGTTGGTAATGGCAAATCTTGCCTTAACACTACTGTCAAAGTCCTGCATAGCAAAAATTCTGTCAAGGGAAATAAGGCACTATTCGGCCACATATCTAGAACCTTGCATATTAAAGGGCTTGACCTTGAATCTTGAAAGGTCCTTCATTTGAGTAGATATAATGGATCTTTGTCAATCCTTCCGAGGGCTCCTAGACCTGGGTCTATGCTCTTGTTTTGACTAATGTGATTTATGTTGATCATGAATAGGAGGTAGGCAATCAAGAATAGTCTGCATCATCTGCCTCAAGTTAACCTCCTCAGACTCATCTTGGTCACCCCTATGGCTCCCTTCCTATTGCTCACTAACATGCTCTCCCCTGCTCTCTTCATGAGTAGGTCTACTATAGACAAACTCTTGGATATTGATAGCTCTGCCACGTCCATGGCCTCTTCCACAGCCTCTATGATGACCTCTACTAGAAGACCTAGTCCCAGATACCATCCTACAACAATATCCAAAATATTAAATACTATTACAACCAAAAGACACATGTTTTGCAAATAGACTAAGTTCAATTTCAGTTTTGCCTATGTTTAGGTTTAAATAAAATTTTCAGTTTTGAAAACTAAGTGTTGCTTATGCAAGTAACAGTTTTAAGTTCTATTTTAGTTCACCTAGTTTCAAGTCTAAAAGAGATAAGCATAATAGTTCAAAGTCCTTATTTTAGTTCCAAAATACCTAGAACTCCCAATGTATAAACTTGGGCTCTGATACCAAATGTAACGCCCTGCCAAGGGATCCAAAGAATTAACCTAAAGTTTCATTAAGTTTGGTAGCATTTTTAACTTTTTTTTGAAACATGAAAGTAAAACCATTCATAATGTAGTAGTAAAAACAATAACATCATTCAACTGAAAGTAAACATAAACATACATAACAGGTTTCATTGTTCAAGGATCCCTTAACATTGAATCACATCTAAATCAATTAATATTAATTTCCATCTAATACTACATCCACATAAAATAATAATGAAAAGTCCAATGTCCATACATCACTTTTTTGAATGCTCAATCATCCACTATACATGCCACAGTGTATGAAAGGCTTAAAAGAATATACATGATACATCATCATAAAAGATATAAACATCCATCATAAAGGATAACCATTTATCACAAACATAATTAACTAAGTGCAAGGTTCCTCCCAACTATAAATAGCATCATTAGACCATCATGGGCCCTAGCCATCCCTCCATGAATAACATTCCAAATCATCAAAGAGGTCATCGATATTAACATAGCACGAATGTCACTCCTAAATCATACTACATCATATGTAGAAAGAAATCTAACACGCAAGATAAAGCATAAGATAACATTATCTAACATATGAAAATCATCAATGTAAGGATACATGTCCACCATCATAATCCATGAACAGAATGAAGATAGATGCCAACAAAAAATGCATTAGCCACAATGTCTCAAACGGATCTCAAATGGAAGAGTGGAAAAGCACTACCACCCGACCGCGTGGAACCTAAATGATCCACTCCCACCGCACTATGGAGATAATCTCAAGTCCCAAAAAAGCTATCAAATCACATAGCACAAATGCTCTCTAAGTCCAAGAATCCAACTACATACCAACTCAAAGGTTCCAATTACAAACTGTCATCGAATCCCAGAGGTACAACAAAGACATGTAGAAAACCTACTATGCAAGCGAGAAAGTGTCATCACATGGATCATGCTAGAGTTACCTTGGTAGTCTCCCAATAGACTCTGACCCCCTAGTGATCCCTATGTGGCAACTAGTATCCTCTCATACTAATGAGGCATACTACAGAATGCAAGGTCACAACCAAGAGTTCTCTCTACTCCCATCCTAGTCTGTACTATCACTTGAGGTATGGGCAAGAACAAAACAATTATCTCTTTAGGTTCATTAAGTTAGTATTAGGTGTGAATGTTTTCACTTATTAGAAAAACTTACAATGAGTTACCCTGGCAGCCTCTTAGGACCCTGGCCCCCATTGCAAACCACTTCCCAACACTGCAAGTAGATAAACTACCCTAAGCTCATGGAATCATAAATCACCAAATCACCATAGTCCTATACAAGCAACTAGAAAAATACCAAAAGATAATCCATAAAAGAGCATCAAATCTCCATGAGCAACTGAAAAGCATCCATAGATAATCATGACCACAATAGTTCTCTATTGGTAATTGAAAATGTCATTGATAATCACAATATCCATTGGTTCTCAACAAGCAACCAAAAAGTATCTCAAAGTAATACTGACCGAAGACTCCAAAAATGGTCTAGTTAAAACATGTCACAACATGACATCATAAAGAAATAAATTAACACTTCAATCCCATTAGGGCGACTGGAAAGTAATCCAAGGATAACTGATCGATGAATCAAAAATGGTTAAGTCAAGTGTCTCAGATACATATATCCCAGCTTCACTCAAGAAGACTGATGAGCAATAACAATCAGTAAATACAAACATCTCATAGAGCAGACCATCACATTACCATGGTTGGGTTTATAAAGAATTGAGATCAGAAGACATCATCATGACATGACAATCATAACACCCAAGCCTCTGGTAGACATCCTAACTGGTCAACACTCTAGGACCACCCAAACCCCAAACATGGATAGCATAAAGAACAAGATACAAACACATATTTTAGTTTGCTTTCACAATCACATTGTTAAGCCAAATATTAGGTTTCAATTTTCATTTTCAAATATATATTTCAAGTGTATAGGGTTCTTCATTAATCTACAAGTCAACCCATCTGTTCCCTCGATTGCATTATCCTTCCATTATTTAAAATAATATTCTAATAATAACTTAAGGGTAAATATTTACTCATTATCTAATCTTCTTTAACCCTTAATTAAATTATTCACTTTATTAATTGATCTTAATTAAATCATATAAATTAATTAATTAATAATGTACAGAGGTACACAATTCATGACTCTTTAACATTCTAATAGCTCTTAACTACAACTCACTTAAATATTACTAAAATTTAAGTCTCTAAATCATCACTGACAACTATTAAAATATCTAAGGTCATTATTCAAGTCATTAGAGTAAGACTTATCAATCCTCAATGTAAATACTTTACAACCTCATTAAAAGAATCATATCAATTAAAAGTTTATCACATAACTTTAATTACCAATTAAATTTAATTAATTAATTAAATTAATTGATAATTACATATCTATATTAATAGCTCAATGAATATCATTCAATTAATAATTAACAATAATTTCATGAATTAAAAGTCATCTACATTCCATTAATAAAATTTTATTTATATGTAATATATTAATTAATATTATATAACATTAAATATATAATAACTAATGTTTAATAATATAAATAATAATCAATAATTTAAAAATTATTAATACTTTATAACGTTATAATAAAAAAAATTCTTTTTGAAAAAATACATAAATATCAAATTTTGAAAATGCACATTATACTAACGACGCCCTTTTAGAAAGGGGAGTCGTGTGGCCCTCTACCTTGTTAGAGGGCTTGCGATAGTAGTCATAGTACCTACGATAGTGGTATGGGCACTGCCGGCCGCAGGCCTTAAGTGAGGTGGAGGTAGGGGGTGGGTAAACTCGCCTCTCCCCAATACATGAGTTTTACATTTTCTTATATTTAAAAAAAAGATTTAAATCAATTGTTTCCTTCAAAATAAACATACGCGTTGCAATCGTTTTCTTCACCGTGAATAATAGGTCGCGCTTCAATAAATATATATATATATATATATATATATATATATATATATATATATGTGTGTGTGTGTGTGTATATACATGTATTTATATGTATATATATAAACACACATATATATACATATAAATACATATAAATATACATATATATATATATATATACATATAAATCTACACACACACACATATATATATATACATATAAATACACACACATATATATATATACATATATATATATATATATACATATATATATATATATATACATATATATATATATAAATACATATATATATATATAAATACATACACATATATACATATATATATATATATAAATACATACAGATATATATATATATAAATACATACATATATATATATATATATATATAAATACATACATATATATATATATATAAATACATACATACATATATATATAAATACATACATACATACATATATATATATACATATATATATATATATATATATATATATATATATATATATATATATATATATATATATATATATGTATGTATGTACACACACACACACACACACACATATATATTTCATAAAGGGAACATTTAGAATAATGTCTATGAATATAAACATAATTTCTAAATAAATAAGGCTTTTCCTTTTTATAAATTAAGAATTTTTTTTTCCTATAATGATGATTCTTCAGATTTACCTATTAATCCTCCAATAGTTTTGCCTATAAACTTTTAAACCCTAGCACATAGAATTTTCAGATCTATGCATGTAGAGGTTTCTCATATGGTAATTTAGATATCCATAACAAAATTACATATAACTAGAACATTCACACATAGAATCCTCAGAAAGCTTTCAGAAGACACGAAGAAGATAGGAAGTGCAAGAATCGAAATATTACAAGAAAAAACCACAAATGTCTACCTAGACACTGATACTAATTCACTTCTCCTCAGAATCTGCAAAGCAAACTCCTTTCTTCTCCAACGTTCTTAAGTCCTCTCGAACGCCCTCCTAAGCATCTAGGAGTGCCTAAATATAAAGAACTCTTAGGAAGCATCTAGAATGTCTCTAGAAACAACCAGAAGGTATTGACAACTAAGCATGAGTCTTTTCCAACCTTCTAGATGAGTCACAAGGTTGTAGACACCA
The DNA here is from genome assembly GCA_028749045.1 of Cupressus sempervirens. Taxonomy (NCBI): domain Eukaryota; kingdom Viridiplantae; phylum Streptophyta; class Pinopsida; order Cupressales; family Cupressaceae; genus Cupressus; species Cupressus sempervirens. Next base: position 321,112,160 of record CM053792.1, on the reverse strand, counting down.
TGTGCTTAATTTGTGCACCAACTCCTGTGTTGTAGATATACGTGCAATCAAGAGGTGCATTTACTCCTAGGTAGACTTATAACTTTTATTTTAATTATTTTATCTTTCTATTATTATTATTTATTTATTATTTATTATTATTTTTATTATTAATAATAATTTTAATTTCTTTTATTTAATTCTTTTCTCAATTAATTCATATTTAATTAATTAAAATCAAAATATCTAAAGATCATGATATTATATTAATTTTTCTAAAACAATTAAATAATTAATTAAATCTTTTAATTTAAGACTTATTTAATAGAAAATTCACCAAAGACCTCCAAAATAAAATATAAAAACCCATCACAGAATAATCCATACAAAACCAATCTAAAGGGTTAAAATCATGAATTATGTCATCTGACACATTTGGAAGGTAAAATATCTCAAATACTTGTCCTACCTCTCTAGGACAAAAGGTTTAATGGTTTAGGATTTGGACTTGAGAATTTATCTCCCCTCTCTTACCATTGAGATAGTGCAATAGGGTATGCTCATCATAGCAATTCAGGGAAGTTGATACCCAGTACCTACAACCTGCATAAAATCTATGCATGTACACACACACACACACACACACACACACACACATATATATATATATATATATATATATATATGCTAAGCTAAATAGGCAATGGCAGGAAGTGGTGCATCGTTTAGATCCCAACTAGTAGGTGACTACGACTCCCTTCCTTAACCACATTAGAAACACCATACAATAAGAAAAAAAACATGCACACCATACACATGCAAGTATGTGGTAAGTATCCATAAGAAAACACATGTGATAATAAACCATCTAGCTAATCATCATCAATAACTGAAAGTAATGTAATAATCATGATGCATATATGATATGTAGAGTCTAAATAATCTCATCATATATCAACTGAATCTGTAACACAATATCTAATAGTCTCAAATCAACATAAAACTAGTCCTAAAAGAGTTTGACAATGATAACAAAAATGAAAACTAGGGGCAGGCACTACATGTAGCATAACAATAAAATCTTCCTCTATAGTAACTAGCATCTATTCTACTTCCTTTTGAAATGAGAAGGAGAGGGCTCCCTATATAGTCAATTGTGGAGGTGGGAAGCTTATCACCATCAATATAGGATAATAAGTCTTGATTGATGTGAGACAAAATTCCACCAATGAGAAAAGATGAATGTTTGATAGGAAAGTGGAAAGAGGAAATTAAGGAATCCCATTGAGAAATATGTTGACTTAAGTGTAGAGAAAAATGATTTTTATTTAGTTTATTTCATTTTTTTCATCATAAGGAGAGATTTATGTAGGGATTTTATTTATTTAATTAAAAGAGGGATTTTATTTTAATAAAAGGAGAATATTTTATTGAATTAAAATAGAAAATTTTATTTTAATTAAATAGGAGCTATTTTATTTTATTAAAAGAGAAGTTTTCTTTTAATTAAATAAGATTTAGAATAAGATGATGAAACCTTAGGAAATGTTGAAATAATTAAATTAATTGTAATTTGATCAAGAAAAATGATTTGAGTTGATTCAATAATATATTGCAATGTATTGATTAAGGATATTAATAAATTGATGAATGGGTACCCATAGTCTAGGAAACCATTTTAGGGTGCATACAATTCATACCTTGAAATCTAATGCAGGAGCATCTTGAATCATGAAAAAGGGGGTGTGAACAAAATTTATTATTTAAAAAAAAATGGAGGAGAGAGAAAGTGACTAAAATTAGAGTAAAAACAATAAAAAAAGAGAGAAAAAAGGAATTTTTATTTTCAAGGTGCATAGGTTTTGTAAATAGAAAAATAAGAAAAATAGTTATCATTTTCATTTATCGAGGTGTGTAGGTGGCATTTTAAAAGTTTATGCAAAGTTCCTTAAATCATGCATTTAATATTTGTTGTGATCAACAAAAGAAATTTAATTTTCTCATTGGACCACATGGTGGTGTTTAGTTGTATATGGATAGGAATTAAATATTTGTTGAAAGATAGTTGCATTTACCTTTTATCCCACATTGGTTGTGTTTGTAACATCTTGGAAGGTAAGTGCCTATTTAAACAAGGCATATAGGAATTTTTAATAGAGTTCTTGAATGATAAGCTCTTGAAGTATAAGCTCTTCAAGTTGAAGCTCTTGTAGTGAAGCTCTCAAGGTGTGATATCTTCTTGTAGAAACTTTTGTTGTGCAACCTAGTTGGAAGCTTTTAGTGTGGAAGCTTTTTTGTATTGTAAGAGTTAGAAGTTATCCCATTTGGAGAATATTGTAAGGATTTTCAAGTATAATAAAAGCATGCTTTACAAATCATTTTATCTTCTCTTCATTTTCAAATTGTTGTGTTATTGGCTATGAATCAGTAAGGGTGGTGTGGCCCTTTGTCAGTGGTATAAGAGCATATTGTTAGCTTAAAGAATAAATTTGACAACTGAGTGTCAATACACTTAACCAAGATCAAGAGTAAGTGCTGAGTGATAACAAGTGCCAAGTGCAATAGGTGCTGAGTGATAACAGGTGCCAAGTGATAACAAGTGCCAAGTTTAACAGGTGCCGAGTGATAACAAGTGCCAAGTAACAACAGGTGCCAAGTGTTAACATGTGCCAAGTAATATAGTTTTTTTCAGGTGTCGAGCTATCCAAGAAATAACATGTGCCGAGTATCAAAAATACTTCAGGAGCCGAGTAACTCAATAGATTAGCGTAAAAGTTTGAAATTACACAAACTATGATGCAAACAGTTTTTGCAGCCGATAGAAGGTAAACTTCGAGGGATTTAATGATAAAATCAAATATTTTATTTTTCCTATGTAATTTGCATGCAGCCAATAAGAAAAATGATAAAGGCATGCAACCAATCAGAAAAAGATAAGTATTGAGCAAAAAATTGAGAACCAATATGGATTGTAGATCTAAATCAAACCCTAAGTCTTTGAAGTCTTTATAAGGAAGATGAAATTTCATTGTAAACATACATATGGAAGGACATACAAGGGTGTATAAGAAAATCTATTTTCAGAAGCAAGAGTTATTAGATCGCAAAGGATCAAGATCAGGAGAACGTGAAAAAGGAGCCTGTATTCAGCAATCAAGGATTGTAATCTGTTAGGTTTATTGTATCTAATACTCTCTAGAAATTGTATTAGAATGAAAATCCTATGGTGATAGGTTAGCTTTATAGCTATTTTGTAAGAACCTTTTGATTTGGTGATTAAAATCCTTAACCGGGTGACACTTCATGTTAAGTGTTTGAAAATCCTCTAACAAGGTCACTATTAACACAGTGTAAAGCTTTTAACAGGGTAAGCCTTTAACATGGCAAACCATCAGAAGTGGTTGAACAATATTGCTGCAGTAAATTTTTGTGGGTATCATCCCCACCCCAGTTTTACCTTCTTATTCTTGGAGGGTTTCTGGGTTACCAAAATTCTAGTGTTATGAGTTACTGATGCATGAGTTTTGTTACATGTTTATTTGATGTATTTACATGCATGCAACTTACTTTCAGTTAAAATTTTTATTGGCTAAAGTTTGATACTTATGATTCATCCCCCCTCTCTCATAAGTACTCTTTTCATATTTGAATATTCCAACAATTGGTATCAAAGCTGAATCTAGGTTCTCACAAGGAAAAGCTGAACAACTTGGAGGAAAACATCTAAAGATGGAAGCTTTCAAACTTGGTAAGATCATTGAAAATCAGGTGATAGATGTGCAACTTTCTCTGCATAGCTTGGAGGAATTCAGAAACAAATTGATAAGCTCATTAAAAAAGAGGAAGGATCTAGCCATAGCTGAAAATGATATGCACTACAAGGAGATTGATACCACCAACATATTTTCCAGTGGAGACACTAAAGAGTTTGATGCAGCAATAGCAGAACTGATGGAGAAAAATAAAATTCAAGAAGATGAGATAAGATCTCTCAAGATGGAACATGAAGCATAGGCTATAATGATATGTGAAATTAATAAACAAAAGAAAAGAGTAGTTGATGATAAGGTCATGATGGAAAATGACAAAAGGAATCTTGAAAACTGACTTGAAGAAAAATGTAGTGAATTGACAAGGATCTCAAAGATGCAGATGGATACACTTGCTCAAATGATGAATCTTCATCATGAACTCAATATGAAAGATATTGAAATCTCTACTTTGAAGATGCAGAATGAACAAATGCAGAATGAATTAAACCTAGAAAGAGAGGCAGCAGAGAATCTCAACAAATCAAGTGAAGCAATCAAGTATTTTGAACAGTTGCTGAAATCACCAAAATCTGCCCATGATACATTAGGACTAGGATACAATAGCACTAAAGTTGGAGAATCATCAAAGAGTGCTGAACAAAGAAGTGATAAAGGTTAGAATTCAAAACCCACTTGTCATTTCTATAATAAGAAGGGACATATAGCTAATGTGTGCAGGAGTAGGAGATTTAATCAATCAAATATACCCAAAAATTTCTGTCACAAGTGCAACATGCAAGGACATATGACACAAACTTGTAGATCCAATGTCACAAGGACACAAAGATTTGATGGACATTGTTATAATTTCAAAAGGTATGGACACAGGGCATTTGAATGTAGATCAAAACTTATGTGGACAGTAAATCAACCAGTAAAGACATCGAACCGTGAATTTTGGGATTACAACACTAGGTACAGCTATCATTATTGTCAAGAATATGGACATATCCCACAGAACTACATAAGAACATACTTTAAAGGGAACTACAAAAGATGGATGAGTCAAACCACATGTTTTAGTTGCTTAAAAACTGGTCATGTCAGCAGGAATTGTCCAACAAGGTCAAAGGCATCAAGTTCTGAGTTCAGCAATGGAAAGGCAAAGATAGATGTTGCACATATGAGAAGTGAAATGAATAAGACATGGAGGAAGAAAGATGAGTGTAGCACATCAAATATATAGATCACTTAACCTAATAGGTCAAGTGATCACACTTCATCAAATTAAGCAAAGAACAAGTGTGAGGGATTGATAAACCTAGTCACATCATAAATCAGTCCCAAGACATATAAGAACTGCAAAAATGAAATCATCATAAAATAGAGATGCTAAGTCATAATTGAGAACTTTTTGAAGATATGTCAAAATTGCCTTCAGGAGCCGAGTTGCTAACAATGACCAAGTTGATAGTTGATGCTGAGCTATGAAATATCAATAAGAGCTGAGTAAAGTAAAACACAATGGGAGCCGAGTTATGACAAAACTTTTCAAAGTGCCGAGTAGATAGTTGGCAGCGTACTAAGCATTTACTACTCTATTTTGAAGGGTACATAAATCTGATTTTCGATCATTTTGCCACCATTTGAACAAGAAGAAAAGCCAAAAAAGAGCAGGGAAGATCAAGCTCAGCTCAGAAGCCATTTGTGAAGATTTCAACAGTGATTCAAGACAAATTTCATCGATTTAAGGTATTTTACTTAAGTGCTGAGCTACCTAGGATTTATAAACTTGTTTAAATTAAAAAACCCTAGTTTGGAAAACAATGGCATCTAGGTCAAGAACCACTAAGGGTATAGAGAGTCATGAAGTTCAGTTGGTCAATAACGAAGTTAAACAACCTGAATTTAAGCCCATTCCAGAAGTAGCATACAAGAATGATCCTGCACGTGCATTATCAGTTATTCCAAATAAAGTTGTTATGGTCCAAGATGTTCGCAGATGCTATAATTGCAAAATTGGTGCCATAGGAGACCTAGAAATTCATAATGCATATGATAAAATGTGTGAAAACAAAGTACTGAAAAATGAGTTTTCAATAATTGAAAGAAAAGGGTTAACCAAAACCCTAGCATTTTCAACTATTTTCAAAACTGAATGGGTACGGATAGTTTTGAGCCGAATACATGATGGAGCTTTTTGGTTAGAGTCAAGGCCAGTAAAATTCACCAAGAAAACTGTTCATAGGGTTACTGGTATTCCAACCCTAGATCGGCCAAAGACCCTGCGAAGTGACAAAAGGGAAGTAATAGAGAAAAATACAGGTGCCAAATGGAACAATAGAGGAATGACTATCGACATTGTCATAGATCCCCTACTAGATTTTGCTATGAGAATCATTTCACACAAATTCTATCAATCAAGGAGGTTGAATAGTGTACCTTGTATAGCAGTTGATGTTGCATACAAGATAATCAAAAGAGATCATACTTATGATTTGGCAGAGCTCATGTTTCAACAAATTAATGAAAATTTGGGAGCTATAAGGAAGACCAAGGGAGCTCAATGAAAATTTGGATCAGTTTTGATGTGTATTTTTTTCTATCTGATGAAAGAATTTCCTTCTAAGGGTAAAGTAAAATGGAATCCAGATAAAACAATTGTTGAACAAATTAATGGATACATTGAATAGATGGGTGAAAATTTTGATGCCCAAATGACTGGTTATTTTGAGGACTTCAAAAAGTCCATGAAACAAAGAATGAGAATTCTAGTCTCATTGACTGAGAAATATGAAAAAGATATTTGTTTTCTTGTAGATATAGATTATACTCACATACAAGCAGTTATACCTAGAGTAAGATGGCTTAGGCCACGAGGTTATGAACTTGATGTTGATCAAGCCTCTACAACAATAACAACCTTACTTGTAGAAGAAGCAGATAAAAATGCAAAATTTTTTGAAACTTATGATGTTGTCAAATCAAAGGTAATAACAGATTTGAAGATTGCTTCAGCAGTAAAGAAGAAAGAGAAAATGGTGAGACAAATCAAAAGAAAATTTGGCATGGAAGAAGAAGAAGGAACAACAGGAGAAGAGGGAGAAGACATTGAAGAAGAAGGAGATAAACTTCAAGGTCAGACTCAAGGATCAGGAGAAGACAAAGAGGAAAGTGTTGAGGTAGAAGAAGCCAAGGAAGCACCAGTTAAGAAAAAGACCACAACTCCTTTTGCTCCTAAATCCAAGGGGAGGAAAGAAGCTGCCCCTGCACCTAAGAGACCAACCACAAGGGCTGCAGCACAAAGAGCCCAAGAGGAGGCAAAAGGAAAGAAGAAAGACTCAAAGAAGACTGATGCTGAGTCAAAGAAAAGGAAATTTATTCCCCAACCTAAAAAAAATGAGGAGAAGACAGAGTCAGAGGACAACAGTCAATTTCAAGTGGTAAGACACAATCCCCAGACTGCTGTTGATAAATTATGTTCAAAAATTAGAAATAATGATTTAAAAGGTCTAAAGAACCTGAATTTTTCTAAGCTCACCAAAGAAGAACAAAATAAATTAGAGGAATCTGTGTATGCTATGATGGCTGAGTATAAGCACACACCTCTAGAATTAGATGAATCTATGCCAAGAGAATTGTATAAAATTATAGAGGATAAATGGCATTTTTGTTTACAAATGGAAAAATAAATAAGGGAGTCAACATTGGCAAGATTGTTGACTGATTTGACTAAAGATCAAATAATAAATGCCATAAAAAGGCATAATAATAGATTCACTCCCAAGTATAGAGCATTCAACATATTGCAGAATAAAATTGAAGAGGTAGTTACTAAATCCACAAGATTGTGGAAAATAGATTACAAGAAAATTGAAGATGTATATAATGAAGAATATAAGGCAGAAGCAATTTCCAAGACAAAGGAAAAGAAAGTATCAAAAACCAAAGAAAAAGAGAAGGAACTAGTGGAGAAGAGTAAAGAAGAAAAGGAAGAAGAGGCACATAATGAGGAGAAAGAGGAAGAGAAAGATATAGCTGAGCCACAAGATCAAAGTATGCAAGACATACATGTATCTCCTCCTAGTCCTCCTCATGCCACCATCACACCTACAGATATCATAAAAATAAAGGATGTTACAGATACTTGAAATCTAAACATCAATCCATTAACTATAGAGGATTTGGAAATCCTTGACCAATCATCACTAGTAGCAAAATTAAGTTCAAATCTTGTATTGGTCAGTGTTGATGAATTACAGAATCCAGAAGTCAAGGTAAAAGCACAAGTGCTACCTTTGACAATACAAACTATTGGTATTCTATTTCTTCCACCACCACCTCCACCAAGTATAGTCACTCATACACTCCAAGTGTCGAGTACAACAACAGGGAAAATAAAAGAAACATATGAACAACCAAAAAGTTCAACCCCACCTAGCATTCATAAAAGGGATATTCAAGCTAAAGAAAAAGAGACAAAGAAAAATGAGGAGACTGCAATACAAACATTGGTTGCATTACCAAAATCTGGTACTCCAACACAAACTCTTCAGCAGCTAAGCACAAATGGATTACAGCTGAAAATTAGAACACCAAGTTCGAGCTCATCAAAGGCAGTCAAGAAACTTCACTATGGAGTTCTTGAGCTTGATGAAGAAATAAAGATTACATATTATAAATCTAGCACTCTTACTGAAGAAAAGATTAATGAAATTTAGAGTGCATTGGACAAAAGAAGGAGACAAGAAGCACTAAGAAAGGAATACAAGCATAAGCTTACATTGAATGAAATTAAAGACATATTTACAGAAGCTTTTTGCTTACAAACTCCAGATGAGTCTAGACCAATTATGGAACAACTATCTGATATAGTTGACTAGGTGACTAATGAAGACCTGGAAACAAATGCCAGATTGCTTGAATGGTCAGAAAAGAGTTTCCAAGGTAAAGTAAGTAGTAAAATATCTAGTGATATAGCATTGTCACAAGAAGAACTGGCAAAGAAAGTTATAACAGTTAAAATTGTACTAGGAAATATCTTTTCCCTGTACAACAAGTTGTGTGATTTTTCCACATTCACACAGGACACTAGCCAGAAAATACTGAGCTTGGAAAATAATTTGAAAATTTATAGCATGCAACTCCCCACAGATCCAACTCAGAGTGAGAAGCATTTTGTCCAATCGCTTCACACACAAAGAGAGTTAGATGTTTTAATAGCATAGGAGGCAACCACAAAAGAAAAATTGATACAAATTCAATCGTAAATTACTCCTCATTTGGAATTACTTCACAAGGAGCAGATAAATGAAAAGACAGTCCTCAGGAAAGACCCCAATCTTTCTTCATCTGATGGACTTGTACACCTAGCAGTAGAGATTTCCATCCAGCATAAGTCATTGGATGTCGCATTAGAAAATTGGGATGTAGCTCTGAAGGTACTACTTGAAGTAAATAGCACATTTTTGGCTAAGTATGGCATTTCATTATAAAGACCCTTGACATAAGTGTCAAAAAGGGGGAGAATAGGTAATAAGAGTTAAGTATAGAAATGAAATGATAAGTATGATAAAAGGGGGAGATAGTAAATTTTGGGAAGTATGATAAAAGGGGGAGATAGAAAATTTTGAGATAGCAAATTTTGAATGTAAGATAAATTACTGAGTCACATGGATCTTAATTAAGTGTTTTTGCCACTCATGTCAAAGGGGGGGATTGTTAGCTTAAAGAATAAATTTGACAACTGAGTGTCAATACACTTAACCAAGATCAAGAGTAAGTGCCGAGTGATAACAAGTGTCGAGTGCAATAGGTGCCGAGTGATAACAGGTGTCGAGTGATAACAAGTGCTGAGTGTAACAGGTGTCGAGTGATAACAAGTGCTGAGTAACAACAGGTGCCGAGTGTTAACATGTGCTGAGTAATACAATTTTGTTCAGGTGTTGAGCTATCTAGGAAACAACATGTGCCAAGTATCAGAAATACTTCAGGAGTTGAGTAACTCAGTAGATTAGCATAAAAGTTTGAAATTGCACAAACTATGATGCAAACAGTTTTTGCAGCCGACAGAAGGAAAACTTCGAGGGATTTAATGATAAAATCAAATCTTTTATTTTTCCTATGTAATTTGCATGCAGCCAATAAGAAAAATGATAAAGGCATGCAACCAATCAGAAAAAGATAAGTATTGAGTGGGAAATTGAGAATCAATATGGATTGTAGATCTAAATCAAACCCTAAGTCTTTGAAGTCTTTATATGGAAGACAAAATTTCATTGTAAATATACATATGGAAGGACATACAAGGGTGCATAAGAAAATCTATTTTCAAAAGCAAGAGTTATCAGTTCACAAAGGATCAAGATCAGGAGAAGATGGAAAAGGAGCCTGTATTCAACAATCAAGGATTGTAATCTGTCAGGTTTATTGTATCTAATACTCTCTAGCAATTGTATTAGAATGAAAATCCTATGGTGATAGATTATCTTTATAGCTATTTTGTAAGAACCTTTTGATTAGGTGATTAAAATCCTTTAGCTGGGTGACACTTCATGTTAAGTGTTTGAAAATCCTCTAACAAGGTCACTATTAACACAGTGTAAAGCCTTTAACAGGGCAGGCCTTTAACAGGTCAAACCATCGGAAGTGGTTGAACAATATTGCTGTAGTAAATTTTTGTGGGTATCATCCCCACCCCATTTTTACCTTCTTATTCCTTGAGGGTTTCTAGGTTACCAAAATTTTGGTGTTATGAGTTACTGATGCATGAGTTTTGTTACATGTTTATTTGATGTATTTACATGCATGCAACTTAATTTTAGTTAAAAGTTTTATTGGCTAAAGTTTTATACTTATGATTCAACACCCCCCCCCCCTCTCATAAGTACTCTTTCCATATTTGAATATTCCAACACATATATTCATTAGTGGAATTAGAGCATACCTTCATCAAAATCTTCAAATGATCAATTCACATTCTTTAACTAATCTTTATAAATATTTACCTCAAACTATGCAAACCAATTTTTGACTCAATATGATCATGTATCTGTGGGAAATGTAAAAGAGTAACTGAGAGGGGTGGGTGAATCACTTACCTCAAAAAAAAATCCTTGTCCCTTAGATGTTGTTACAAAATTTATCTTATCATGCAATACTAAATAACTCAATTAACATTATAATATTATTGTTTTGTACTTTAATAACTTAGTTACAAAAACACAAAGCATAAGAAAATAATCATGAACACAGATGAAACCATGATTTAACATGGAAACCTAATTCAAGAAAAACTACCTTGCAACTAGTCACAATAATTTTCACTCTTCTAAAGTGAGCATTATTAAGAGCCAACCCTATTAAAGGTTACAAAACTTACTGTTAAGTATGATCCTATTAGAGGATTTAGATCACCCTGTTACGAGTGGTCTGGTTAGAGGTCTTCAAATACTTCAATCTTGAAATGTCACCTTATAAATTATTTTTAAGTCAACTCCATTAAGTTATTTCTTTACTTTTATAATGGTTAGAAAGCAACAACAATTTGACTTGATTAGTGAAGAAACTATCTTGCAGATTCAAATCTTCATTCTGTCTTGACATCTAGATGCTTCCTAATCATATGGTTCTTTGCAACTTATCTTTCACACTTTCCTCATCTACCTTTTTACCTTCTCTCACATATCCACTCTTTTCATATATGAATTCTTACACTTTGTCTTCTCATCTTGAGATTTTTTATATATCATAAACTAAGAAAAGTTGGCTTGAATACCCTTTCAAAACATCAATAAACATCCAAATAGTTAGCCTCAATTATTAAAAATATTTGACAATTTCATTCTGCTATCACTGAGTCAACACTAGGATGAACACTAAGTTGACATTATGACATCTTCATTTCCCAATCACTCAGTCAATACAAAACTCCTTTGATGCTTGACCACTTGATTAATATTACAAGAAAGAATCCTTTTGTTCACTAATTGCTTAGTTAATAATAGAATATATTCATTACTTGATTTCTTGGTTAATACTAAGATATACAAGGTTAATATTGTAAACTCTACATTTATTGGTTGATATTGACATTTGTGTAAACATCAATGACAATATACAAATGAATATTTTTTCCAACAAAATCCCTCTTTGGCACTGATGGAAATATGATATGTTAGCATAGGCCGATTGAACTATGAAAAATAAGATAATATACTTAGTTTTATTTTGATTCTCATCCGTACTAACTCTCTCTAAGATTCTTCTTAGATTTGTCTCTGCTTCTCTCCTATTAATGCTCTGCTATCATTTTTTTCCTCTTAGCTATACATTCCATCATCTAAATATCAAGACTTTCCTTCTTTCTTATTGATACTAAACTTTCTTCAATCTTTCACAAGTTGACACTAACATCTCCCTCTTTGACATCAATTTCCAAAGGATGCAAATTTACCAATTTGTACTCAATATGATTTGTATTTTATTGCATCAACTTGATTGACCTTCAATGGAGCTTGGTTGATGCCACTCTATCTTTTGCTATTATTGAGCATTAGATAGGGTAATAACCCATAGTTTACCTTTTAGATATATAAATTCATCATTAGGTAAAGCTTTCATAAATATATTTTCTATCGTCTCCTTCTTGTTCACATATTCCAATCTCACCTCTTTATCTTGAACTAGTTCCCTTTGGAAATGTTATTTGATTGCAATGTGTTTTGTCTTTGTTTGCACCAATGGATTTTTGGATCTATTGATTTCACTTGTATTGTCAAAATAGTTAACCACTAGTTCCTTTATTTCTTCCTTTATTCTTGACATCAATTGGTTTATCCAAATTAATTATGTTAGAACAATTAAAAACTGTCATAATGTACTCTACTTCTACTTTGAATTGAGAAATGCAATTCTTTCATCAATTCTTCCTTCCTAATCTACATTAGTAAAGGCTCTTAACTCAATATTTCCTCATTTCTTATACCATAACCCATAATCTTCAGTTCCTTTTAGATATCTAGCATCATGTGATTTTCTTTAGGATTAGTAGAAAATATTTCTATATGCCAACTATTAATGCAATATCAAGTTTGGTGTGAACCACATATTGAAGTTTCTCAATCATTGACCTATAAGTAGTCTAATTTTCCACCTTTGAATCATCATTCTTTGAGAAATTATGTGTAGTAGACATTGGTGTTCCAACTAGTTTGGAATATTCCATTCCAAATACTTTCAATGTTTTCATGACATACTTTGATTGTGTGATGTATATGTCATCCTTCATCTAATGAACTTGTAGACCCACAAAGAATTTAATTTCTCCAAACATAGACATTTCAAATTATTTTCTTTGTGTGAGCTCTCATGGGGTGATCTTGTGTCCCCTGACCCTTTTTTGTGAATTGTAATATTAGTATATTAATTATTCATAGAAAAGGAATATTCATCAAAAAATTCTTTTCTCATTGCTTAAAAAAATTATTTGCATAACATTTCATGTCATCCAAATATGATATTATCCACGAATATTTTTGCAAACCAATATCTTTTCCTGCGGTCCTTCCTTAATGTACAAATTTTTATTATCATCTATCTTTTTAAAATTAATTATTACTAGATATCCATGTAGTCTTTCATACCATGCTCTATTAGCTTGTTTTAATCAATATAGAGATTTATAAATTTTACATACCACATTTCTTTAGCTTGGATTAATGAAACCTTTAGGTTGTTCAATGTAGACTTCTGCTAAGATTCCATTCAAGAAAGCTGATTTCACATCAATTTGATATACTTTGAATCCCTTGTGTGCTTCATATGCTAGAAGTATTCTAATCCCTTCAAGTCTTACAATAGAAGAAAATGTCTCCCTATAATCAATACCTTCTTCTTAAGCATAACCTTTTCATACTAGCCTTTACATGCCTCTTGTTACTTCTCCTTTCTCATTCAACTTATTTCTAAGTATCCATTTTTTACCAATCACATTCTTATCCTTGTGTATAGGAACAAGAGAGTAGGTTTTATTCTTCTCTATTTTCTCAATCTCTTCATTCATATCTTCTATACAACTTTCATTCTTTAAAGAATCTTTTATAGATCTATGCTGAAATTCACTAAGAAAACATGTCCTCTTTAGTTTATTCATTAGTAGTATGCCTTTTGTTGTCAAATTATTTGATCAGGTGCATAATGCCTTCTAACATATTTGGAAAGTATTGAATCTATCTATCTTTTCTCTAAAAATGGTTCACTTGGTTCTCCAAGATCTTCATCTTTTTTCCTTTTTTTCTTGGGCTGCTCAACCTAATCTGGCTATAACTTGTCTGCCTCCCTTTGTGACTTAGGTTGCACTACTTGGGACTCAATTTTCATTTCTTGGGGTTGCAACTTGGGTTGTACTATCTGTGTTTCAGGTGATTTTGTTTGTGACTTGGGCTAAACTACTAGTGAATTATTTGGTACACTTGGTTGTTGATTTGTTTCAACCTTCTTAGGTAAATTCTTAGGTTCTTCCTAGTAATAGATTAAATTTTGTAATCATTCAGCTATTTCTTTCTATGATCTTCACATGGGAACTTTCTATGACTTTGTGAGTAGTAATATTCAAACATTTATATTCCTTGCTTCTATAGGAGTACCTTTTGAATATTCCTTCATTACTTTTTGCATCAATCTTTCTTTTCCTTGGGTATTTTAAAAGATATAGCATTTTATTCCAAATACTGTAAGTTAACAAACATTAGGCTTATAATCATACGATAATTCATAAGGTGTTTTATTTGTAACTTTCTTCAATTGAACTTAGTTTAGTGTATGAAATATAGTGTCCAATATTTTGGTGCAATATTCTTCTCTATCAATAGTGTTCTTATACATTCTATGATGGATCTATTTCTTCTCTCTGCTATTCCATGTTTCTCTAGAGTTCTAGGTTTTGGTACCTATCTTTTGATTCCCCTTTCATTGTAGAACCCAATGAATTCATTTGACATGATTTCTCATCCTCTATCTAATCTCAAGCATTTCAGATCCTTCCCTCTTTTTTTCTCAACTTTGGCCAACTACCATTTGAATATTTTAAAAGCATCATACTTATCCTTCAAAAAAATTATAAGTCACCATACTAGAATAATCATCAAAAAATAGAATGGAATGTGCATCTCCACAATAGCTTTCCACAACTATTGGCCTAAAAAGATCTATGTGAACTAGTTCCAACACTTCTTCAAAATTTTAGGACTTACTTTTGAAACTTCGTTTACTCATTTTTCCAATTTGACATTTCTTGCACATGCCCATCTCAACTTTCTTCAAATAAGGTATGTCTCTTACTCTATTTTTCCTTCTTATGGTGATTAGGTTATCAAAGTTAACATGACATATTCTTTTATGCCATAACCAACTTTCCTCTAATTGAGCTAGTAGGAATGAACTTTTAGTGAGATCGAGGTAAAACAATTTCCATTTAGTTTGATTGCCTATTCCAACTAGTTCTCCTTTTCTATCCAATAGTTTAGCTTTGCCATTCATGATATCAAATTTGTATGCTATATTTTTCAATTGTGCTACACCAACTTTAGTATGTCTTAATCATTCAAACCAATATCCATTCTCATATTTGATTTCATTAGATAATACTATGATTCATTTTCCCTTTACATAACATGGTTCATTATTTCCAAATATAACACTTCACCCATCATAATATTCTAAATGTTCAAATTTAATTTTATCACTACTCATGTGATAAGAAAAACCACTAACTATGGTCCAAGTATCACTTTTTCTAACATGAGAGATAAGTGCCATTTTTTATTTTCCTCATCATCAAATTCATCTTTAACAACAATATAAACTACTTCATTTTCTTCATTATCACTACCAGAATATTTTGCAATTTACCATGATTTCTTACCTTTTCCTTTGTAGTCCGTATAGATTTTGAATTCTTTCTTTCTTTTGAAAATTTTGAACCTTTTCTTGTATTTATCTTCCCTATTTGGACACCTTGCAACAATGTGACCAACTTCTTCACATGAGAAACAAATCAATATAAATTTTCCTTTGAATTTTGTTGCTCTGTTTGCTAAAAGAGATTCAATGACTTAAATATCTTCATCTAATTCATCTTCCTCTTCACTATCAACTTCTTTTCCCTTTGGATTCCCTCCATTTCTACAAAGGTTTAGTTTAGCTTTGAATGCATATTCAAAATAGTTGTCAAAGTTATCCAACTCAAAAGTAGTTAATCTTTCCAAAAGAATATCTAGAGCTAGATCATGGGTTGGATTGCATCTCATCCCCTGAATGGTTGAAACTCTAATTGCATAAATAGGAAGAAGATTCCTTCATACCTTTTCTGATTACTATTTAATCTTCAATTTTACCTCCTACAGCTCTAATTCCACTTACACTTTCTTCTACCCTTTCACTATTTTGGGTGATGCTCTCACCTTCTTTCATTTTTTAATGATCAAATTTACCTCTTAAAATTTCTACCTTGGCTCTTTGCACATTTTTGTCACCTCCAAAGTCTTTCTTTAGCTTTTCCCACATGCCAAATGGAGTAGCATAATCTTTCACTTCACTAAATTTAGAATAGTTCAAAGAGGATGCAATATTTATCATCATAATATTGTGATCCTTTTCTTCTTTCATTTTCTCCGTAGTCATAAGCTTGGGTTGTGGCACATATTTCCTTTCTAGGTAGGACACTCCAACATTGTTGATGCTTGACATATGTAGCATCATCAACTCCTTCCATGATGAAATTTTTTCTTTATTTAGCTTAGGGATCTCCCTTCTACAAGACATATTTATCTTTATCTTAGGTCCTTAAAGCATTTTCCTATAAGAACCAAGTACTTTGATACAAATTGTTGGAAATGTAAGAGAGTAACTGAGATGGGAGGTGTGAATTGATTACCACAAAAATAAATCCTTGTCCCTTAGATGTCTTTACAAACATTATCTTACCATGTAATACTTAATAGCTCAGTTAACACAAGAATATTATTATTTTGTGCTTTACTAGCTTAGTTGCAAAAACATAAAGTATAAGAAAATAATCATGAACATAGATGATACCAAGATTTAACATGGAAACCCAATTTAGGAAAAACCACCTTGCAAGTAGTCACAATAATTTTCACTCTTCTCAAGTGACTCTTGTTTGGAGCTAACCCTATTAAAGGTTACAAAATATACTGTTAAGTATCTAGTTGTGTTAGAGGATTTAGATCACCCTGTTAAGAGTGTCTTAGTTAGAGGTCTTCAAACACTTTAATCTTGAAATGTCACCTTGTTAAAGGATTTAAAAATCATTTTAAAGTCAATTCTACTAAGAGATTTATTTATTGTTACAATGATTAGAAAGAAATACAAATTTGACCTAATTTATGAAGAAACTATCTTTGTAAATTCAAGTCTTTGTTTTGGCTTGACCTCTGGATCCTTCTTGATCAAATGTTTTTGTGCATCTTATCTTTCACATCTTCGTACTCTACCTTTTTGCCTTCACTCACACATCCATTCATTTCATAGATGACTTCTTGAACTTTGCATTTTCAACTTGACCTTTCTTATATATCATAAGCTAATAAAAGTAGGCTTCAATACCCTTTCAAAATACCAATAAACATCCAAATAGTCAACTTCAATAAATAAAATATTTGATAATTTCATTTTGCTATCACTCAGTCAACACTAGAATGAGCACTCAATTAATACTTTCACTTATTCATTTCTTGACCACTTAGTCAATACTCTTTGATGCCTGACCACTTGGTCAATACAACAAGCATGAATCCTTTCATTAACCAACTGCTTAGTTAATACTTTACCTAACTACTCAATTGATACTAACATTTGTCTAAACACCAATGATAATATACAATTGAAGAATTTTTTATTGTATCACCTAATCTAGTAGTGCAAAATGAATATTAACTATTAAATGAAAATATGTAAAAAACTAAATAGTTAACACTTATGATAGGAACAAGGTTATCACCGCAAAAGGAAGCAAACCAAGAATGGTAGGCTCCATATGGTATAACCCATGATGAAGTGGATGTCTCCCTAATGGGAGGGGATATATGCTCACATGCTCAAGCTTCCAAAGAATGGGTGTTTTTTCCAAGTGTGTTATGGATGAGGGTTTCAAAAATGGAGGTATGGAGGGATTTTAGCATTATGATGGTATTTTGGTAGTTTTTAGGCTCTCAAAATAGCATTATAATGTTACGTAAAAGGTGGATGATGTTTGTGAAGGGAGAGGGCTTCATTTATAGGTCAAGGGGTAGAAATATCGATGGTCAAGATGTAAGGATAACAAAATAGTGAGGAAGGGTCAAGATGCACTCAATGGGGAGCACATGGATTGTGCTTGTTTAGAGCCAATAGAGAAGTGACACTTTTCACAAGGAGGATGAGTGTGAGAGGATAGGATAAGGGTTGGTCAAGTGGGTAATGAGGGAGGTTGAGTATGTAAAAGGGATGTAAGAGTCATAGATATTGGAGGGTGAGGATGAGGATGAGTTTTTTGACTTTTAGCTTGGGTTAGCAAGTCTTAACCCTTGCTTAAAGTGGTGCATATGTTTAGGATGGGGATTAGGCTCAATTTAGAAAGGGGATTAAGGGGAAAGTGGCCTAGCTTTGATGAGATGGGTTAGGTAGGTGGCTAAGTGAGGCTAGGATGGGTGAATGGGTTAGATTAGGGATAATGGTTGGGTTTAGGGATGTTTTTGGGGTTTAGATATTTTATCAAATGATTTATTTAATAAAATGGGGATATGGGATTAAATAAAATAGATTTTAGAATTTCTTTATTTTAATAGAGGAATAGGGATTTAATTGATAAAATGATTTTGGGTTATCATTTGATTTTATCAATTGGACTATAGTTAATTAAATTAATAAATTAACTAGGAGATGACTAAATATGATTGCCTATTTGTGTAATCAAATTTAGGTGCCTACATTTTGCCCCTCTTTGACATAGTGTTGAAACAACATTGTTTTAAAGAAGTTTGAAGATAAATGAGGCAAAGAAGACTGCATGAAGTGACATGGTTGCCCTAATTTTGAGTAGGAGAGGAAAGAATAGACTAGGTGATGCCCCTTCAAGAAGGTAGTAGGGAAAGAAAACAAGGCATGAAAAATTCTTGAAAAAATTGCATGAAGCCAGTGGAGGACAAGAGGACACAAAAGAGAGAAGAAAAGGTAAAAAGGAGAAGAAATGACTAGAATAAGAAGGGTGATTAGCAATAGGATGTTGCTAGACTATTCAAAGAGGCAATTAGTGCATTCGGGGGGGCCTATAAGGTGCTAAAAGAGGGCTAGAAGGGTTTATTTCCTTTCATATAGATGAGGAGATATTGTTGTGAGGAGCTCTGAGTTGGACGTTATAATAGTAGTGATTGGATGTGGTGTGATGAGTACAAGTGCAATGGAAATCTAATCATTCAATAGGTTTACAAACCTTTTTGGTATTATTTATTTTTTAGTAGCTTAGAGCATTCCTACAAAAGCAAAAAAATGTGAACTTCTAGATGCAAGTCTAGCAAGATCACTAATGGGAGCAGTGAAATTGTGATCCCACAAAAATTGCTAGGGGTAAGTTAGAACATAGGTCAAACAATCGAGTTTCATGGGATTGGAAATTAGGGGGAGTAGTTTATGTGAGATGGTAGATAGGATAGCAAGATCGTGATCCCACCAAGAAAAATGTGAATATGGAAGTAGGAATGTGATCCCACCTTACTAATTAGGTCAATGTAGGAACTCGATAGGTATTAACTAGAAGTGGAAGGGGGAAACATGATCTTGTGAGAACATGCATCTATAGGATTTCCATGATGACCCTATGTAGGAATGTGCAAAGAGGAATGTTGTTCAAGCAGTTTGAGAGAATCAACAGGTAAAGAGAGATCCTATGGGAACATACTTCTATGGGGTTGCAAGTTACATAGGCTCATGGGAATGTGGGTTTGGGGAAAAAGTCATTTTTAAAAGTGGGATTGGGTAGAGGAGTGGAGGGGGGGTATTTTAGTGAGGAGCAATGTAATGAAAAAATGAGAACAAAAGAAGATGTATGACTTGGCTTATGTGTCACAAGAGTGGTGAGCGACTATACTACAAGCTAGAGAGTAGTTGACACTAGTAGATTAAATGAGAGTAGAAGCTATTAACCTAGGATATCTAGTGAGGTTGCCACACAAAAACACCTATATGGCAATGGTTACAACATTATGTGAGTAGTGGCATAGTGAGACAACCACTTTCCACTTGCCAACAGGGGAGATGACAGTTACTATAGAGGATATATATAGGATATATAGATTACTAGTGAGAGGACACTAGTTATGGTAGTGATAGAGATGATGCTAGAGGCAATGGTGTAGGGACATATACGGCCAAGCATGTCATTCTAGATCTAGTGAGGAAAGTTTTCCTTAGATGAGAACTTGGATCAAGTGGTCACAGAGAAGTGGATCTACTTTTATGTGTGTGGACTAGTATTGGGGTACATTACCTCAAATATAGGTGGGAAAAGAGTTACCTTGGCATTGATACTAGTGATTATGTGGATAGTGGATTCTAGAGTCCTAGTAGTGTGGGGATTGTTGATGCTAGTAAAGTTGTACTGAGATCTACACCAGATTGTGTATCAAGGAACTGACTAATATGGGATGAGTATAGGGCTCCCCATCTTATTACAAGTATCGAGATGGGAGCATCTTGTAGTATTTAGGTCTATTAGTCAAAGAGATAGGCAAGCAGAGGAGCCAGTGACATACAACTAGGGGGAGTTACTAAAATATAACCATATAAAGGATTTGGACTATTGAAGAGTCTAGATTGATGAGATTTTGATAGTTGTATGGATATCCTATATGGCTCTGGGGCCATGGATGGAGGAGGGAAAGGAGCTTCTATATACAATATCTCCATGCTTCATTTTTAGATAGTGGGAGCACATTGCCAAGAAGTATCAGTTGGATAGGAACTTATGATAGTTCAAATGGGTCCAACTGGCTCTAGGAGAGCCAAATTTGTATCAGAAAGTGATGCATGAGCTAGTGTTAATGTATAGGCCAACATTGCAAAGGGAAGGGTTACTTCGGGCCTCATAGGGGTTGGAGCCACAATAGTGGGATTGGTTTGATAGAGTGGTAGATGTGGTCCCCATATAGGATTATCGAGACTAGTTTTAGCGATCGAGACTAGTAGGCTAGGCACAAGTGACTAGGGTAGCCATGGTGGTAGGGGAGTTAGCCTAGGCAGTGAGTTAGGGTAGATACATAGTGAGAAGGCTATGTCTGTAGAAAGAGGCTATTGCACAGGAGGAGGGGCTAGTGTGCTAGAATCAAAGGGTAGGGAGGTAGGAGGAGAGAGGGGCAAAGCTAGAGAGAGGAGGGGAGGAGGCAGTAGAGTAGAGGAGACTAGAGTGGGAGCAGATGCCATAGAGGCTAGTAGGGAGTGGTAGAGGTGGTCCATTTGTAGGGAGAGGGGATGATGAATAGGCAGCCTGATATGCATCATTGCAAAAGATTCATTATGCCACCATCCACCTATTACAAGATACATAGTAGGAGATATATCAACTTAGGATAGAGTGAGATTAGCTCTACTAGGAGGAAGATGTGGCACATGATTAGGAAGACAAGGCAAGCAGAGAGGTGGGGACACAATAGGTGGAGGTTGGGTGAATAGAGGAGAGATTGGATGTGGTGAGACTAGAGAGATAGGTAGTACAAGTGAGGGTGGATGCTCTACAATAGGAGCAAGATAGGCTCATGGTGGAGGTGGTGACCCTGAGAGCATAGATGGGAGTGGGCAGAGGGATGGATGAGTTGAGGAGACTGTGAAGAGAGGTGAAGGAGCTGAGAGAGAGAGAGTAGGATTCTATCAAGAGAGGTACCATGCAATGTTCCTAGCATACCAGATAGAGTAGCATAGATGATTGACATGGTTAGGGATAGCTAGGACCCACATAGGTATGTATGGAGGAGGAGAGTGGATGGAGCACTGAGGGCTCACAGAGGATAGGTGAGTCTCAGCATACAAGGTAGAGCCATAGGATAGCACAGAGCTAGAGGCAAGACATGGGGCTGAGTGGCAAGAGGGATGAGGTGGAGAGCTTAGGTAAAGGAGGGGGAAAGATGAGGCCACCACCTCCACCACTAGCAACACTAGGGTCAGAGAGAGAGACCTATCAGTCATATGAGGAGGGTTCTTTAGAGGAGGGAGATCAGTGATATCCTAATTTTTTTAATATATATATTTTTTTATTTGGATCTATCAAGTGATGTATTTTTGTAGGTGTAGACTTGATGTATTGATATGATTTATTTGTATAATATAGACATTAGACATTGGGACTATGATGGACTATGAGATTTTTTAGGTGGGGTATGTATTTTTTTTAAATTTGTGGATGAGAGATATATAGAGTGGATCATTCTTTGGAGTGAGATATGTATGTATAGACTTATGACTATATGAGTATGGTTATGATGTGAGCTTTATATATGTTTATATGTAGATGAGAGACTAATGTGGTTGTATGCAGGATGATGTTTGATGAGAGATATTATATTGCTAATAGTTTGTGATGTAGGATATGATATTTGATGACAGATATGATATTGTTGATTGTTTGTGATGTAGGATGTGTTGATAATGAAGGGATTTGGTTAAAATAGGACTGATATATTTGTGATGCAGGATATGATGTTCTCATGATGTCGGTTGATCTTGTCGATAATGTATGATGTAAGATATGGCTTTTATAATGTGTTTTGTGATAAAGATGGCCAATGTTGTTTGTGATGCAAGACATGATGTTTTGATAATATGATTTGATTGTACTAATAGTTTATGATGTAGGATGTGATTTTCTATGATAGTGGTGATATGATGTAACATGGTTTGATATGATGTTGCTAATGTGATTTTCTTATGATATTGAAAGTATGATGTGATGTGCCTTGATGTGATTTTGATGATGTGATTTCATTTTGTAATAGTATTGATTATGATGTTTATGAGAATGGTTAGACTGAGTTATTTAAATGAACATGAATGAAGATAAAGAGAATATGGGTTTTAGGAGGGTGGTATGGATTTTAAAATAAAAATAAACTAAATATGAATCACAGATTTAAAATGAATCACAAAAAAAAAAAAATTAAAATGAACACAAACCAAAGATGAATCATGGATTTAAAAGGAACACAAAATAAAGATGAATGATAGATTTAAAATGAATACAAACTAAAGATGAATGATAGATTTAAAATGAATATAAACTAAAGATGAATTACAGATTTAAAATGAATACAAACAAAAGATGAATTATATATTTAAAATGAATACAAACTAAATATGAATTATAGATGAACACAAAGCACCTTTGAACATGAGTTTTTATGATAATATACAATGAATCACAAACTAAAGAATGAATGTGAGTTTTTATGATAATCTAAAATGAAAACAAACTATAATTGAACATGAATTTTTATGATTATCTACAATGGATCACAAACTAAAGAATGAACGTGAGTTTTTATGATAATCTAAAATAAACACAAGCTATAATTGAACACAAGTTTCATGAGAATTTTTCGATGATAACATATATAAATTGATCTAAAATATCTAACATGTGATGAAAGATCTAATGCTAGGATAGAAGTGAAATGCAAAGTATGATAAATGGGTAGATGAACACAAACTATGATAATACAACATGATAAATGGGAGGAGGTGGGTAGATAGCAAAGAGAGATAGCTAATGATGACAATAATTAGATACAAGAAAAATTGTGATGGTGAGATAGGATAATCAATGCTTGAACTATGATAATGATGTGATACTGACTCTAAGGAGATACTGACTCTAAGGAATATGATGTTGGAAAATGACTTGACCAACAAACTCATAGTTAGGAGGATAGTAAATATAGAGCTAGGATAGTGACTTATGATAAGGGACACATCATGATGGTGGTGAAACCTTAGTGTAAGGGATGAGAAGTTATGAGAGTAGGATAATGAAGATAATTCAATTTTTTAATGATTAGGAATTTGAATCAAAAAATTCTGATAGTGGAAAAATCTAAAGTATGAGAAAGATAGGTGATGTAAAGGAAGAGGATACCATAGGTTATTATAATAAAGGGAAGTAGACTAGAAAGGAAACAAATGTGGGGCATATGGGAAGCTTGAGATTAGGGTACTTTGCAAAGAAGTACCAGCATGTAGTGTGAGCACTTTATTTGATATATAAATATTAGGGATCTTCCAAGGTTACTAAGAACATCAAGGTCTTTTTAGAAATACATAGAACTGACTCAAACAAGCACACAAGGATTGCCCCAACATCACACATGAGTCTTGGAGAGATCAATGTGTGAATGATTTTGGGTGATCCACAAGCAAAAAATGTTGCCCAAGTGAATCATGTGATCAGAAATGAAAACATGTTTGAAATATGTAAGGGTGATATCTGACTAACTCACAAGTAGAAAAAGATTGTGATTGAAACCATACCTTTGAGTTGTCCCTAGTCAAAACACTCCATGATATGAAAGACCATGGTGACCTTGATGAGGGAACAACTAAAATCATGTGGAAGCAGCCAAAGTAAAATATACAAAAATCAAAGACTAGAAGAAAGAAAAAAAGTGTAAAGAAGTAACCTTTTTCTAAAGAGATCAAGAGGATTGGATATTGATGGGCTGAAAATAAGGAAGAAATATTTTGAAAGGACTTTAATGATAGGATGTTTAGGATACTAATAAAAGGGACAATGATTTCTATAGTTAATGGGCTAGGGACAGAGGGTTTCCTAATAAGACCTAAACAATACATTCAAGCATGACTATACAATGAATAGGGACTCTAGAACATATGAAAAAATATAGTAATGGGTATATGCATGAAGGGGGAAAGCTTAGGATGAGAAGATAACATTGTTTTAATGTAGATATTGTTGCAGAGGCATGGTACATAAAGCTCAACTATTGTTATGAGCATATGGATATAGTTATATGTACAATATTTTGATACATAGGATACTATTGTTGGTACAAGGATATGGTACATAGGGTACAACTATTGTTACAAGGATATGGTATATATGCCACTATTGGCACAATGATATAATACAAAGGAGTGATACAAAGGATAAGTTACACCAAATATGATATGTAGAGTACAAGGATAAAATATACGTGAGAGGATATACATGGTAGAGTGAAATGGTAGTGAACATTTGATATGATACATTGGGTAGATTACAATGGTAGGGTAGATATACTAACAAGAGTAA
Organism: Cupressus sempervirens; assembly: GCA_028749045.1. Lineage (NCBI taxonomy): Eukaryota > Viridiplantae > Streptophyta > Pinopsida > Cupressales > Cupressaceae > Cupressus > Cupressus sempervirens. Next base: position 321,087,080 of record CM053792.1, on the reverse strand, counting down.
TAATATAGGATCTAGGTGGGGTGCTGCAAAGTGGCAGAGACTGAAAGAAAATGTCATGAGATAGTTTGGTAGTATGAAAGTGAAACTATGAGGGACACCTTGAGAAAATGAGGAGATGGATGATGAGGTATAGAGTGGAGATGGGGGAGATGCATGTCATTGATGGATAATAAAAAGGATAAGTAAACTTGGCACCTAATTGCTAGGTTTTCACTAGGGTACCTATCCAAGGAACTTGAATTGCCAAGTTTTCACCATTGGACACTTGTTTTTTCTTTACCTTTTTTTTCTACTAAGAATTTTTCTTTCAAGCATATAATTTCTTAAGGTGAATGATGTTGGTAGGATCATTTAGAGTTCACCTTCAAGTGTAGATAGCTGATAGGCCCCTGAGCCAAAAGATGTTGTGACGACATTAGGACCAAGCCATTTGGGCTCAAACTTTCCTTTTTCTTGTTCAATTTGAACCTTCATGTTTTCTTTGAGGACCGTATATCCTTCTTGAAATTGATATGGATGGACCTTCCTATTGAAATTTTTCTTGAGGTGATTCTGGTAGACCATGAAGTGGTAATAGGCTTGTTTCCTATTTTCATCATGTAAATCAAGTTGACTTAGTTGAGCCACTTTGAAATCTTCATATGATATCTAGCCCTATAACGAAATGTGAAGGGATGGGAGTTCAACCTTAATAGGTAATACTACTTTAACACCATAAACCAAGGAGTATGGGGTTGCGCTAGTGGATGTATGAAATGAGGTGCAGTGTGCCCATAGGGTAGGATTGATTTGTAAATGCCAATCATGGCTGGAATCATTGACAACTTTCTTTAGGATTTTAACAAGGTTTTTATTAGTTGCCTCCCCCTAACTGTTACCTTGTAGAAAGTATAGGCTAGAAAAATTGTGGTGGATATGAAGGGAAGTGCACAATTCCTCCATATTGAGATTTTTTTAATTACCTCCATGGTTAGTAAAAATGTGGCTAGGTTGCCAAAGTGACATATGATATGACATAGAATAAATTTTGACACTTGAACTCCTATGGTAGTGACAAGGGGAGCTACCCCAACCCACTCAATGAAATAATCAATGGAAATGATGATCCATTTGTGTCCTTCTAAGGAGAGAGATGCAATAACACCAACAAGGTCAAACCCCCAATAGACAAAAGGCCATGGTGGTGCGAAAGGTTTCAAATAATGAACTAGGGCTTGGATTATATTAGCATGTTGGTTATAGGGTAAACACCATTTCAAAAATTTGCATGCATCATGCTCTAGAGTAGTAAAATAATATCCCTCTCAAAGGATTTCCTTAGCTAGAACTATCTCACTCATGTGAGCACAACAAATTCTAGCATGCACCTCCTTCAGAGCCATTACAACCTCATTTTGGTCTAGACATTGAGATAGAAAATCATGATAACCATGATAATATAGAGTTTGGGTGATGATAGTATAATGAGAAGCTTAGAAAATAAGGTTCTAGCATTGGGTTCATGTGAGATGGAGAGATATGACACCATTTAGTAGGTAAGCATGAATTTCATGGTATCATGGGGATTGGGGTCCAACAAAGATGCATACCTGTGTTGACTCATCATTCTCATATGTGGGCTTGTGTGGCTGCTCGACCAAGAATTCATACTATGTAGCTTCATGTAGTATTTCCAAAAGGGAACCAATAGTGGTTGTGGCATCTACTACCTTATTTTGTAGTCAAGGTATCTCTATGAACTGAAGTTGAGTAAAATATTCCTTTAAGTAATCAACCAACTCCTTGTAAGGTAGTAGCTTGTCATCCTTGGTTTGATATTCATTTAGGGCTTTTTTGATGATAAGTTGGGAATCACCATAGACCTATAGATTTGTGATATTCCATTCAATGGCTATTTTGAGCCTTGCAAGAAGGGCCCGATACTCTAAGATATTATTGGTACACTAAAATTGTAATTTGAAAGAATTAGGAAGGTAATCTGCTTGAGGTGTGGCAAAGAGTATGGTAGTGCCAAAGCCATGAGATGTGTAAGATCAATCAAAGTATAACTTCTAGGATGGTTGTTCTTATATCAAAAGGAGCTATCCATCTGGGAATTCTATAATGAGAGAGTGGTTTGCAACAAAGGGTGCATCTGCAAAGTGATTTATGATAGCTTGGGCTTTAGGAGCCTTTTTGTTAACATATTGGATGTCAAATTCACTAAGAAGCATGACCCATTTAGCCAAGCACTCTATGAGTACTGTGCAAGAAAACATATATTTTAATTGGTCAATTTTTGAAATTACTTGCACAGTGTGGCTCAACATGTAATGATGCAACTTCTAAGTGGCAAATTGTATGACTAAGCAAGCCTTTTCCATTGGTGTGTAATTGAGCTCATACCCACTAAGGTATGACTAATATAGTAAATAGGATTTTCCTTTCATACATGATCAAGTTGTTCTAGAAGAGCACCTAGTGCTATAAGAGTAGTTGTAATGTATAATATGAGTGGATACCTTGCAACTAGATGAACTAAAATAGGTGGGTTAGTCAAGTATTACTTCATGAGCTCAAAGTTGTGTTGACAATTGGGGTCCCATATAAATTTTTGATCCTTTTTGAGTAGATGTGTAAATGGTTGGCATTTATCAGTGAGCTAGGAGATGAATCATCTGATTGATTGAAGTTTCCCATAAAGAGAATGAAGGTGCTTGAGTGTCTTAGGAGGATCCATATCCATGATGGCCTTAACCTTTTTAGGATCAATCTCAATACCATGCCATGGTATAATGAATCCTAGGAGCTCTCTTGAGGTGACACCAAAGACACATTTCTTAGGATTGAGCATGAGATGATATTTAGCCAATCGATCAAACACTTCCTCAAGATGAGATATGTGATCAATGGCATTAAGAGATTTGACTAAAATATCATCTACATAATCCTCAATAGTCTTATGAATGAGGTCATTCAAGATGACTATCATGAAACACTAATAATTTTTCTTAGCATTCTTTAGCTCCAATTGCATCATGTTATAATAGAATGTTCCCGAAGGTGTGCTAAATGTTGTCTTATGTTGGTCTTCCTCTACTATTTGAATCTAGTTGTATCCAGGGAAACCATACATGAGTGATAAGAGCTCATGACCTATAGTGTAATCAATAATCATGTCTATATTTGGTAATGGGAAATTATCTTTTAGATGGTCTTTGTTGAGATCTCTAAAGTTTGTGCAAATTTTGATATCACTAGAAGGTTTTGTAACAGGTATCATGTTTGAAATCCATTTGGAATAGTCAATTGGGTGAATGATTTTTGCTTCTAGAAATTTTTCTAGGCCTGCTTTAACCAAAAAAGCAACTTTGGGGTGCATCTTACAAAGCTTTTACTTGATAGGTTTGGCACTTGGATTCATGACCAAATAGTGCACTACTGGCTTGGGGTCCAACCTTGGCATGTATTGATAGGACCATGCAAAGTGGCCCCACATTTTCATAGAGGACTTAAATGAGAAGATCTACTTGCTCAAGTGGTAGAGAAGTAGTGATATATTTCATATGTTGTATTTCAATCAGATTGATATTGATTGGTCTAGTTTCCTCTATCAAGACTGAAGATATGAGAGGCATATGCTCCTGTGGCGGAAGGATGAAATCTCCCTCCTTTGGAGCCTCTGAGAGGTTTTCATCATTAGATATGGCCTTTATTTTGATTAAATTTTTTGAGTCATTCAATGGTGCCTTAGAGTAGTTTTCACCAGATGATGTTTTTCTTTTTTGTTTCCCTTTTCAATTCAATTTTGCAACTAGAGACTTCCTCTTGCCCAAAGTAACCTACTAGATCTAGTTTGTACACATATATGATGGTGGTGGTAGTTATTTATGTGGTGTTTCTACCCCTATAAATTTAAGGAGTGCATTCTTGATAGAGAATTTGTCAACATGGACAACACATGGTTGATCCCAATCAATGAGTTTGCGGTGAGTGAGTGGTAGGTCTATAAGATTAAGGGATAATTGGCAGAGCATGGATGCTCCTAAGATAATCTCATCAAGGAAAATATCATCATAGGATTTATTTTCTACTTCCTCAAGGATGTCTTCAACCTCAATGAGATTATTTTGGATGTTCGTAGTGGCCCTAGTTATAAGGAGTCCATAGCCTAAGCCCTTTTTTTTTCTTTTCTGGGTATGCTTCTATAGGCTGCTTGATACCTAATTCTAGACTTCCTAGACCACCTCCTTGATAATCCCATTATTGAATGGCCAGGAAATGTGATCATGGCTACTTTTGTTTAAGGTGATTGAGCAACTCTTCACTTTTTGGAGGTGGCTCTTTGTATAGCCATGTGTTAATATCTATAGCAATTTCCTTTCCATCAAGGATACCATTGGTGATGAATGCGATAGGGCCCATCTATTTGAGATGAGAGGTGGTATCTGGCCTTGGTCCTTGATATGTTAGGCACCCATGAGTATGTGGATCAAGTGGTAGAGCACCAAAAGAAAAAGCATCTATGAGACTATATTCACCACAACCTTGGTAGTTGATCTTAACTATGGAAAGAGTGGAGGCTAAAATGGTATTTGAATTGTGGTAGGTGCTAGAGGAACTAGCCGTGGTGTGGAAAATTTAAATTCTAGAAAAATGATTGCTATATAAAGCTCTAATCAAATTGTAATAATAAAAGGGTTCAGGATCTACATAAATGATTATCTTAGTTCTGTTATGTAGAAATTCAATGCACTGATGATATGTGGATGGAATAGCCTTAATGGAATGAATCCATGGGTCACCAAGGAGGATGTTGTATAGAAGGTTAAGATTAGCTATGTGACAAACTATTTCTTGAGTGGTGGGGCCAACTTTGAGAGGGAGTAAGATGGTTCCTTCATTGGTACGCTCCAAGTTGTCATATGCTTTGATGGTGATTACCTCACTAATGATAACTACCTTAGTGTATCTTGCCTTAAAGTCAATCCATTATCTATCATGACCTACTTAATTGCAAATTCAGAAACCATGATAGCTATGTGAAGTGGAAGGATATGATTGGGTTCAACTACTGGGATGCCGATTGTTTGGAAGGAAAAGCACATGATGTAGAAATATGGCCAACCAAGTTGTAGAACTCAGTGGCATTTATGTTAGTGGGGATGCATGACTCATGTAGAGTATTGTTAAGGATCTCTTGATAAAGTGGGCTTGCTCATAAGAGATCTAGAATGGAAATCTAAGCTAGGGTGTTTCCATGGTGTTCTAAGATATTATACTATGGTCCTAATGAGGGTGATCCTGATGAAGGTGTTCTAGATGGAGATGGTCTTGATGGTGCAAAAATAAGTAGGCCAGCTATATTGAGGCAAGCTTGGCGAGTAGTAGCGACACGTTGGGTATATGGGTCTTTGATGTTTATAACATTGATAGATGGTTGAACTTGTGATATGTAACTAATGAGGCTTCCATAGTCCAAATATGCTGGGGTATAGTTTTGAGACTTATCTTAGTTATTGCCTTATTTATTTTGAGCATTGTTTGGTTTGTTAACAAGAGTGTTCATAGGTTCTTTTCTTGTGTTTGTGTTATGAGGAGGAAAAGTGTTTTGATATATCATCAACGCTACATTGGGTGAAGCTTCTCTTTCTATTGTTATCTTTTTCTAGTCAATAAGGTATTGGACATAATCTTTGAGTTGCATACACTTAAGGGTGGTATGTCCTTTCATATGATGGAATTTGTAGACCTCATTATCCTTATACTGGGATGCTTTAGACTAGTTAGGTTCTAAGGGTTCTGTCTGTAGATATCGAACAAGATTATCCTTGGATAGATTTTCAAATATTGCATCAAGGGGCTCCCCCAATGGAGTGTATATGCGTGGTTGTCTTTGAACACATTGTTTAGGTCCAGCCAAAAGTGTGATGACATTAGTTCGATTGTAATGGGTGGGTACTTGCTAATTATTCAGCATAGGTGGTTGCTAATATACAAGGGTTTATTTCAGATAAGGTTGTTATTGAAAAATGTTGTAGGGATGTTAGTAGCTACCCCAATGATATGAACATGTCATGTGTCAGTGACACCATCTATCACCATGTTTTACTTAAGTCCAATACCATCTTTTTTTGTTGCTCAGACCTTGGTCTTCGGTGTTTCCTTTGTAAAGTTTGATGACACCATCCTTGATGAGCCCTTGTTCAAGTCTGATCCCTTTTTCCTTCATGTATTTTTATGTTTGCAAACTATTCATAACCATGTGATAGGAAAGTCTAGGATGTGCATTATTGATGAACATTTTGACAAGGTGATGTTCTAGGATGGTACATGAGATCCTAGTTGTAAGGGTTTGCTAATGTTGTAGGTATTTTGCAAGGCTTTCTCCTCCTTTTTTCTTGGTATGAACTAAGTCTACTATAGATAACTTAATTTTGGCAAGATGAGCATATTGAGCCACAAAGGCTTCAAAAAGAAAAGCAAAGGTGTTAATGGTACCTTGGGGGATATCATAGAACCACTCTAGGGCTGGTCCTCCTAAGCATTTTAGGAACAATTGCATGAGGAATACATCATTATAGGCCACTTCTTGGAAATGCATATAGAATCCTTTGACATGCATGACTAGATCACTTTCCCCCCTAAATTTATCAAACATTGGGTTCTCAAAGTGTTTGGTAAATAGTGTCATTGTGATGGCTTTGTAAAATGGATATGGGCAATGATTTTAAAATTTAAAAGTTTTGGAATCTATCCCATCTTTGAGGGCCCTGAGAGCATTTTTCATTTCCTCCCATTTAGAGTTTATGGTTGGAGGAGTGAATGCCCTTGGTCTAGGTGCTCCTAGTGTGGGACACATAACAGATACTGAAGATTGATATGCAAAATCCTAACCATCATATGGTGTTTGTGGAAAAACATTTTGCACAACTTGTGGGATGGATGGCATGGGTTGTTGGAATGTAGTTTGTACATACTGCTACATCTACTGGGTAGACTATGGATGGGGCTATTGAGTATGAGATTGTTTCAATACTAGATAATTCAGCATAGATGCTTGAGCATATTGTTGGTGTGATGATTGTGGCTAAAAGGGTGGTAGTGTTGGAAGTGTCGAGGCCATGCTTTGGGAATGTGTACATTGCCCAATATATGTTGGTTATGCTCCTACTTGAGAGAGAAACTGAGTATTAATAGGGGCAAGGTAATTAAAATGATGAAAAGTGTTCACAATAGTGAATTGTAGTGGAGGGGTGATTTGGCTATTGCCTAAGGGTAGCATAGAAAAATAGTTGGTGAGTGTGGTAGAGAATAACTTTGAAAAGTGAGGGATGACAATGTCTAAGGCATGGACATGGATGTACTATTGAAGGGGAGGCTAGTAGTAGGCACTTGCACCTTAATAACACCCCAAGGTCCTAAAGGAAATGAGGTTGAAGTATTGTGGCTAGTAAGAAAGGGATTGATAGTAATCTTGAATGGAATGGAAGATGAGGTATTTGACTCTAGTGGTGGCATTCTAGTGGTAATCAGATTAGATGTGTTGTGAGATGGAAGGGAAAAATGTGGTGTTGCTAGATGCAAAAGGAGGAATTTTTTAAACAAGGAGACAAGTAGTGGAAGCAGATATAGATGATACACTTGGTCTTGTTTGAGATGTAGTATTTATTAAGGGTTGAGTGAGGATGGGATGGGTGTTTTTTGGAATTAGAGTAGTCACTTGGGTTGAGCGTATATTTGGGTCTACAAGTTCCATATGTGGTGGTTGGAATCCACTGTTGGGTGAGCAGAAAGGACCGTAAGGGCTACATGAACCTATGAATAGTGGTTTCCATCCGAATAGGGGATGTGTAGGATCCATAATGTTGGGAGGTGGTGGGTGTCCAAACTCAAAGGCATCAACATTATCCCTTAAGAAATTTTCCATGGTGGTTTCCTTATTTTGATCAATGATTGCATTAACAACGGTTGTATGCCTAGGTTGGTTCATGAAAGCATCAATATCTATAGAAGAACCTATGTCTTTAGAGAGTTGTGGTGGAGGATCTAGTGGTGTCATGGAAACTATGCGGTAGTGCTGAGCCCAAGTTGTACTATTGCTATGACAAGGATCCATATCCTTCTTTTTCTGTGTGTTCTTACTGAAATGTCTGGTAAGAAGCATGAAATGTTGATTTTCCCAATGATGGAATAAAATAAGGATGATAATAAGAATATATTATGAAGGGATTTTCCTAAGTGTGACTAGGGTGGACTGGTTTCCTAAGATGCAAACAAAAGTAGGTACAAGTGTGCTTAATGATACTATAGCAACCTAAATGATATGATACTAATTAAGGAAACTATGTTTCCTTTAAAAGTGATCTTGTAAAATATGGTAGTGGTATCAAACCCTAAGGTAGCCAAATGTTTTCTTTCTTGATAGATAAATGAGGATCAAGTGTGTAACCCAGCCTTTGGCTCAAGGTGATGTGGGACCAAAGTTGGAGCCTATCTGAGAAAATGCTTAGTTTCAAGGATAACTATGATGGTGAGATGGATAGAAACTATTTTCAAGGAAAAAATATTTTAAAGAAATGATGCTAAATGCTTCTAAGTAGGTGAATAAATGGTGGAAGATACTAGTTCTTAATGATGCATGTGGAGGATTCTTTGAAAAACTAAGGTTGATTGAAAAATGGGAGGAGGTGATCCTATTTTAAATGTTTGTATGAGGGGGTTGGATCCTTCATGAAGAACTAAACCTATGAGGAAATAATTAATGCGAGAGTTTTTGATAAGGCTATGGTTGATACATTGTCAAAGAGTTAGGTACTAAATTTTGTAATCCCACTTAGTTTGTAATGCAATATCTATGACATCTTTCTCAATTTGGTCTAGCTTGGAAATCCTTGGGTTAGGGGTATGTTTTTTGTGTTTTGCATCTATTTCCTTGTAAACTAGTATTTATGGAAGTTTAAACTTCTTGAACTTAGTCTTGGGTTGGCCTAACATGAGATAACCCCAAGAGATTTGATCATAAATATGGGGTTTTAAAGGTAGTGACTATGCTAAGCATACATTTTGACCTTGGGTTGGGAACATAAATCAATTGAGAAATAGCTAAAAAAAAATGGTAAAGTTAAGTGAAGTGGGAAAAATTAGGCTTTAGGATTTGTTGTGAATGATCTTGCTAACAATACTTTGGTCAAGACTAAGGAGTACCTATTTTTGAAGACAAATATGTTATTTTCGGTTAGGTAAGGTAACTAATAAGGATATTTTTAAAAGAGAAAACATTTGGATTAAGGACAAAGGGTTTGTTTGCAATTGGATTTTTCTATTTAGTGTGGTTTTGAGACAAGTATAGTTTTTAACAAGGTAAGGATAAACCAAGGAGACAAAATGTTGTTGTGAATGAACTTGCTAACAACTGCTTGTATATGAAAAGATGGGTTCTTAAAAAGATAAAATGTGTTATTGTTAGTCAAGTAGGATAGGTAAAAATGATATTTTGAAAAAGGAAAAACTTTTTGGTTTAAGGACAAAGGGTTTATAATTAGGACTTTCTTAGTGGTTTGTTGTTTAGAGGGAACAAGTATAATTTTGGACAAAAGGGAAAGTTGAACCAATGAGATAAAATTTGTTGGGAATGGACTTGCTAATGACTACTTTTTGAAATAAAAAATATGGAATTCTTTTGATATGAGGGATTTATGAGAAAACAATTTCTCAAAGGACAAAGCAACTTTGAGAAAGACAAACAAATGATCTCTATAGCAAAAGGATTTGATAATAACCATAGAATTGTGTATGTTTTACAAGTGCTTTTCATTGGTCTTGAGCACAAGTAAGACAATTCAATCACACACTTTATCCCTAAGTTCAATATTTTTTGTTGCAATATGCTATTCAATGGCCCACAACTTGGTGTCTCTTGATTCTAGTGCAATATGTCCCTCTAATCAAAGAGGTGAGTCGATACAAGAGTTAATCAACAAATGAGACACATGAAAGAATCTTCAAGGCATGGAAAATAAAAGTTCCCCTTCTATGAGAACAATGACCCTTGGAGATGAAACCCAAGTGGCCTTATGCCTCTACCAAGTGAGCACAACGGTGAGTAATCTTAAGGGATGTTGTTTCCCTTGCACCATAAATGAACATACCATGGAAAAAAATCAAGAAACTTTGAGTAAGAGGGTTGTAAATGGGTTTGTGGCATCTCACCAAATGGTTTTTACATATGTGATCCACTTAAGAATCTATTTTGGGCATGCTAAAATTGTGGGAAAGTATTCCCACCTTAGGCTACCCCCGAAAACACACTACCTGAACCTATGTGATAGAGAAAGAAAGTCTACCTTTCCCCTCATTTATATACCAGCCAAAATTCTTATTAGTTTGAGCTTCTCACCAAAGGGGAAGTGCCTCCATCAGGTGGATGAACTTGCTAGAATCACTCCTAGATTGTTGCAGATGATCTTGCTAACAACTTTTGATATATACATCATGTATTTTAAGGTCATAAGATGCAACAAATAGACAAGACACATATTTTCTAGAGGGTGCAATCTTAGAACACATAAGGAACTTGGTTCATTTCTATTTGGACACTTTAGTGCACTAATTTATGGCTTGAAGACACATGTGACTAGCATTCAAAGGTTCTTTCCAAATTAACAATGTCACCAACAAAATAAATTGAGTCAAGAAAAGGAAAATCAAGCATGAAAGCTTTAAAGAGGAGGGAATAAGAGAAAGTTTATTTTTAAGACATTCGAGATTTGATGGATTTATTTTAAGCCCCAAAATTGAAGTGTTTGCACATTATGTTCATTTGCACCTTAAATAAAATGTTCATCACATTGGTTCAATTTTAAACATTTGTCATTCAAGAGTGGGTTATTCACTTAAGCTATTCAAGTAGTCCAAAAAAATGCCCTAAAGACTTCATCATTAATTACATTAAAAAATGAGATTTGTTCAATTTTAAGCCTTGAAACATGGTAATGGTCAACAAAAAGTACAAAAGATCAGTTAGTGTTCTACTCCAAAAATAACACCTACAATAGAGAAATGTTAGAATTTACTGCAAACTAGTAAAAAATTATTGTTAAGTCAACTTTACTAAGAGATTTCTTTATTGTTACAATGGTTAGAAAACAATACAAATTTGACCTAATTTATGAAGAAACTATCTTTCTAGATTCAAGTCTTTGTTTTGTCTTGACCTTTGGATCCTTCTTGATCAAATGTTTCTTTGCACCTTATCTTTCACATGTTCTTGCTCTACCTTTTTGCCTTCACTCACACATCCATTCTTTTCATATATGACTTCTTGCACTTTGTATTCTCAACTTGACCTTTCTTATATATCATAAGCTAAGAAAAATAGGCTTGAATACCCTTTTAAAATACCAAAAAACATCCGAATAGTTAGCTTTAATAAATAAAATATTTGATAATTTCATTCTGCTATCACTCGGTCAACACTAGGATGAGCACTCCATTAATACTTTCACTTATTCATTTCTTGACCACTTAGTCATCACTCTTTGATGGCTGGCCATTTGGTCAATACTACAAGCATGAATCCTTTCATTTGCCAATTGCTCAGTTAATAGTGGAATATCTTCATTACTTGACTTCTTAGTTGATACTAACATTTTTCTAAACACCAATGATAATATACAATTGAAGAATTTTTTACTGTATCGCCTAATATAGTAGTGAAAAATGAATATTAAATATTAAATGAAAATGTGTACAAAACTAAATAGTTAACACTTAATATAGGACAAAGGTTACCACCACAAAAGGAAGAAAACCAACAATGGTAGGCTCCTTATGGTATAACCCATGATGAATTGGATATGTCCCTAATGGGATGGGATGTATATTCATGTGCTCAAGCTTTTGAAGGATGGGGGTTTTTACCAAGTGTGTGTATGGATGAGGGTTGCAACAATGGAGGTATGGATGGATTTCAGCATTAAGATGGTATTTTAGTAGTTTTTAGGCTTTCAAAATAGCATTATAACTTTGCATGAAAGGTGGATGATGTTTTTGAAGGGAGAGGGCTTCATTTACAGGCCAAGGGGTAGAAAGATGGATGGTCAAGATGCAAGGATGAAAAAATAGTAATGGAGGATCAAGATGCACTCAAAGGGGAGCATATGGATTGTACTTTTTTAGAGCCAATAGAGAAGTGACACTTGTCACAAGGAGGATGAGTGTGAGAGGATAGAATAAGGGTTGGTCAAGGAAGTAATGAGGGAGGTTGAATATGTAAGATGGATGTAAGAGTCATAAATGTTGGAGGGTGAGGGTGAGGATGAGTTTGTTGACTTTTAGCTTGGGTTAGCAAGTCTTAACCCTTGCTTAATGTTGTGCACATGTTTAGGAGGTGGGTTAGGCTTAGTTTAGAAAGGGGATTAGGGTGTAAGTGGCCTAGCTTTTATGCCCAATGGGTTAGTTAGGTGGCTAGGTGAGGTTAGTATGGGTGAATGGGTTGGATTAGGGGTAAAGGTTGGGTTTAGAGATGTTTTAAAGGTTTAGATATTTTATTAAATGATTTATTTAATAAAATGGTGATATGGGATTAAATTAAATAGACTTGAGAATTTATTTAATTTAATAGAGGAATAAGGATTTAATTGACAAATTGATTTTGGGTTATCATTTGATTTTATCAATTAGAATATAGTTAATTAAATAACTTAATCAACTAGGAGATGACAATTAATTAATTAATTAATAAATATTTAATCAATAATGTGCTAGGAGATGACTAAATAGGATTACCTATTTGTGTAATCAAATTTAGGTGTCTACATTTACAAAAGTATCATCATATTTTGTTCCAAATCAAATTTCTATGTATATTTAGTTTCACTTGATAAATAATTTGTTCCTTATGTCGTTATTCACGATAGACTATTCTCAGTTATAACTCTATAGCTTAGTAGTCTCTTTGTTCAACATACTATTTTTGGATAGGTGATCTCCTTTTCTAATTGTATATAGAATATCTTGGTATGTACTAAGATTTGGTATAACTATAAAACTCATTCATCTCCTCCTTCATTACTCAATCAATATATGGACTCAGTTATCATGCTCACTTTCATTTGAATTTTTGACACCATTTGGCAATAAGATTATATATGGGAATAAAAAGTATACAAAAAAATTAAGTAAATGATATAAAGAAACTAATTACACCATATTTTTTAACTAGAAAAACCCTTTTTTTAATTTTTCCCTCATGAAATGAACTACACTAAAAATACTCTATAAATATTGTTGACCTAATTAGGATTATATTACATATATTTATTACACGAGTCCTTGTTAAATGAATATACCTTGCTAAAGTTTAGAACCCTACTAGGAGTTATTTTAAAATGGATATCACTACTCATACAATGATATAAAATTTATACAAGAGTTATAGATGCTATACCTAGACTGGTTTTATTGGTATTTTCAATATCTTATTAGTGCTTTGTGTATGTCACATTTGATCATACCCATTGAATACATAATCACATATAACCACCAATACATCAATATACCATCATATATAAATCTTACATGACATAATTATAAGAAAGTTTTACATTACATAGAAAAATATCCTTCTTTTATACCTTTCTAATTAATTTTTCTAGATGGACTTCATGATGAAATGTGCAAAATCTTATCCAAAAAATATTATCAAACCTTTCTAACTAAGGGTTAGTATCTACAATGTCATTTATACATTTCCAAGTAATTGAATTGACAATAAAATTTAGTTCCTTAGTCAAAATGCATGATCTCTCCCTTATACTTTTTACTTTGTGATAATGAGTTGTCTTCATGTTTTCTATCCAAAAAACATTCCAACTAGAATTCTAATACCAATGAACATAATTATATGATCTACAAACTCCATTCTACCATAATACAAAATTATATACATACTACTCTAGTAGAACTCATCGATTAAATTTGCACCTCTACTAACTATATTCTTGGCTTATACTTTAGAAATTTTCATATCAACCAAAAATACATCCAAAATAAACTCCATGGAACTTACATGTATTTGTTGTTTCTATTAATGAAAATATCTATGCAATCATAGTTTCCAACTTGCCAACAATATTTCCCTTTTGCATCGATGGAAACACTTAGTGAAAAATTGAGTAAGTTTAAAAGCTATCAAAACTTTAAAAATCATCCAAAAATAGTACCAAACAAAAAGGTTCCATCTTTATTCCTAATTATCTCAATATTGAAGCAATCATCATGACTTCAAAATTGGTATTATTGATACCAAGAACCCATCATTTTTTATTAGGTCAAAGACTATTTTTGAAGGGACTCCAAAACCCTTTACAAGAGAATTTTGAGGAGGATCTAGATTTTCAATACAAATAGTACTTCCAATAGATAAAGTGTTAAAAATCAATAAACTAAAAGCATCAAAGAAAGAATAATATAAAAATGAAAATCATACTAATCTCTAGTTTCTTAACATAACATAACACTTAAGGACTAAGGCTCACATGAAAAAATAGGGTTTTCCATACTTCCTTAACCTTAATTATTATCCAACCTTCGCTAGCCTAAAAGTGGGTTTTGAAAATGATCCCACTATCTAAAAATAACTTAGAAACAAGATACAAAAAGATAAGTATACTAAACCAAAACATGGCTCAAAAAAACCCCCTAGGGTTTTAGAAGGACCCCTTAACCTTGACATGGGAGTTTAACATGGCTCCAAATATTATCTTCACAAGAAGCCTCAGAGATTGATTAGTTAAAAACTAGACAAAAAATGAGGTTATGATAGGATCCTAAAACCTTGATGGGTTTTTAATTTCCTCCCATAACCAAAAGGATTTATAATCTCTCCAAGCCTTCCAAGAGAGTTTTGAAAGCTAATCTCACACCATTCAACTACAAACTATTATCTAGCAATGCATCTCTATCTCCATTTTCACACTCCTCTTAACATCAATAGAAGAGGATCCTACCTCCATAGGAGAAATCAAGAAAAAATAAACCCACTAGAAAGTAGTGACCTAGTACCAATCTATTTCCACATATTCCACAACTAAGGAAAACTAAATAAATTTATGAAAAACATCTTCTAATATGTTATCCTCCACATATATAGGAGAATCTTATGCCTCTATAGGAAAAATGATAGATTAAATCCATGTCAAAATTGATCCAAACCATAGATGAATTATCACTTAACAACCCTACCTCAATAGGGAAAAACTTCATCTATAAAGGAGCTTCATAAGTGGAAAACTAGATGATAGAAAATGGACCCCATAGGCAATTGAAACAATACAAATATGTCCCAAAAAAAAAAATACCCTAACCAAAGACAAATATAGCAAAGTAAGAGCCCTTAAAAAGTAGCAACAACTATCTTAGCCAAAAAGGTGCAAAAGTGTCAAGAGGAATGAATAGGAAAAAATCCTCCTACAACAAATGTGCTCCAAATAATAGTGGAGACCCAAAGATTAAGGGGAGCACAAAAACCATAAGAAAAATGACCATAAATATAGATGTTAAAACTAGAAAGGCCTTCAAAAAATAGAACACCAAAATTGAAAACTAAAGTACACCACTTTACTCAGAGAACAAGCCCACTAAAAAGGAACAAGTGAGTGTCAAACAAGTACTCAATCAATAAGAAAATGGAGAAGTTCCCAACACATCTAGTACAACAACACTACTATAAAATCCTCATGCTGGAACCATAAAAACCTCTATAAGAAAGATAGCGATAAAATTTAAACCAAACACCCCATAGGCTCCAAAGAGGACCAAACAAAAAAAATAAAATTATCTACTCCCATAAAATAGAAAATAGAAGAAGACCCATGAAAAAAAGCCTCCATGGAAAGGAATTTGATCACAACATAAAAAGGAAAACTAGGTTAGTTATAGAAAAATTAAATAGTAGTTGAAATTATGAGATACAAATTTGAAGAAGGCATTAGTGACAAAAACAACTAAAGATTCCCTTCTAAGAGAATACCCAACATGTACACCATAGATAAGTGGGCATGACAAATGGGACAAAGAAAACCTATTTCTACAACACCCAAACACAATGAATAGCCTAGTAACATAAAAGAATTATAAACAAAAATAACAAACTAATGGAGGATTAACATCCCCTCCTTCACTATCCTCATTTCTAGATATAGACTTAAGAAACTTAAAAAACCTTAGAAACCCTTTCCTAGCTTCCCTACCCACCTCACTCTCCCATTCAAACCTTTTATAATGAGTATCCATAGTTGGATGAAATGTATTCCATAGATCTAAAATTCAAATTCCATATTAACATATCAATAAATATAACCTAGTGTACTTATCAATCAAACTTTTCCCCCCTTGTTTGACAAATTTGAAAAAAGTATACCAATTTGGAATTGTATTGAATGTACAAAAATTATAAAAGGTTTACAATTGAATTTCCAACTAACCTAGTAAACAAAAATTAAGGTGAACAATTAATCAATCCTCTCTTTTATTTATGTATTACTTGAGATAGTAATATTGATTATGTCTAATAAAAAGGAAAAGATTGAACAATAGAAGTCATGAGGAAATGGAAAATATTGTTTATTGTAGAAGAAGGATGAAGGAAGGAGAAAATTTTCAAACTAGATTTGGCAATGGAGGTGATGTTGCAAGAAATAGAATGGGGGCACAAAGGGGAATGGACATTGGAAGAGGTGTGGGGGAAGAAGAGGTGTAGGTTTTGATTCTATTGTTATCTTCTATCTAGAAAGAAAAGATAGCTCCACAACCATCCTTTCCTTAGGTGTGACTTCCAAGGGTGGAATAACTATTAGAGGATCAAAGAGAATAGGTCATAGTGAAGACGAATCTAAGGTGGAAGGCAATAATACTTCTATAAAGGGGGATGGAAAAGACAAAGGCTTGAATCTAGGAGGTTCTAATGATAAGATTTTTGATCTAGTGTCCCAAAAATTATCTTCTTTATTTGGGATTAAACCTTCAGATAAATAATATTTTCCAAAATTTAATATCATTTCTAATCTTAATAAAGCAAGGTACACCATTTATGTTCCTAGTCCTCTTATTGAACATTGGGTTTCTTCAATGGCCTTGCCCTTGGTTGGCAAGTTCACAAGGATACAACCTAATATAGATCATGTTAGATCTTTCATTAGATATAAATGAAATCTAAAAGATCAAATTGATCTAGTAGCTATGCCTAAGGATTTTTTTCTCTTTTGTGTTATTGAATGAGGAAGACTTAGCTAATATTGTGTGTGAGGGTCTATGGATGATGGATAAAGAAACTTTGGCCCTTTAGAAATGGCCTCCAAAACATGGTTTGAATAAATTTTTTTTGATTTTTCCCTTTTTTAGATTCTCCTTCCTAGGCTACCTCTCTAATACTGGAATGAAGATGTTTTTAGATGTCTAGCCAGCGCTTCTAGGTAGCTCCTTTTTATAAATTCCACGATAACTTCTATGTCTTGTTTCATTTATTTTAGAATTTATGTCAATATCAACCAAAATATGGAGATTCATCATGATATTGTCATTCATTCTGAGCTTGGTAAATAGAAGAAAGCATTGGAGTATGAATCATTTCATTTTTGTTATTTCATGTGTAAATAGACTGCTCATTAGGCTATATATGGCCCCTACAATATTTGTAAGGATAAACAATATCTTGTCGATCAATAGAAAAAAAATATGGATAAAAAAGGTTTTATCCAAAATAAAAAATAGGTTAAAAAGTACTTGAATAAATCTTGGAAAATAGTTTTAAAAATAACTCATCCTCTAAACCTTCATCTTGAACTAATCCTCCCATAGTGATTGGTTCATTTTTTTGTATCTAGCCTTAATGGTAACCCCATAGATCCTTAAAAATTGGCCTAGATTTGAGTAGTCCTCTTCTGAGGTCCAGACTAAGGATTTGGTGAGTAGTTCTTCGATTCAAAATTTTGAGGTTTCTAGTTTAGTTTTAATTATTATTATTGAATAAAATAAATACTAAATTGTAGCATATCCAACCATCTCTAACTATGTCATTAAAGTTCATATTATTGCTCATGGAAACACTATTGAAGTTGTAGAGGAGGTAAATATTTCTCCTGTTGAGGAAACCAATTCTATTTTTTTGCAATATTCAAATGAAATTTATGAGATTTTGAAAGAGATAAACCCTTTGAGCCATTTATATTTTCTTCAATCCAATAAACTCTTCTATTAAAAATGTTTTTTTTTTTTTTCCAAGTTCCTTTGGAAATAAATTGGATTCAACAATCATTTAATACCCTAAATGTTAGGGGGGTAGAGATTTGGACTACTTCTCTGAAGATTTCACTATGTTAGATTGGATCCCATTATACATTAGTACATTTGAGCCCTTTTTTGATGGCTAGATGTCACAACTCCAATGGACAATAGTTGCAAAAATAACACTACCTACCATTGCACTTTTGGTGTCAAAAGTACTGATGACGAGGGCATCCATCATAATTTTGACATCAAATGCCATCAAAATCCATAGGGATAGAGAACCCTATAAGTTAGTTAGAGAGGTGGATAATATGTCAACAAAACTTATTTTGGTGTCATAATTGTGACATGCCCATGATAGAATTGCTATACAACTGAGAGTTATCTGTCAGATATATTTCTAATGGATAACGGTCAGTTATATTTTTAAAAAAGATATATATTATCATACATGGAGGGAGACATGAATCTTGGTTCTAAATGATTAATTGCATGGATGGTGGGTCTAATTAAAAGAGAACCATCATGTATCATTCTTCATTCTATGAAGCTTTTATGTATACACCTTCATGCTAGCTTTATTAGAATAACTTCAAAATCATTTTATCCTCAAAACAACACTATGTCAAAATATTCTTTTTATAGAGAAACAAGGTCAATTATGATTATCACCCACCCACCTCTACATAATTCATAGAGGAGTTATGAAATCAACTTTGCAATTTTCTTGAATACAATAGTGAAATGGAAGCTAATTTATTTGAGGAACTATCTTCTTTTGTTAAAGTGGACAACATACATGGATTATCCCCAATATCAACTTCTAAATAGCACAAAGAAGGATTTGAGCTTGAACAAGTCTTATTTTTTTATAATTTGAAGGATCAAAGGATTATTTCATATGAATTGAATACAAGTTCATGCACTTTTCTTATAGATATTCCTATGCATTTTCATCAAGAAAACTCTCTTAAAATATATTCATTATGCAAAATAATACAGATGATTTTGTTAGAGATCAGTTTTGGGATGATACCAACTCATAATTTGGCATAAGACCATCATCTAAGAGCATTACAATTTGTGAACAGCCTGATGAAATAAGAAATCCATTTCAAGTACTAGTTTTTTACCAACAAATAGGTGTTGCAATAGAGGATTAAGACATGGAGTAACAATTTATAAGGAATAGATTGCCAATAAAATATACAAATGCAAACACACACTCAAGATAAGGCACTAAAATTGGACAAATTGTAAAGAACAAAAATTAATAGGCACAAACTTTCAAGTATTCTTTGTTGATAATTTATTTTTTCATTTAGTAGTTTGATATTTGTGGTCACTATTTTGCCTTAAAGAATGCTCAATGTAGCTCCATGAGTATGAAAAAATACTATGATGATGATCTAGATATGAGATGTAAGAATTATGAACCTATCATGAGTGATATAATTTAGGTAGAATGCTGATGATGTACAAGATAATGGATGTAAAGAATAAACTACAAATTTGATGATGGTATGAGTGTGGAGTCAATTTGGAACTATAAGTTTACTATGCATGAAAGTGGATGGCAATTTTAAAAATAAAATGACATTAATACTTTTCTTTAGATAGAATTGCATGATTTGTGAAGAAAAATGAGAGCATTAAATAGGAAATGTAAGGGATCTCCAAAATGAAATACTTGTCTTCCTTGATGACAATTGTTAATGCAAAGGGTGACATGTGAAGGGGAAGCCATGCTCCAATTGTCTTGATGTTAGGAGTTTTATTTATGCATCCTAAAACTCCCTATACCATTTTCTTGTTGTTATAGAAAAAATCATAATTCAATTAATTTATTTCCAAACATCCTAATGTGAAGGACTAAAAATAACAATCCCTAAGAATAGATAATTTTAAGTAACAATATATTATCATAGCAAACCTAAGGGGTGAAATATAATGATAATAGTTAATACTTGTACATCAATATTGATAATTGGTTACAAAGAAACATTCATGCAATTAATGATATTTTACTGTAACATACAATTATAAATGATTATATGAAAATAGTGAAATGTGTTCTCTTGATGTGAATACCTTTAAATTTGAGATAGGAAGACATTTTAAAACATTACGTGATAGACACCTTTTGATTATTGTCCATATAAGTTTGTTTGAAATTAGTTGAATCTACATAAAAATGATTTGAAATCTTAGTACCAGTCATACACACTTTATGGTTCTCATTTATAGTAGGCATTGTATAATGAGTATGATTAAGCCACAAAATAAAAATAGTAGAAGGATAATAAGTGTTGAAGAACATACACTGTAACCACATGACCTCCAATAGTGTAAAGAATATCTATGGCTCTAGTAAAGTAAAGAACTAATATGTTTGGTGCAAATTATTTTACATCTTTAACCTATTTAATTGGAACACATTTGGATTTTCCCTAATTCAAATTAGGCATAGTCAAAACACTTGTCTAGAAAATCATTCATGTAATAATGCAATGTAACCATCTAATTATGGACATAATTAACTAAGAAATTTCAAGAATTCAATCTTTTCTATTTTAAATGTATATTTGTGAGATACATTGCTACTTCATTTTTTTGTTATGCAAGGTCCTTTTCCTCTATATAGAACTAGTCTTTTGCATAAAGATCTTTAGTGATTCAAACATCTTGCTAGTGCACTTTGAAGAGAAACTTCTATATAAACAACTAGATGACAATGGAAAAGTTTGAAATAACTAGAGTCACTTTTATATGGGTCCATTAGCCTCTAGTTGTTTAGGCATCAGGTTCAATTAGAGTGATTTATGATCTTCTTGTCCAACAACATACAATCTTAGGTTGCTAGTTTTACCTCCAATGATTGGGTCCTTCCCATCTATACATTTAATTATGTTATGTCAAAATAACAAAGATGAATGTAATATTAGGAATGTGAAGATATGGAAATAATACTTCACCATGAAACAATTATATAATTTCAATTTTTTTCTCTACTTAGCAAGTTGTACCTACTATTAAAAAAACATTCAGTACCAATATCTAAAGAAATATTTAGGAAAATCCATAAGTATGTCTAAAAAATTATATTATTTCTAAGTTTTTTGAATAACTGAGGGGGATGTCTTTACCTTTCATTTTGTTTATGTCTTTGGATTCTATCCCTCCCATCCAAAATAAGATTCTTCCATTCTCAATCAAGAATGCACTTCTTGCTACATTCCATATGCATGGACAATAGGTGGAGCTAGAAAAATGCACCACTAAATTTTTTTTAATAGGTCTATAATTATTTTAATTTATAGACCATCATGAATGTTAGAACTCTGGTAGTTATGGCCAATAGAATGTCCTTAGCAAGCCAACAAATAAAAATTATTTAATTTCTTGCATGTTAAGTGTTAGTGTAAATTATTATTATTTACACTTTACCTAAGTTTACTTAGATAAATGTATTATTTAATAGTTTTTTATCTAGGAGTAAGTGTACTTTTAGATGTTGACTTGTTGACAATACATGAGTTTGCACCTACCTTTTCATACTTATCCTCTTGTGTACATGG
The DNA here is from genome assembly GCA_028749045.1 of Cupressus sempervirens. Taxonomy (NCBI): domain Eukaryota; kingdom Viridiplantae; phylum Streptophyta; class Pinopsida; order Cupressales; family Cupressaceae; genus Cupressus; species Cupressus sempervirens. Next base: position 321,065,235 of record CM053792.1, on the reverse strand, counting down.
AGGATAATCCACTTTTCATGGACACATAGTTGTCATGCTTATGTCCTAGCTCTTTCTAGCTCATTCTAGAAACATCCTAGAGGCCTTTATAAATAGGCTCTCCTAGTGTATTTTTGTACAACAGTTTCATTTTTTATTGTTGGAATATATTTTCTCTCACACCATTGAGATTCTCCAAGCCCTACCTTTCCTTCTTTATTTTCTCTTCAGTAGGTTATTTGCATGTAGGTGATCTTGCTAGTCTATGTAGTTGGTTTTCAAAACTTGTACATGGTATCAAAGCATCCCTATGACTTCCTAGTTTGAAGATTTTTGAAGCTGCATTTTGGAGAGACAAACACTAGCTTGTTTGAGCTTCTTTTCTTTGATTAGGCAGAAGTGCATCTTTTTAGGGCATTTTGGGCAAACATGGATGCTACTATTGCACTTAGAAAGTCTAGTACAGTCAAATTTCATATAATTTTTTTGAATTTTGGACACTATAGCTTCAGGAAAAAAAAAATTGGCCTCTCAGATGCCCGTACAAATGAAATCTCAAAAAACTAAAAATAAAAGAAATTAAAAGAGTGGTCACATAGGCGGCTTTGCCTGGTAGCCACAGCCCAACTACCCTAGCACCACCAAAGCAAAACCCATGCTCTGATCATGCCCAACTAACACTGACCACACAACTGCAGTACATCCCTCTCTTGGGCATTGCCAATGGCCCATCATCTAGCTACCAAGTATCTGCCTCCACCGTCGAGTAGAGCCCATTTGCCACTACCACCAGTGGTGCTCCACCTAGCCCCTACCACCAATGCTGATGCAAGTTTTCAATCATGATGTCACCTTTGTGACCAGTGACATAATTTTCTAACTGACATCTTTGCTCCTACTAATGTTATTTTCTAGTAGGGTGACATCACTATCTACCTGTTGACATCAGCTTTCTAGTAGACAAATTTTTTTTCTGGCAACAACTAGTTGATGGTTGTATGAGCATCACATTTTTTGCAATGACTTTAGTTTTCTAGAGAGCTTGATTTTGGAGCAACAATTGGTTTTTTAGCCATAACTTGAGCATATGGAGGTCTTTTTTTATCTAAAATAAGTGATGGAAAGATGGTTTCAAGATGGAGACAATGATGCTAGTTTCATATCATTCCAAGTCTATTTGAGCTTCCATTTTTGGAATTGAAGTAGGGGCTTTAGTTTCCTCCCTCTCTACATCCAAAATCTAGGTTCTCTTCTCAATTTTTTTGCTTTCTATAGTTGTTTCTTTGGTATTTGATGTATATCTTTATACATTGTGGGGGGCCATTTTCTTTTATGTAATTTACTTTAGAATAGACCCTTCTACTTCTATCTTCTTCTCTCAATGTCAGATCCTTCTGTGACCCAACTCACACCACACAACTATCACACCTAGAAAGCACAAATGACTAGGCTTCTTATGTCATGAGGCTTATGGCCATGTCTATATGAGAACCAACCTATTCTATAGTGCCCTTTTGAGGTTCTTTAACACAATAAAAAAATGGAGAAAGCCATGGGATTGATTGCACTAAAAATCTTAGATAGTCTCTTATTTTACTTGGATGGTTTGACCACTCCTTGAGATATTTGGAACAAGTTTCACAACTTATTCCCCACCATTGAGGACTTCCTGATGAAGTTAAAATCTCTACATAAAATTTTGCAAGGACATGGGAAAAACAAAATAAATGATGAGTGTACTCTTTTGATAGTCCCAAAGTTATGAGGAGAGTATCACATCTTCTCTTCCACTTTCTACTTCATTATGGATGCCTTGAGTAACAAAGATTAGATGCCTTCTTTTGAGACATTTTGTGATTGGTTAACATGGGAATATGCAAAGATTGAATAGGTGGATTCCTTTGGCTCCTCTAGTCAAGCATTAGTTGCTCACTCTTCTAAGGGGAAATAAAAAAACAAAGCCAAACTGAAGAAAGATACACTAAAAATTGATTCTACACCTCTATGTAACCCTCCCAAGGGTAAAGATTCTTTGAAGTCTACTACGTCTACCTCCAAGACTAAGAAGAAACTAGTTGAGACCTATAGCTTTTGTGGCAAGGATGGACATCCCATTTCTTCGTATTGGAAATGTTTGGAGGCTTTAGAGGAATCCATGTAGGAGCATCACATATTAGCTTCTAAGTCAGCATTCCCACTACAAGGAAAGGTCACACACTTACTACTTGAGCTATGAATTCTAGGCTTACTCGGATTCTTGATTCTAAAGCCTCTCACCATATGAAAAACACTATGAAGTTGGTCACCTAACTTGCTCCTTGTGCTACTGGGTTTTGGTTTTGTTGCACTAGCCAGGGGGGTAAAAGAAGAAACCTGTGTCACCCTTTTGTAAAGGAAAGGCTAACAAAAGTATAATTGTTCACCTTCAATAACATAAAATTGGTATTCTTATTTTGAATTTGAAAATGAAGTAAATGAATGAAATGTGTAGAAATAGATGACATTTAGGATTATAATTTTTAAAAATGATTTGGAATAAGAATTCATACATTTTCCTAATTTTTATACATAATTTTTTAGCTATTGAAAAATATTGAAAGTTAGGGATCTAGTTCCCACCACAAAATTATATGGAAATAAACTTATTTAACTTTGATCTCAAACCTTGTTATAGATAACATACTTAGCTAGAGCATACAAAAATAAAAATTGGCTTTAGTCCTATATTTTCTCTTTTATAATGATTCAAATTTCAACTCACCTAAAATCAATAGTTTTCATCTCCCACCACATTTTTCTAAATGAATTTATTCTAACCAGGACAAAATTTATATATTCTAGAAGAGGACTCTCTCATCTAGAACATCACAATATTTTTTAATTTTTTTGATATGATTTAAACTTTTTTTCTTTGTCAAAATTAACATCTTTTTAAGTGTTAAAATACATGCTTGTAGAATTTTTTAATTACAATATACTATATCTAATTAAAACATTATAAAATATATATGAAAATGTTCTTGACTATAACCTCTATAAAATACTATTTATATGTTATTAAAAAAAATCATAAAATATAGTAAGAGTGACTGAAATGCCACTTGTTTGAATTAATTTAATTTTTGTAGTAATTAGATACAAACTAGTATAAAAAATGCATTTAATACACATTTTCAATTGGAAAATGTGTGATACCATATCTAACTTAGCTAGAATGAATTTATCTAGATCATATGTTTGAAAAAAAAAAATATTTTTAGATGTAAATACTCAAATTCCATTGTTTTGATAAGTTAGCCTAAAAGGTGACACAACTTTGTACTTTTACCTAGGGGTTCTCTTCAGGATGTTCCTTTTGTTCCTAACATTTCAATGAAGCTATCATCCATTTATTAGATTTTCCACTGTAGCTTTGGTAAGACAATTGTGTTCTCACCATATGATGTGGTTATTTAGGACATACATGATTCTTGGATGATTATGTCTACTAGGAGTGTTGACTTAGCATCTTGCCACTACAGATTTGATGGATTTGAATCTTCTAATGACACAAGTTCATGTCTTGTTGCAAATGCAAATTTAGTAAGTAGACTTTGGCACGAGAATTTTGGCCATGTCAATTATAGATATCTTTAGCAAATGAGTACACAGGAACTTGTTCTTGGGCTTCCCTAGATTTCTTATATAGATGGTGTTTGTCAAGGTTATGCACTTGAAAAGAAACATAGGGATTCTTTTCCACATGGATGAACCATTTTTGGTTTGGCACCTTCAAAGTTGATTCATAGTGAACTTGTGTCATTCCCGACTCCTCTTTCCAATGCTAGAGATGTGCTTACTTGCATTGATGAATTCTCCAAATGCACATGGTTGTACCTTTTGAAGTACAAGTCTAATGTGTTTGAGTTATTTTGAGACTTCAAGACATTTGTAGAGAAGCAATTTGGTCTTTCTAGTCAGCAAATATACATAGATAATGGTAGGAGTATGTGAACCAAGCTTTTAGGGATTTTTTTGTTGAAAATGGTCTTTAGCATTATTTTTTAGTGCCCTACACCCCTCAACAAAATGGTGTGGTAGAGAGAAACAATAGAACACTTTGGGAAATGGCTAATTGTATTATTTAGTCTAGGTCCATGGATTCATGTTTTTGGGTAGAGGTAGTCAATTATGCCAACTACATTCAAAATTGGATACCTCACAAGGCCATTTGACATATGACTACTAAGGAGGCTTGGTCTCATGTCAAGCCTAATGTATCCTCATTCTAAGTGTTTGGTAGTAAAACATGGGCATTTGTACCTGATGCTTAGAGGAGAGCAATGGAGCAGAAGAGCCAACCCCTCATTTTTGTTGGCTACTACAAGGATGTTATGACATATAGGTTGTTTAATCATGATTATAGAGAGGTCCTATTCGATGGGATATCCAGTTTGATGAGAGCCTTCCTCTAGTCCTTACCTTGCCTCCAGAGTCCATTTCACTTACCACTACTCCCTCATCCTCTCCAATCTCTTTTTTGGATGATGAGGATGATGATCTTGGTGATCCCCATTTACCTCCACCATGGGATCCTCTACAGATGCCTAAATGGGCTTGAGCTACAATTGAGGCTGCAAGATCTCTAGCCGGTGCGCCTTCCACTTCCTATCACACCTAATCTCATATTGTGGGTTCTAGTCTTCTTAGTCACACTATTTGTGATGTTCCTCAAACATTTGTAGTAGTGACAAGACATTTAGAGTAGGACCGTGCCATGGAGGAGGAGTATTCTTCTTGATGACAAATCATACTAAGGATCATTGTACTCTTCCTAAGGGAAGAAAGCTAGTGCAATGCAAATGGATATATCATTCTAAGTTTGGTGCTAATGTTTTGATTGATAAGTACAAGGCTCAACTTGTTGTGAATGATTTTTCATAGGTTGAGGGTATTGACTACACTGAGACATTTGCCTCTATGACCAAGATGAATTCTATTCGCCTTGTCTTATCCCTCATAGCTTCACATGGATTGCCCATTTTTTAGATGGATGCAAAGAGTGTCTTCTTGCATGGTGATCTCACTAAGGAAATTTACATGGAGTAGCCTCAAGTATTGTACAGGATTCACCCTTGGTTTGGAGACTTCAAGAGTCATTGTATGGTCTCAAATAGGCCCCCCAAGCTTCGTATAGGAAGTTGGACTCCTTTCTACTTTCTATAGGCTTCACCTACTACCATTCTGATCCTACAGTGTACATTTAGTGTTTTGGAATAGAGATTTTGATTCTTGTCATATATGTTGATGATCTTATCCTCATAGGTAGCTCATCCTCTATGCTTCAGGATGTTAAGTGTGCATTGATGGACTAGTTTGAGATGACTAGTCTTGGCATGTTACATTATTTTCTTTGTTAATAGATTGTTCAATGCTCTACTAGGATTTTTGTTTATCAGTAGAAGTATGCTCTTGACATACTTGTTTGCTTTGACATACTTGGTTGCAAGCCTACTCCAACACCTTTTCAATTTCATGTTACCTTGTCTACCTCCTACTCTTCACCTTTAGTGGATGCCACTTTGTACCAATAGTTGGTTGGCAGCTTGTTGTACCTAACACACACTCATCCTAATCTCTCCTTTTTTATTGGTCTTGTCTCTTAGTTTTCCCAAGAGCCTCATAAGAGTCATTAGCAGGCTACCAAGCACATTTTGAGATACATTTAGGGCACACATATGCATTGAATTCATTACACATCATAGACTCTTCACATTGTTGGCTACACTAACTTAGATTGGGCCCATGATGTTGATGATCACAAGTCTACTTTTGGCTTTATTTCTTTTCTTGGCTCTAGTCCTATCACATGGTCATGCAAAAAGTAGCATACTTACACACTTTCATCTTTAGAGGCTATGTATAGAGCAATAGTGCTTGCTAGTCAAGAGATTTTGTTGCTTTGGAAATTAATGACTAAGTTTGGCTTTCCTCTAGATCATCCCACTATTTTGTGGTGCAATAATTAGAGTGCTATTCATATTTCCCACAACTCAATGGAGCATCAATGCACTTCATTTATCAACTGATATAGGATGGTATTATCTCTTTGGAGTACATTCTCACTGATGCATAGGTTGTTGAAACCTTTACCAAACCTTTTACATCTCCATGCTATCTTTAGTTGTGGTCTATGCCTTGGGCTATAGAGATTTTCCTTGGGGGGTCTTTTTGAAGCCTTCCTTTATGTTTTTTTAGCATATTTGTACTTATCTCTTTTTGGGGGTGGGATTTTTCCATCAGGTTTTCCCTCTTTCCCCATTTTTAGCGGTTGCATTTCATTGCATTTGTACAAGGGTACCTAACATGGCCTAGTTGTTAGGACCCATTATGTAATTTCATCATAGCTTTTGTAAGCTTAAGTACATTCTCCTAAGTTTCACTTAAGGGGGTGTGTTACTATAAATTATTATTACTTACACGTTACTTAAGTTTACTTAGTTAAATGTATTATTTATTAGTTTTTTGTCTAGGAGTATTCATACTCTTATGTGTTGACTTGTTGACAACACAGGAGTTTGCACCTACCTTATCATACTTATCATCTCATCTACATGGAGGATAATCCACTTTTCATGGACATATGCTTAGTTTCCATGCTTATCTCCTAGCTCTTTCTAGCTCATTCTAAAAACATCCTAGAAGCCTTTATAAATAGGCTCTCCTAGTGTAATTTTGTATAACAATTTCATTTTTCACTGTTGGAATATATTTTCTCTCACATCGTTGAGATTCTCCAAGCCCTAGCTTTCCTTCTTTGGTTTTTGTTCAATAGGTTATTTGCATGCAGGTGGTCTTGGCAATTTGTAAAGTTGATTTTCACAACTTCTACATTAAGGACATTACACATGCCTATAAGAGTCAAAATTACAATGTCCATGATGGTCTATAAGATAAAATACCTAATTAAAGATATATATCAAAAATTAAAACCTATTGTATTTATAAGCTCCACCTAATATGCTATGCATATGAATTCAGAATGCATATTGAACTATGTGCCTCCTTCTACATTGTTTGAGACCAAGAGATTGTCCTAGTTAACATCTAAAATTAGCACCATATTTACTATTGCATTCCTATTGAAATAAAAATAGAATAAACCTTCAATTTACCCTACTCTGAAGATTACCATTAAAAATATAATGTTATCAATTTATTTACTACTACATGCGTATTGAAATCATATAGACAAGATATGTGAACTATTTTATAGAATGCCTCAAAGAAATTTCACTGCAATTTTTTCCAATTTTTTCTTTGTCACACTGCCTATCCAATATTTTCCATAGTGTCTCTATTACATTCTTTCCAATATGTATACTATCAAAAAAATGCATAATTTTTAGCTTCTCATAGTAGGGAAGCCTACTAAATGTTTTGGGATAACACTTTAGTCTCTTTGGAAGGTGGTTAGTGGTAACTTGATGACCTTCATGATCATTAATTACATAATTAGCCAAAAAAAAACAATAAAAAAATATATTTCCTAAACATAAATTATTAGGTGGAATGATAATATCTCAAATTCTATTATACTTTAACTATCATAGATGAGGTTTCATTCTTCATGGCTTTGATTTAGTCTCTTTTTTCCCATTGAAATGATGTTTTCTGCACTTCGATGCTAGTGATTTATGTAAAGGAATTGCAAATACTCATCAACCATCTATTTTCTTAAACATTTGGGATGATGAGATTTCATTTTTGGACCATACATTGGACATGTAAAATTTCCCTTTATTTGAAGACCTACACAATAACAATACAAGTGGATTAGATATGTTAATTGCTAGAATTAAAATTATTGTGTACAACTAGAATTCAACATAACATACCACATACATGTGTCAAGCCTAGGGCATCATGAATTTTCCACACAAGCATTGCATGGAATTGAAATTATCTTAGTCCAATTGGTCTAGAGATGTCATACATAGTGAAACCATTCCATAACACCAACAACACATTGAGAAGAGGTGCAATATATACATTTATATCTTTCACTTGGTACATACCTAGTTGAATGAATAACAACATTCGATAATTATTGTGGTCATTTCACTCCAAGAATTATAATTACATGTAGATAAAAATAAAATAATTAAATAACAAGAACAATCATTTCCAACATTATGTACTCCCTCTTTATTGATGTGTCCAAAGAGGAAGGTTATTCTTGATAAAAAAATTAGGTCACACCGAGTAAATAGATATCATATCTCCAAATGGATTGACATCATCTACTACTATAAAAAGCTTGATATCTTGAGGTTTGTTCTTTAAAATGTGAACACTTTCCTCTAAGTCCATAAATACTAAACCATCTATGGGCATTCTAATAATGTCATCTCAAATTGTGTTGAGTGCATGGTAATCCATAAATTGTGCCATGCTACTTCACCTGAATAATTGTTTCAAACATGGAATGATAGGGATGTAATGAAGAACCTTGCAAGGAACCATTTTTTTTATTTGATTATCTTCATATCTCCTTGTATGGTATGTAAGGAATTATGATTCATAATCATGTTCATTATGATAAATAACATGAGCTTTGGGATAAGCATCTATTTCTTGATACTCCATTCCAATATGTTTCATAGTGGCACATAATTCTTGGTACAAGTTGAGGAGAACATTTCCTGGTGGTAACAAAAACACACCTAACAATCTTAATGGTACATGTTTCACCTTTTATAGACTATAATAATGTCTCTGACAAGCCTTAGCATACATGGCATTTCAATGTTGGATAAATCATTCATAACCTTCAAATTCACCAACAAAAATATAAAAAAGAGAAGAGTAGATTGGGATCCTTCATAAAATTATGTGTTTTCATTCTCAAGTAGAGGTATATCATGGATAGTCTCAATATAATCCTCATCATAATCATCATTATCATCAACAAAACCAGTACCAAATGTGTCAAGGATCATTGCAATTGTTCCATCATTTCCAAATGTGTTTTATGGTGTATGATCATCATCTTCCATGGGATCATGATCTTCAGCTTCAATACTCACACCTCTATATTCCTTTATATTCAAACCCCTATGTTCCTCTTAGTTGTGGTGGTCTATATCATGTACTACCTTAGGTAGATTTATCTATATAAGAATGATGATAATCAAACCCCCTTTCAATGTGATAATCAAACCCCTTTTCATGGTTCATATGTATATTAATTGTGAAAACAATACAACAAACAACATACCAATGGATAGTAATCAAACCCACCTTTAATGTGACTATTCTTCATACAATGTCTCTTTGTTGGTTTTATTTTTATTCTTCTTGTCTTTAAGTCATTACAACTCTTACATGGACAATAACATTTGTCATTGCCTTCTCTTTGAAGTTAGACAACAATCTAGTGATTGTCTCCATTTTTTGATCAAATTCACTTGTATTATTTGACATGATCCTTCTTCATAGGAATAACTTATGCTTGTACCCTTATTTAATTGGTTGTACTTGCTAGATCTATCATTGATAACCATTTCATTATACACATTTACATTATAGAGAAAACCTTGAAAAAAATTGGTCATTGTGTACCTACTATTTATATCTGCACATATGGTTTTGAAAGAAAAAAATTAGAGTACTTAATGTATATATCTACAAATTAAAATTGGAGATGTTGTACTTAATTTATATATATGCACATATGGTTTTCAAAAAGAAAAAAAATTGGTTTACTTAATGTGTATATCTAAAAAAAAATGGATGTATTGTCCTTAATGTTTATATCTTCACATATGGTTTTGACAGAAAATGGTCACTCTATTTTCTTGTGGTGAGAACTCTTTAGTTGTGACCAAAAATATATTTTAAAAAATGACATGTTATGGTAGGTTTTGTAAATGCTATGTTAATTTATAAATTTAACTTTATCGCATAATGATTATTTGACCCATGTCATTCACCTTTTCAATTACATCATACATTGTCAAGTATGCCTTCCCCTAAGTTACAATTTAAATGATTACAATACCATTATTAATTCAATTTAGTCTTTATTAATCATATTACTTGTATTTCAAGAATCACTTCAAGTCACATCTATAGAGTTTGACCACATCAGGCTAGTATCAAATTCTACTATGAAGTTGTGAATTTAGAATGGTAAACAAGCCTTTAATCTGGTTCTCTTGGAACTATCTTATATGGCACATATTCTTTAGGCATCTTCCCACTCCTTAAAAATGCTAGGACTTTATTTCAGTTCTCTTATTTTTATCTTATATGGCTTGATTTTTTTTGTTAAGGCTGATTTATGCATTTTCTTAAGATTACCTCCAATAACCATCCCAATTGCTTGATTTATCTTTTTTTATTTGAAGTAGTTGTGTTTCTAACCAAGATAGAAGAAGTGATTCTCTCTTTCTGATATCCATATTTAGAGCTTCTTAATCAAGTACATGCATGTATCAGTAGGGAAGAAATATGGTTAATGCAATTGACACTATTAATTAAATAATTGATGTGATGGAATCAATCACAAATCACCATTTGGAATAAATCCAATAGATTTTGTGAATGGAATAAATAAACTCTCCATGACAAATTAGTAAAAAAGTTATCAAATCTCCAAAAGAGAGTTCACCCATCTTGGAAAAAATTAACAAGGGATTGAAATTAACATTTTTTCTAGTCATGTCTAAAGATGTAAATGAATCTAAACCACAACATGTATTTAGACTATTGATTTTTTTTTGGGAGCATATATTTTCACTAGTCATGTCAAAATTTTCATAAATAAGCCCATTTTTTGTTATGATGTGTAGAACAGATCAGCAATTAGCATTGTAAAATTTCTCTTTAGCATCATATTCATAGAGTGAAGCTATAACTTTAAATGTAGGCTCTTGGATGCCTTCTTGGATATCAAATTCTTTCATACCAAAAAGAACCTCAATTTAGTCCTATCCAACACACTAGATTTTGTAATTTTATCGATGAATTCAGACTCAAAATTAATTTTTTTCTTCTTGATATATTTCTCCTCCTTTATACATTATTTTTCTTATGTGAAGAAGTTATAGATGCATCTGTAGGGACCTTAACCTTAATAGATTTTTTATTCTTAGTTGAAATAGATTTTTAACTCTTAGTTGAACAAGAATGTCTAACTTTAGAATATGCTTCTTTAGCCAATACTGACTTTTTGTATTTACTAAGACTAGGAACACCTTATTACTTGGTTTTTGTCTAAGTTAGACTTATCCTCCAAATTTTTTGGCATTCTTCTTCTTTGATATCGTGACTCTCTTCCTTTGGCCCTAACCTTCTTACCATAATATATAAAAATAAAATCCTTTGGTGGTAAATTAATATGGAAAATGTATTCTAGAGAATATAATAAGTTGTGTCAGAATTTGTAGCAAAATTATCTAGATAATAAATGTCCTTCAAGATTATTCTCTATTTTAGACACCCGTAAAGGTTCAATTATATGGGATTTTATGATGACATCTAGAGATATCATGGTTGAGTATATTACCTAGGAGGTAAACAATGGTGAGAAAGCTTAGTTCTAGATAGATTCTTGGAATGGTGCACCTCCCCTAATTCAATCTATGCTAGTTGAAAACATGGTTACATCCTCAAAAAGCAATTGGGGTAGATATCTAGTTGATTTTGTTTCAGCAATCTGTTTGTTTTCTAGGAGATTGATTTGGAAGGATCTGTGTGAGTTTTCTATTACACCCCATGATAGAGATAGATTATCAAAAGTATTTTTAGAAAAAGTGGTTTATTTGTCAAGTAAGGGGGATAATCTAGTTTGGGCTCCTAGAAAAGATGGTACATATTCTATCAAAGAAGGTACACATTCTATGGTACATATTTCCAACCATTTAATTGCATATTTTTTAATAAAGAACATGAATGTGTTGATCATTTATTCTTGAATTTCCCTTTTGCATAGCAATGTTGGTTATTTTCTCTTGAAAAAATACAATATTTCACTCATCTAACTAATAAAATATGGGATCATTTTTCAATCTTGACTATAATTATATACACTTGTGGAAATGGAATAAGATAATATTATATCATACTTCTTCTTCCATTGAATTTGTTCTCATGGATCTAGAAAGGTCAATGTCTTAAGTGGTCAATGCTAGTCATTCAAAAGTAAGATTTAATCCAACCTTGTCTAATTGGGACAACATTATTATTCATGATTATAATGGTATTACTATGCCAATAGGTTGGTGGCATAAACCTCAAGCAGAAAATACACAAGATAGTCCAATAATTGAATGGAAACCCCCTATCCTTGGGCTTGCTAAAATCAATTTAGATGGTTCTTCTTGGGGTAATTCTGGAATGTCATGTGTCATAGTATGCATTAGAGATCATCATGGTGAAGTGTGTGTTATTAAATCTTCTCCCCTTCCTTAAGTTATGAACAACATTGTAGAAGCTCATGCTCTATTTCATGGATTAGTCTAAGAAAACAATGGTGGTTTTCAGAATATTTAGGAGGAAGGTGATTCTATGGTTATTATCAATGCCCATATCAATAGAAAATCACAAAATTGGCAGTTAGCATATATTTTACAACAAATTTGGCAGCTATTAGATTCTTTTGAAGAGGTTTGCATTTCACACACTCTTCATGAAGGTAATGCCTTGGAAAATTATTTAGAAAATTTGGGATGTGATGACTTGAATATCATATCTTTAAATATAGTTGATAATATTACTAAGGACAATGAGATGCATAGACTAATTTTAGTTGATAAAAATCTGTGTTAAAGGGAAAGATTGAAGTCATTCCAGTGTATGGGTATGTATTCTCCATGATATTATCTATGTGTATTAGACAAGAATGCCAAGTTCTTTACTAGTTCCTTCATGGTTGAGCCATCAAATTAGTATACACACATGCATGCATGCACGCACGTGCGCGCGCGCGCGCGCACACAAACACACACACACACACACACACACACACATGTATGTATGTATGTATGTATATATAGATACACACACACATTTATATATATCCATACATACATACATATATTGGTTAGTCCACTTTTGCCTAAGAAATATATAAAGAATTTAAAAGAAATAAAATGAAAAACCTTCTTACCATGATTTTCATAAGTCTCTTTTCTATTTATAAACCAATCTTTTTTCAAATTGAGCATCCTCACTAGTTATGTTACAATTTAACATCAAATCTCCAACCTCTTTCATATGAACATTAGATCATGATGCAGAGTAAGCATTTTTGGTGTAAACACATACTTTACTATTTACACTTACTTAAGTTTACTTAGGTTAATGCATTATTTTATTATTTTGCATTATTTTATTATTTTTATTTGTGAGACACTTAGGAGTTTGCACGCCTGTTGAGATGTCATGTAGACAACACAGGAGTACGCAACTCTATTTAAGCACATGGTGTCTACAACACTGTTTTGTGTGTCCCACCCTTGTAGACTTATCCTCACATCACTGCACTTACTTCCGTGCTTAATAGAGGATAACCCATATCTGGTGGACATGTGTTTGGTTGTTTGAACATCATGGTGCTAACTTCTATGCATTCTAGAAGCTCTCTTGAGGCCTTTATATTTAGACACTCCTAGTGTACTCTTGTACTAAGTTATTGAATACATTGTTATTTTGATCATACTCTGTCTACTTTGGTCTACTGTGTGCTTGTGTTTGAGTTCTTAGTTCTTGGGTGAATTTTTCCCTTAGAAAAATTCTTACATGGTATTAGAGCATAGAGATTTTCTTATCACAAGCCGTTCGAGACCTCTTGTTTGCTTCATCACCTCAGCCTGAATCTGGAGTGGTGCAGAAATTGGGAATGTCCAGCACCAGATATGACCTCTCCATTGCATCTGGAATGTTGAACCGATGAAAATCAACTATAAGCACGCCTACCTTGGCCCAAAATCGACCGTGAGGCAAATTGTTTTTGCAAATCAGAACTCGAAGGCCCTAATTTGCGTTATGAGTATGGTCATTTTCGTAGATTTATGAATTCATTTTTGGATCTGCACTTATTTTCTCTGTATTACCTATATTTCCCTCATCTTTTTCTTGCAATTTTCTGGAATTTTTTTTTTTATCCCTACAAGCTACTAGTAAAGGATAATATTTGTGCATTACCAAGCTATGAGCTCCCGGCCTACATAGCAAATATTTTATTTTATTTGTAGGGAATTTATTAAGCAGACCATACCTGTGATAGCCTGCAAATTTCATCCAACACATTCTGGCACCGAAGGCACATTACCATCAGCGAATGTCATACTAACAATCACCAAATTACTGGCTCCGACCTTGTAACCAGCGGCATACTCCACTGATCCGGTAGGCTTCTCTGTTTTAACAAGCAGCGCAGTTGAGTTATAAACATTTCAAACTCTCCCGTGGGCTGCATGTAGGATAAACACCACATCTCTGGTAGCGGAAAACCAAACTCTGACATGGGTTTAACCATTCCTCGATAGCGTTTTACATTCTCTAGCAGCACTCATAAATTACTCCGATGATAGCAAAAAGGTTTCCTGCCCATGCAACTACGATTCTCCGATAGGGTTTACACAGTCCAACAACCGCACGACATCTCCTGACGATACGATAGAACAGTCCAGCACTGTAATCACGAACCCCAGTGATCACGAGGCACCTCCACCTGCTTCGACTGGCGCCATGTGGCAAAATCTACCAAAAATTTTGTACGTCCCACCTTGCCACGTGGCATCTACAAACATGCCCATGCATACTACACACGGACCGTGGACTCAACAGAGCCCTCCCACGGTGGAAGTCATCCCGTCAGCATAACAATCAGTGCTGACCTGTCATCCTGCATTTGTGACAGCTAAACAGGCCCACGTGGCTGAATCTTGTATTGCCCAATCAGTCAAGCATCCACATAAGCCCAGACCTACCACATGCCACATGGAATTCAATATTGCCACGTTTGTCGTACAAGTTGCAAGCACAAATGAAGCAAAAGTTAATCCAAACTTCTACACCACCCCAACCTTCAGAAGGGATTGTTTGATTGTTTAGTCCACTTCCATAGAGAATATTTTAATTAAACAAACTCTCCAACAAGGTTCTAATCTAAAATCCTAAAAAAAGACACAAAACCCAACTACACCCAACTTGGTGCAAATAAGGTTTACTACCCCAAATTGGCAAAATGGGGATTTTGATGTTCTTAGCCTTCCTATCATCAAACAAGGCTAGAAACGACTCAAACTTGACCACAAAAAGGCAAATCATCTATTGTTAGTGTAGTTTTTTATTTTTCCTATTTTGCTAAGTTTTCCCTACACTTTTAATAATCTTGCTTAGGTTAATAAAGCATGTCTTATTAGGTGAATGGTTGTGCAGTGTTACCTTCCTACATGTGAGCATCCATTAGCTATCTTGGAAAGATACTTTGCTATCTTTAGTCCAATAGATTGTTGCTCCTCATTGGTTGGTGTTGCCACCTCCTCCCTCTTCCTAGCCTATATAAACATGCTACCTGGCTTGTATTTGCATCTCTTATTTTTTGCATCCTCTTAATGCTATTTTGCTTCCAGCATTTGCATTACTCTCTTCGAGACTAACTCTATGATGCTATTTTGATTTTGTATCATTTGCATTCATAGTTTAGATATTTATTCTTTGCACTAGTTTTCTGGGTTATTAATCTTATTAGATTCTAACATGGTATCAGAGCTTTTCTATGTGCAAGAGTAGATTTTAGTTTCCTTATTTGACAGATTCAGGGGGGGCAAATAAACTTTATTGTAGTTTTTTGAAAAATGAAGTATGCTCTTCTCTTACATTTTTGGATGATCCTGAGAATCAAAAAAGTTTTGACAAAAACAATTTTTCTCTGGGGTTTCAATCTCAAATCTGACAACCAACTTGCATATTTGGAGTTTTCAATCAGTTTTGCAAGTTCCAGCATGACATTGATGGACTTAGGAAGCTGATCCAGCATTTGCATGTCATATTCTGGTTGCTGGGGTCATTTTTTGATTTTTGGAGCCATTTTTTACTATTAAAGGCGTTTGATTTACACTACATCAACATCTTATGTACATCAGCAAGAAAAATACTTTATGTGTTTTGTTCGCAGCCCCAAAAAAATATCTAGGTATCTTTTAGATTTTGCATGCAAGCTGTATATTTTGCAGAATCGAGCATGCAAAGCTGCAACATTACCCCTCTCCATTGGCAGTCGCAGATTTGAATGCAGTTTTAAAATGTCTCATTCTTGCTCATATGGGCTCCGATTTTGATGATTCTTGTTATGAACTTGGCTATTTTTTTGTGCTCTATCGACTAGTGGAGTTGTTTTTTGATTTTCATGCATGAATTCTTCAAAAATTGCAGATTCTCAGCCGTGACTATGCACAATTCTCATTTTGAAAACTTTGGAGGATCATAACTTTCTCATACGACCTCGTATCGAGGTGATTATTTTTTTGAAAGTGCATGATTTTTTGAGTAGATCATAGTGGTGCTATTTTTTTCCTTGATTATTGTGCCCAAGTTTCACTTTTAGCATCTGCTCTTCATGAGGAGGCCCTGTCGATTTTTCTTTCGTAACTTGAGCACACGAACATATTTTTTCGATCCAAAAAATGCGTTAGAAAGATGGTTCTAAGACAAAGATGATGGTACAATTTTTTTTAATTTTTACTACAGTCTGGTTGCCTATTTTGGTAGTCAAAGCTAAATGTTCTATTTTTCCTTTCGGGAGCCATATCTCACTCATTCAGACTCTTTTTTGGGCTCGCTAGATATCGTTGGAAAGCTAGTTCTATGAGTTATTTAGTTGCAAAGGTCTTTTATCCAAATTTTGCTCCAGGTTCTTTCTCCTTCGAGTTTTGCACTTTCGCACTCTGGCAGATTACTGGATTCTACAGGTCCTGAAATCTCTTCTTCTGTTCTTTTGGCTCACTCTTCTTTCTAACTTCTAAGCATTGTATGCTTCTATTCTATTGCATTCCTTTTTCTATAAATGCATTGAGATAAAGTGCCTGCTTTTGCATATCTAGGATCTTGTACACCTTGTGTTTGCTTATACTCGCACTCAGTTATAAAGTGTCATGGGGGGTCATGATGTTTTGCCATTTTGTACTCATCCACCTTTGTCAAGTGAATTTTTCTTCCACAATATTAGCCCATGTAGTGTGTCGGTGACATGGCCCTTTATCTTGTGCTTGTACTTCTATTGCACTATTGGTGTTCCTAATTCTTCTTCTTCCAGATATTTTTGGCATTGCATTTTAGTGTTCCTGTCACCCCTCTCCCTATTCAACATTATGGCGGGGGGGGTTCACCTATTGGCTCTATTGCTTCTTTGGTTCAGTTGAGTGATCTACATATTCAGTTTTTGTTCCTATGTACTAGGTGGATGCAATGGCTAGGCACCTATGCATTTCGGTGAGATGGTTCATCTACTATATAGACACTCATTCATTCCAACCTTTGGAGGTCACCTCTTTGATTGATTAGCTCTTCAGAGTTTGTCTTCTCTACCTGGTCATGCACTATTTCAATGGGGGTTCCAATAGTTTCTTCTGACAGTGTTTGTAGCTTCATGCTTAAGAGATGCTTCATGCTCTTTTTTGTTCCTCTCTTTGGGACATTTCCTAGATTGGAGGCTTAGTTTCCTTCATCTAGTTCTTTTTCTTGTATTGGATACTTGATCAAGCCTTGTTGCCAGGACCCATTTTCCTACTTTCATAACTTTGCTAGGTTAGCATCCACCTAAACTTCGCTTATGGGGGGTGTTAGTGTAGTTTTTTATTTTTCCTATTTTGCTAGGTTTTTCCTACACTTTTAATAATCTTGCTTAGGTTAATAAAGCATGTCTTATTAGGTGAATGGTTGTGAGGTGTCACCTTCCTACATGTGAGCATCCATTAGCTATCTTGGAAAGATACTTTTCTATCTATAGTCCAATAGATGGTTGCTCCTCATTGGTTGGTGTTGCCACCTCCTCCCTCTTCCTAGCCTATATAAGCATGCTACCTGGCTTGTATTTGTATCTCTTATTTTTTGCATCCTCTTAATGCTATTTTGCTTCCAGCATTTGCATTACTCTCTTGGAGACTAAATCTATGATGCTATTTTGATTTTGTATCATTTGCATTCATATTCTAGATATTTATTGTTTGCACTAGTTTTCTGGGTTACTAATCTTATCAGATTCTAACATCTATTGGATCCACTCCCAACAACCCACCATACAAGATGTTGAATTTGATCTAGTAGCCCATTCGGTCTCCTAATTCAATTTTCCACTAATAACTCCAAAATCTTCCAAAGGACATGGAAAATAGAATGTAGTTTTGAATACATTTTTCTAGGTTCTAATAAACTCCAAAGTTTCAAGGTTTCATTCCACTCCAGCATGACTCAACCAATACCAAGCACATAGGCCTAATTAACTATTTTAGGCATGGTTTACAAGGAAAATGATAAGGGATGGGTTCATGAAATCAAACCTTCACTTCTAAGATGTTCTCCTAAGTCAAACAAGGATATTTTGTTCTTACACCAGGTCCTCAACCTCCTTCCTTCTCATTATCCAACCGAATTGCATCAAAATAAGGTCAAATACATAAGGATATTTGACCTAGGGCTTCCTCCTATAATTCACTACTGCAACCTCCTTTTCCAAAACATGAAAAATATGAAAGAAAATTACTCTAACTTGCTCCATGCCAAATTGGAACAAATTCCAATAGTTGAGATTCAAGTTAGGGCCATTCCTTTGACCAAACCCTTATTTTAAGGGTTTCATAGGACAGTGACCAAAGAAATTCAATAACTTGAATGTTATGATTGAGAAAACTTGAAACCAAACCCAAAATATCACAAATGAATAGGGCTATCAAATCAATGTAGAGTTTTCACCCACCAATCATTAGATGTCATATTGTACGAAAAAATTAGAAATAATTGTATTGGAACAACATATTTTATTGATAAAAAAGAAAGTACAATTTGTTTCATCATACATTCCCCTTGTTCAGAGGTTTAGAGCCTTTTTAGGCCACTTGAAACAAGTGGAATGACATTATGGTAGTTTTAGCCATTGGAATGGTTATTTCAAAAAGTTGTCAACAAATTGCAAAAAATTGGTAAGCAACTTTTTGGAATTTTTTCTTTATGACCACATTTCCCTATAAATTGAATTCTAAGTAGTCCT
Organism: Cupressus sempervirens; assembly: GCA_028749045.1. Lineage (NCBI taxonomy): Eukaryota > Viridiplantae > Streptophyta > Pinopsida > Cupressales > Cupressaceae > Cupressus > Cupressus sempervirens. Next base: position 321,046,001 of record CM053792.1, on the reverse strand, counting down.
ATGGGTTCTCCTAATTCTCTAAACACTTAAAATACTCTAGAAAACATGAAATGAATCAAAATCCACCTTATTTGGACCAAATGATACCTAGGCTTATAATTACACCATGGGGTCTTGTATCCATTACAAGGGTGGATGGTCTTAGGGAGATCATTGGATCAATCCCTAGACCTTATTACATCAAACAAAAAAAACGTTTGATTGGGTGCTTTGCACCATTCTTCCCTACATAAAAGAAGTTCTGGTCTTTGGAGTGTTGTGGAGTGGAAGATAAAACCCATAAGCCTTAAGAGCTTTCTCTGTCACCCAAGTTGCATCTGCTACTATTTGCCCCTTCCACTGTATTAGGTACTCACAGTATGTCTTCCTCCTAGCTTTCTTACTAATTCTCTTATCCAAAATGGCTTCCACCATGGGTTTAGGCATTGGTGGGATGGTCTTCTTCAACTCTTCCTTGAAATCTACAAGTGTACCTACATCCACATCATTTCAAACAACACCCTTGAAAGCATATAGGTCAGAAATACTAAAAATGGGAGACAAATTAATATTAGGGGTTAAATCAATTTGGTAGGTATTGTTGCCACACTTATTAACTATCTCAAATGGGCAAATCTTCTTTAGTTGCATTTTCTTTGGGAGTCTTGCCTTATTGAGATGGACCATTACCATATCCCCCACCTTAAGCTAAAGTTCCACTCTCCTTTTATTTGCTTGCTGCTTGTACTTGATGGAAGTATCTTGCAACCTATCTTACACCTATTGGTTGACTTGTTTCATAATCTCTACAAAATCCTTAGCTTGGGAACTTCTCCTTTCCATGTCTTTAATTTCTCTAAGTTCCAATGTACCCCTAGGGTGAGTGCCATAAACAATTTGAAAGGGAGTTAGGCCAGTACTCCATAATGGAATCATTAAAGGAAAACTCTATCTAGGGTAAGACACAATCCCATGAGACTCCATGTTGCTTGGAAAAACACCTTAGCATGTTTCCTAAGGACCTATTGATTGCCTCAACCTTACCATAATATTGAGGGTGATAGGTAGATGAAAAACACAATTTGGTTCCTAAATTTCTCTACAAGGTCCTCCAAAAATGCCCCAAAAACTTAGGGTCCCTATCAGATATAATGGACAAGGGTAAACCATGGAGCCTAAAAACTTCTTTGAAGAACACACCTGCTACATGGGAGGCATCATGGGACATTTTAGAAAACTTGTCAACAACTACAAAGATGCTATCATAACCTGATTTAGTCCTTGGTAGACCAACAAAAAATTCCCTACTCATACAATCCCAAGGCTTGTGAGGTATTGGAAGAGGAGTATAGAGCCCTACATTTGATGTGCCTCCCTTTTCTTGTTGACAAATTAGACATTCTTCAATAAATCTCCTAACATCAGTCTACAATTTTGTCTAAAAATAAAATCTACTAACCTACTCTAAAGTTTTATCCACTCCAAAATTCCTTACTAGACTACCATAATGCTTTTCCTTTATAATATTCTCCCTAATAGATCCCTTGGGAACACAAAGTTGACCACCCTTGAATAGAAGGCCTTGTTGTAAAATGTACTCTCCAAAATTAGTATGGTATCTTTCTCCCATAGATTTTCAAACTTGGTATGCCTCCTTGAAATCCTCATGTTGCTCATACATGTCCTTCATTGGACAGATGCCAATGCTCTCCAACTGAACCTCTTGAATTGTCAAATTCCTCCTACTAGGTGCATCAACAACCTTATTAGTTTTCTCCTTTTTATGTTTAATAGTGAATTTATAAGCTTGTAGAAATTATATCCACTTCATATGCCAATGATTTAACTTTTCTTGCCTATTCAAGAATCTTAATGCATGATTATCATTATATACAAAAAATTCCTTAGGCAATAAATAATGCTTACATTTCGTAAGGGACTACACCATAGCATAGAGTTCAAGGCCATATGTTGAATATTTTTGCTGGCCTCATAAAGGCCACAAGCCTACCCTCCTAGCTTAGAACACCTCCAATTGCCTTGTTACTAGCATCACATTCCAGTATAAACAACTTGTAAAATTCAGGGAGCACCAAAATAGGTTGGTCTACAATTTTCCTTTTCAAGCATTCAAAAAATTCATTAGCCTCCTTGGTCGAAGAGAACACACATTTCCATCCTCCCTTTATGGTATTTATCATTGGAGCACACACACCACTGAAGTTTCTTATAAATTTTCTATAAAAGCTACACATACCATGAAATTTTTTTACCTCTAATGGAGTGGTGGGTGGTAGCTAGCTAAGGATGGCTACAACCTTAGAAGGATCCATTTTTAACTCTGCTCCTGATATCACAAACACCAAAAAGATTAGTTCTATCTGCAAAAAGGAATAATTCTCCAAGTGTATCATCAGTTTCTCTTCATGAAGCCTATTCAAAACCAAATCAAGATGTCTTAAATGCTCATCCCTATCCTTTCTAAATATCAAAATGTCATCTAAGTACACAATAAAAAACTTGTTCAAGAAAGGTTTTAGGACTTCATTCATTAGTCTCATAAAGGTGCTAAGTGCATTAGATAAACCAAAAGGCATCATAAGCCACTCATATAAGGCTTCTCAGTTCTTAAATGTTGTTTTCCACTCATCTCCACCCCTTTTCCTAATTTTATTATATCCACTCTTGAGGTCCACCTTTCAATAGATACTTGCCTTCCGCAAACAATCCAAGAGGTCTTCTATTCTTGGCATAGGAAACCTATATATAATGGTTATCCTATTGATTGCTCTAGAATCCATACACAATCTCCAAGTACCATCCTTTTTAGGAGCTAGGACCATAGGGACTACACATGAGCTTATACTTTTCATAATGAACCCCTTAGCCAACAATTCTTCAATTTTCTTTGTTATTTCTTCATTATTCTCAAGGCTCATCTTATAGGCTGCCTTGTTTGGAAGTGTGGCCCCTAGGATGAAGTATATACAATGACTAATGTCTCTTTCAAGTGGTAAGGTCTCTAGTTGGCTGCCTACAACTACCCCCTATACTTCTCCAGCAAATCTCTTACCTCCTTGGTCCAAACATTGACAACCTTGGGTGGATCTTGTGATTTCTTGATGGGATGTTTTTAAGGTCTAACTACTAATGCATAGTAAGGTGTGTCCTTCTCTTTAGTGATCCTCATGAATTATTTCTTTCCTACCAACATTACCCTATTTGTAGTAGGGTTCCCATCATTAGGCAAAGCTGGCATAGTGTATTCAACCCCATCTTTGGTTACAGTATATACATTTGTCTTTCCATCATGGTTGGCACACACATCATATTGCCATGGCCTCCCAAGAAGTAAATGGCATGCATCCATCTCTGTCAGATCACATAAACTTTGTCATTATATTCTCCTATCTTTAATTCCACCCACACTTGCTCATTTATAAGGGTTATTTTTGTCTTTTGTTAACCATCACACCTTATACGGGTAAGAGTGAGGTCTTATAGTTAGTTTCAACATGTCTACAATCTCCTTTGAGGAAACATTATCAGACGATCTGAAATATACTATAACTCTGCAAACTTTGTTATTAACTTTACATAAAGTTTTAAATAGTGGTTTACTTTGAGGTGGTTCTATAGTTGTAGGGGATCTGATCATGGTCCTTTGCATCATTAAGTAATCACCATGCTCTAGAAGTGTAGGCCTAGAAGTGGTAGATTGGTAAGAAGTAACACTCTGACTATCCTCCTCTTGGGTCAATTAGATTCTCCTATCCCCTTGATTGTTCTTTTAGGGCATCTAATATATTGATGTCCTACTTGATTACAAGTGAAGAATTTACCCATGAACACATTAGGAACCCTTCCACTAGACCTTCCTCTATCATTGGATCTCTTGCCCCTAAATGTTCCTCTATTTGTAGACTCGCCATCAACATTTGATCCACTAGACTCTTCTTGACTTTTATTAAAGGATCCCCTTCCATTGAACCTACCTCTGCCCCTATTTTTGTTACCTCTACCCCTACTTCTTGTATCCCCTTTTCTCTTATCTTTCTCTTCAATTTTTGAAGCCATATTAAAACACTGATGTACTAAACCAAAAGTAATCAATGTTAACTCATCTTGAATGCTATACTTTAATCAATTTACATAACTTGCAAGTCTTTGCTTATTAGTCTCATATACCTTGGCTCTGAGGGTCAAATTGTGGAATTCTTAAGTGTAGGTGCTGACATCCAAGTCCCTTTGTTTGAGGTTTTGTAGCCTTTTGTGTACCAACACCTCATAGTCGTCAGGTATGAACTACTTCCTAATTTATGTCTTCATTTTCTTCCAAGTAGCAATCTGATCCTTATTCTCATCCAATCTTTCATTTTGAAAAAAGTTCCACCAACTCAAGGTAGGGCCTTTGAGTTTGGCCTTGGTAATCCTAACCTTTTGATTTTCAGGGGTCTTTTCACATTCAAAATGGTTATCTAAGGCTTCAATCCAATCCATACATTCATCAAGGTCCAAATTACCATGAAAGGTGGGTAAGTCCCCTTCTCCTTTCTTTCCAACCCTCTCCAATGTAGTACAGAAGGGCCTATGATCTACAAGGATGTTCTCTTGCTCTTCATTCCCTCTTATCTCCTCAGGTTTCGATTCATCATCACTCCCTTTCCTCATCTTATTCTTGAGTCTATCCAAATCCCTCTTCATAGTCATATTCTCTTCATAGAATACTCTACTTTCTACCATCTATTCCTTAACTAGCTTGGCTAGTTCCACATTGATGATCCTCAAGGGGATATACCTTTTAGGTTCTTCTCCTCCATCAGACATTGTGTCACAACAAATCAAAGTGCCTCTAATACCACTTGATGTAAAGTAAGCACAAAGGAAGAAAAAGTTAATCCAAACTTCTACAACACCCTAACCTTCAAAAAATATTCTTCAATGGTTTAGTCCACTTCCATAGAGAATACTCTAATTACTCAAACTCTCCAACAAGATTCTAATCTCAAATCCTCAAACAAGACACAAAACTCAACTACAACCAACTTGGTACAAACAAGGTTTACTATCCCAAAGTGGAAGAATGGGGATTTTGATGTTCTTAGCCTTCCTATCACTAGTCAAGGCATCAAACAACTGAAACTTGATAAAAAAAGGAAAATCATCTATTGGATCCACTCCCAACTACCCACCATACAAGATGTTGAATTTGACCTAGTAGCCTATTAGGTCCCCTAATTCAGTTTTCCACCAATAACTTCAAAATCTTCCAAAGGACTTGGAAAATAGAATTCAATTTTGAATACTCTTTTGCAAGTGCTAATAAACTCTAAAGTTTCAAGGTTTCATTCCACTCTGGCATCCCTCAACCAATACCAAGAACACAGGCTTAATTAGCTACTTTAGGCATGGTTTACACTGAAAATGATAATGAATGGGTTCATGAAATCAAACCTTTACCTCTACGATGTTCTTCTAACTCAAATAAGGATATTTGGTTCTTACACTAGGTCCTCAACCTCCTTCCTTCTCATTATCCAACCAAATTGCATCAAAATAAGGTCAAATGCATAAGGATATTTGACCTAGAGCTTCCTCATATAATTCATTTTTGCAACCTCATATTCCAAAACATGAAAAATATGAAAGAAAATTACCCTAACTTACTCCATGCAAAATTGAAACAAATTCCAATGGTGGAGATTCAAGTTAGGGCCATTCCTTTGACCAAAGCCTAATTTTAAGGGTTTCACAGGGTAGTGAACAAAGAAATTCAATAACTTGAATGTTATGATTGATGAAAACTTGAAACCAAAGCCAAAATCTCATAAATTAATAGGCCTATCAAATCAATTTATATTTTTCACCCTCCAATCATTAAATGTTGTACTATACGGAAAAATCAGAGAAAACTATACTGGAATAGTGGATTTTATTGATCAAAGAGAAAGTAAAATATTTTTACTCATACATTCACCTTTTTAAGAGGTTTAGAGCCTTTATAGGCCATCTAAAATAGGTAGAACCACCTTGTGGCATTTTTAGCCATTTGAATGGTTATTTCAAAAAGTTGTCAACAAATTGCAAAAAGTTGCTGAGAAACTTTTTTCAATTTTTGCAATTTTTTTCTTTGTGACCACATTTCCCTATAAATTGAATTCTAACCACTCCTATAAGTACTCCTAATTCTCTCAAAACTTAATATACTCTAGAAAACATGAAATGAATCAAAATCCACCTTATTTGGACCAAATGATACCCAGGCTTATAATTACACCATGGGTTCTTGTATCCATTACAAGGGTGGCTGGTCTTAGGGAGATCATTTAATGAATCCTTAGACCTTATTGCATTAAAAAATCAAACATTTTATTAGATGCTCTGCACCAAATCATGTTTCATTGATAATAAGAGAATTGAAGCATACTTGTAATCAAAATAGTCATAAAGGCATACATTTTCTACTCTTCTTTCTCTTGAAGATTCAATAGAATTTGGAATAGGTTAAGTTTCATATTCAATTAACCCTTATCCTTGGTAGTTCCTTATATATGACTAAAAGGAAAAAATTAGAGAGAAAAATTTAGAATCTAAATTTAATTTGTCCTAGTTATAAATTATTGATCAGTTCAGATTTCATAATATTGTTGATAGTAATGACATATATATAGTCATAAATAATAAAATAACCCAAAACATATAATTAATTATTCATAGATGAATGTTTATTGAGAGAATATTTCTTTATGTCAAAAAGAAATTGAAGTAAAGGCCTATGTTTTCCAATTCAACAAAGATCCCAATATGGTTATTAAAGAAAATAAATTTAAAGTTCTTTATGTACCTACACCTCAACTGCCTTCCATTATCCTTGAGTCATCAAAAGATGAAAAATCACAAAATAAAGCCATAAGCTACATTAATTTTGATGTTTCCTCATTAAATATTGTAAGTATAAATAAATGTTCATCTACCATGACATCACATTGTTATAATAATGGTCTCAATTCTAGATGCCATTCTTTTAGCACGTTATTGAGTTATTTTACTACTTTTTTTATAATGATCTTATTCATTTCATTCAACTCTAAAATGATTAATTGCATTTAGGTTTTGAGTGTTGAGAAAATGGACCTTGAGTTCTATGTTTGACATGAATAGTTGTCAAAAGATCTCAATGAGTTGAAAGAAAACTTAGCTGAGGTGAGCTTCCACTTTGATGTGACTACATTGTTATTGGCTTGACTTTACCTCATTTGGACGGTATTGAAGCCTAGCTTCAATTGTTATTTAAATTATTTTGGCTAAATTTTAAGAGTTTACATGGATCAATTTTATAACTTTAGCTTGCAAGCATAATATTAATGCCCCACAAAAGGAGCATAAATAAAAAAATAAAAAGTATGCAATATTTTAAACTTTAGTATGTGGACTACTTGTCAATGTTTAATAAATGTTTTGAACTACTTTTGAATACACACATACACACATATATACACACATATATACATATATACATACATAAATATATACATATATGTATATACATATATGTATATATATATGTATATATATATATACTTACACACACACACATATATATATACTCATATATACATATATACACATATTTACATATATACATATATATGGTAATAGTGTGAGAGTTAGTTTATAAATTTATTATTTATGCTCTATCGATGGAGATGGTCCAAAACACAAGATCATATTATTATTCACATCGTATACTATTCAATTCTTCCTTGTTCTTCTATTCAATAGATTGACTCCATAGTGGGTGATCAACATCAATCTCAAATTTGTTGGTAATTAAAACTTTTAATTAACACATACTCCAAGATCAAGAATACCAATTTCTTAATAGGATACCAAATGTTAAATGAATATATGTGTGGTTATGAGAATATATTATCTATTAAGAAGAGAGTATGTGTTAAGTTGTTAACATGTTTAGAATCTTTTGCTAAATATTATGATGTTTAGATGTGGAGTAGATTGTTTGGAAGTGAAGAGATGGGTTTATGTGAATAACTAGTCATGGAACATGGATCAATGAGTTTGAATCAAAAACTAGATACGGCTGAATATTGATAGCAGTATCATAATTTGACAACTTGTGAAAGATATGTCCTACTCATAGATTGAGGAGCTAAACTAGGCTATTTAACAAATGATTCATAAGGAATAATAGTTGTTGAAGATTTTACAAATGAGTTTAAAAGAAATTTTTCTTAACCTTGGAGGAAGAACCATGGTTTAACATGCTTGAGTTGGAGTGGTATTGGGATGGGTGATCTACCTATAATTATCACCTATATTGGGCACTGAGAATTTTATTCATTTTATGAGAGATAGGTTCTTGTGTTTTACTCTAAGATTACATGAATGAATCTTCATAGCAATATCACAACTTGACTCACTGTTGAATATATTTCCTATTTATCAAGTGAAGAGTATGTTCAAAACTAAATTGTTGAAGGTGGGGAATGAGTTAGATAGCACAATATGAAAATAAATTTCATGGGAAGTTATTGATGTGAGCTAAGTCTAGGATCCTCCAACAAATTATGGATATTACACTCCATCTAGTATAATAAGTTCTTAATAGTAAGCTATATTTTTTGGTTGCAAAATCATAGATGCATGATTCTGAGGTGTTAATGTTTGATAAACATTGATAGATTGTGCTCCTATAAGAAATTACTTACTTGTTTATAAAATTTAGATCTTAATATATTTTTACATTATGTATATTTGAAAACAAAGAAAACAACTTAAGAGTTTGTAGATCAAATCCTCTAAATTGAATCTTTTTTGACATTGAATTAGTTATATAGTTTGTAATGAAAAATAATGTCTAGGGAATGTATGGACTTTTGATGAGCCTTGGATGTTGCAATGGAAAATGGGTACATCCCACAAACATGCAAAGTAAGGTTCATTTTTGTAGTGGGGTAGAAATGCACTTCTATAATATTCTTACCACTTGATGTTCTATATAGATCATATGTTTCGAACTCTTGTTAAGAAAGGAGTTGCAGGTTTAGAAGATTATGTTGTCTTTTCAAATCTCTATGGATTTTTAATTGGTTATGTTGATGATGGATATATTCTACCTAGACTAATTTTTTTGAAAAGTTGATCAAAATTCTTCTTAATTGATAGCTAGGTGTTTCAACTCTTTGTAAACATTGTTATTAAGTTTGATATAGCATCTCATATGATTGTACCAATGGTGTACTTGATAGTTGGTCAACTTTCTTTTTAATTATGGACTCATATCAATTAAATCTTTTTGATAGTTTGAAAAAATGCCACAGATATATTTCACCACTTGGACTATAGTGATTGTCATATAATCAAAAAATAGAGTTGTTGAGAAGGCCTTTCAAGATAACATAATGGTAGCTTTAGTTATGAACTGAATAGAAAGAATATAAGGTTTCCTTTCTTAACCCTAATTCCCAAAAGGAATGATCCAAATTTTTTAAGCACAAGAAAGTGATCAATGTATAAATGGATCATGTGATAGAAAATAGGGAGAAAGAAGGTTCTATGGTCTTTCTATTTTGAGGAGTATATGCTTAAATCTTGTAATAGATATAAGACAAATCTTAACCTTAAATCTAGAAAGTGTTATTTTTTGATGTCTAGGTACAATTTCTGGAAAATCTACAACCTCTTCTGGATTGGAAATGTTGAGATGAAGAAAACCTAGAAATATTTTATCATTTTGAAGGGATTTTGACCTTGATCTTGATAGTGGGGCACAATCTTACATTGGGGCACAATTGTACCCTAAAAATTCAACCTTGACCTATACTATTCTAGCAAAAAAATTGTTCATAGATCACACAAGTTTGACAAAAAGGGTATCTAAATCTACTCTTGAATTCATTGTTCCATACCTATATTTGAAAGAAAAATGGTTTATTATTTTAGATGGGGGGTTTTCCTTAGTCAAAACCTAGTTTCGAATCAACCTTAAAATATAATTGAAATTGTAATATGCATAAACAAAGTAATGGAACTATTTATCTTGCTTATGTTGAAATCCTTGTGGAGGATATGATTCCTTGAATCCACATGTATGGATGCTCTAAATGTATGTAGGTTGTCTCAAATCAATAATATTAGATCTTCCACACCAATCTTGAATGTATCTTTTCATAGAAGAATGCATGGATGAATATAGATGGAGAAATCTTCAACAAGAGGGCTCCATAGAGATTCAATCCTTCAATGGCTAACAATGGATTTCCTTGATGAATTGTATGCTTAAACATTGAAATGCTTGAATTCTTGATACATAGGAGATCTTCACTTCATAATAGGTGGATAATAACTTTTTCTCAAAGATAAGATCTACACTAATGAATTATAGATTGTGGATGATAAAAATGATGGAAGAAGGCTTCCTTATATAAAGATCTAGGGCACTTACTCCTAGAAAAGACTGAGATAGGAGCATTAAGTCACATTTAAACTTAACCCCTAGGAATAGACCTAGATTAAATGCAATTTAAGAGTCTGCCATTATGGAACCCAAAACATCCATCTTGAAAGTGGGAAAAAGAAACTTTTTAAAGCTTGATGTCCTAAAACTCCCAAAAATTGAAAAATAAACCTAGAGTCAAGGACAATGTTGACCCTACCCTAGGTCAGGGTTGAGATCATCCCTTATCTAGGTCAAGTCCAAGATTGACCTTGACCTAAAATGTTGTCCTTGACCAAAAAGTCAAAGTCATTAGTTTCATAGAGAAAGCTGTAATAAATAGGCTGCAAATAGAGAGAGAGAGAGAGAGAGAGAGAGAGAGAGAGAGAGAGAGAGAGAGAGAGAGAGAGAGAGAGAGAGAGAGAGAGAGAGAGAGAGAGAGAGAGAGAGAGAGAGAGAGAGGGAGGGAGAAGAAGAAGAAGAAGAAGAAGAAGAAGAAGAAGAGAGGCAAAATAGCCAGATCCATGGGAAAATAGCTAGATCCATGCAAAGACCAATTCAAGGTACTTAATAGTACCCTAGACCACTTACTCAAAGGGTTAAACACTCTTAATGTGGAAGTGCTTCCATTTTAAGATGATACATGAACATTCATTAAAACATAAATAAATAAGAATTTAACTCAGTTGTAGTTGTAACTGTCATAATGGACATGTATGCATAGGTAGCCAATGAGAATTGATTTTACACCTTCTCACCAAGTGATGTCTCTTAATGGAATGAATATGCCATAGAATGTACATATTAAATTTTCTCAATATTCTTTATAAACCTTAAAGAATATACAATTGGCACGATGATTGTCTATCTCTTATAATATGCAAGGACTGTAGCACATATGGAATGGATTTATTGAGAAAACTTATATTTCAGGATGAACTCACATATAAATTTAGCATTAACAAATCTACTAGGAAATTTATATTTAAAATTGTGTATGACATAAATCCTAAAATAATTTTGGATTTAATCGATCTTCCTACAAACCCATAAATCAACTAGGGTACTACAAGTTTAGTAGGAAATATTCATGATATTCATCAAGATTTAGACAAAAATTGTAGACCATGGATGAACCTTCTAGCAAGGAAAGCAATAACTAGACAAAGAACATAGTAAACAACAAGAGGTATTAGGATTTTGTCCTTACCTAGCTCAACTTCACCCTCACAATGTGGCCTCCATCACTTAGAACATGCAGTAGGGATTTGGGAAAAATTAGAATTGAATCATTCTTTTTCTTTTTTCTTTTGTTTATAATCATGCAAGTGTCAAAATAATGATGGTACCATTGATATTATAATGGTGTAGAGGGAACTTGCAAAGAAAATAAGAAAATCACACACAAATGGTAGTGTTGGTGTCACAATTTGACCCCAAACATTGTAGTGTTAGTTAGACATGCCTCTCAAACAAGAGTCACTACAAGGATGAGAGTAGATCTATTGGTACACCTAAAAATCTAGTGGGTAAGAAACTAGTTAAAACTATAAGAGAACTAGAAAGTAGGCATAATATTATGGATGGAAACGTAGTGGCCATCTAGGAGGCTTGTTCAGGGGGTAAAAGATGAAGATAATATCTTGGAATGTAAGAGGTCATAATAGTCCTCACAAGAATGATTTTCTTAAAATTTTAGTTATAGATGAATAATCATACATCATTTTGATTCAAGAAACCAAAATGTGCACACAGGAAAAAGTTTAGGCTACCAGGCACAAACCCACGTGTAGATTACACGTGATGGGGCCCTATAATGGTTCTATGGCATTAGAATAGTAGTGGCCATTTATCACCCTGCTATCATAATGGCAATGTGCATGCATGAGCCTTAGAATATTAGGGGCCCTTTTATCCTCCACCGACTTGATAATGCAAAAAAAGGGGCCCACCCTTGCATGCAGGGACCCTACCTTACCTATAGATTACTAAAGGGTAAAGTTGAGAAGACGGATTATCTTATGGTACTACTATTTATGGAATCATAACATTATTGATGTTAATCCCATTTTCATTGATAATAATCATGTTGTTGCTAAGTTTCTTCACATTAGAAATGACTTTGTAAGGGTCTTGTCTAATTTTCATACTCCTTATTTGAAAGTTAGTCATGCTATCTTCTATAAAAAGCTAGAAATATATAGAAATCTCTTTCCTAATGATTTTTGGATAGTTATGGGGGACTGTAACACTTCTCTTAAAGAGTCAAAGAAATTTGGAGGCTCCATGTCTAATCCTGAGAACAAAATTGATATTATGGACTTTATCAATAGAGAGGCTTTATTCGATGTTGATCTAAAAGGTATTAGGTTCACTTGATCTAATAGAAGGTCCAGAATTGATCATATTCAAGTTAGACTATACAAATCTCTTCTTTCCCATGAATGGATGCAAAAGCTTTCATTCTCTTTGTCATAGCTTGTTAGAATTGGTTCAAACAATTATGGTATTATTTTTTGAGTAGATCCCTTGGTGGGTAATAGTTGTAGCCCTCCTTTTAGATTTGAAAAGAAGTGGACATCCCATCATGATCTTGAAAGGAGTATTATAATTTGGTGGAATGTTAAAGTGGGAGGTTCAACCATGTTCAGAGTCGCAAAGAAACTCAGTAATATCAAAGAAAAAGTTAAAATTTTGAAGTTTGGGAATATTTTTTATAGTAATGATTCTATTATAAATGATTTGAGATTCATCCAAGATAAAATATAGGTATTAGGGTACTCTAATAAACTAAAGGAGATTGAAAGTGTTAAGCTAGTTAAACTTCATGACATAATCTCTAAATAAAAAGTGTGTTGGAGGCACAAGTCTAGAGCTCTTTGGCTTAATGTTAGGGATAAGAATACCAATTTCTTTCATATAATGATAGTTAAATAAAATTATTTCAACTAAATTAAATCTATTCAAACCCCTATTGTTATGTTGGAAAAGGAAGTAGAAAACAAAGACAAAATTATGGGATATTTGTCTAATATTTTATCTATTGAATTGAATTTAAAATTTCTTAATCAATATTGGCTCCTCTTGGATATACCTACTTTGATTAACCATGTTTAGAATAAATCTTTAACTCCTATCACTAATTATAAGGAAATTATATATGTTGTCTCTCCCTTTGAAGGAGAAAAACCCCTAGTCCAGATGGTTTTCCTATGTTCTTCTTCTACCAAAACAAGATGTTTTCTCCAAGGATGTAAGGTATGTTGTAAAGGAATTATTTGGTTCTCTTTATTTGTTTAAATTAATCAATTCCACTTTTTAATGACTAGCTACAGTATAAGAGGCTAGAAATTTAAAGATAGCTTTATCTACTTAGAATAATGCTATATGTCATCTTATAAATTGGGACAAAACTAATGTTTTTTTTATCAATATTTTAGAGGAAAGGAAAAGAAAAATAGATAAGGTTCTTGATTTCTCTATAGCTCTACTCCCCTCAACCTACTTTGGTCTTCACCTTTGATACAAAATATCAAATTCTTTTTGGAATTCTCTTATTGATAGAATTAATAACAAATTAGTTGGATTGAAAGTTTTGATGCTTAGTAAAGATGGAAAATAAATATTTCTTAAAGATAGTCTCCAAAGTATGCATGTTTATATACTCTTATCCTATTTTGGAAAAGTTTGAAGATATTATAGATAGTATTTAGAAGAAATTCTTGTGGTTTAGGGTTGAAGACAAAGGGAGACTTCCTTTTGTGTCTTAGGGAAATGTGTGTATGCCTAAAAATATAAGAGGATTGGGGTTAAGGCTGATCATAATGGATAAAAGAATCCTTTTTGGCCAAGAAATTCTGGAGAGTATTTGAAGGGGGAAAGGAATGGAACATTATTCTTAAAAGAAAATATCACTCACACTCTCATACTAAAAAAGACTTCTTTTTCATTGACCAAATAGTAAGTGGTTCTCAAATCTAGAATAGTGTTCATAAAGCTAAGAATACTAATGGTCTAGCTAAGAAATGGATCCTAGGTGATGGAATAATAATCATCTATGGGAAGACAACTAGATAAAGGAAAAATCTTTAAAAGATTACCCAGATATGGAGGATCTAGCGGATCTTTGCAAAAGAACCTATGGTAAACTTGTCTCAAATTACTAGAGAAAGAATAACTAAATCTCTTTAAAACACATGGATATTATATTAGATCCAATTGATGTCTCTTTAGAATTTTTGTTCATTAGGCCACTTTAGGAAAATGCATTGGTTTGGTCTCTTAATCCTCGTGGTGGGTTCTCTACATCTTCTATGTACTATTTTTAGTTCAAAAATGTTAAAATTCCTTTCTACATGCATGCTTGGAATAAAAATTTAAGTCCTAAGATTATGTATTTATTTGGATCTTCTTATAAAATAAGTTTCCAACTACTGATAGTATTTATAAAAGAGGTTTTATGATTCCTTTAATCATTGTTTTCCTTGTTGTAAAGAAGTTAAAAATGCTAACCATTTTGATATTGCTATCAAGATTTAACTATGTGAATTTGAGTCAAACTCATTGATCGATGTCTCATGAGTAGTGATTCAACACGAATCCATCTTTCATGTGAATAAATGGAACACTTAGAACCCTTTAGATCTAGGTGATGCTCAAAGGGGCGAAGCATCAGGACTTCCTAGGAGGTCACCCATCAATACTACTCTAGCTTGAGTGCGCTTGTAATGTTCTTTCCCTTTTGATGTCTATAAATATATTTTCTCAAAATATTAAATATTAGTTGGTTGTTTCCTAATCTAGTGTAGAAATTCTTTGAACAATTGAAATATCTAGAATCTAATGAGGATTCTACTCTAATTTGGAAAACTTTAGCCCCTCATGTTATTTGGAGCATCTTGAAAGAAAGAAATGATATATTATTTAGGCACAAGAAAACACTGACTAATATTATTGGTGATAATATTTTTAGGAATACTAATGAAAATCTAGAGGGAAATAGAAAAAAAATTGAATAATAATGGAGATTATTTGAAGAATTGTAATTTTTCTCAATTAAAAAAAGTCTTGGAAAAGGGAAGAGAAAAATTGTTCTGGAAAGCTCCTCCTACTAATTGGATGAAGACAAACTTTCAAGGAGTGTAAAGGGGGAATATAGGTCCATCTTGGTATGGGAAAATTCTTCTATAAATTATGGAGGTGGTTGTATTGTGGCTATAGTTATACCTCTAGTTATTCAAACTAGTCATGTGGTCGAGGCCATGGAAACTTTGCAACAGATTTCCTTAGCCAAAGAAAAAGGTTATAATAATATTTGGTTTGTTAGAAATATCTAAACATTGTAAATAATATTAAAGGTACATATGAAGCATGTTGGAGATAACAATGGGAAAGTAAACTCTAGGAGGGGGGAGTGAATTAGTACTTCAAAAATTTAACCATAAAATTCACCACACATCCATCTCAAAATTTAATATGCAAACTAAAATAGATAGCTATACATGTTCATCCATAGCATGAAATGAATAACACATAATAGAATAAGTTTTTTACCTAGAAACCCTCCAATGAGAAGGTAAAACAAGAGTGGAGATGACACTCACAAATCTTGACTACTATAGTTGTAAAGTGTATCCGATGAAGGTAACAATTGTTTGATCATAAATGATGATCTACCCTATTAAACGTTTACAAAGACTATTAAATTTTACCCTATTAAAGGATTTCAACACTCTACCAAAAGTGTCACTTGTTAGAGACTTAAATTTGGAATAAAACAAGTACCCTATTAAAGGATTTAAATAAGATATTAAGACTACCTAGTTAAGATATTTTCAATGATTCACCTGTTAGAATATTTCACCCTTCATAATTTGGTTAGACCCTCTCTACTAAATATCATATCTCCTCTTTCCTAATGTGTACTTGATCCTTCTAATCAAATGTATCTCTTTTTTCCATTATCTGCTCTTCTTTATTCTCACTAACCAGATCTACAATTTATATCTCTATCATAAACTACATAGCCACCATGAATGCTCTCTCTACATTTAGCATTCAACCTTCTCTTCTCATTTGCACATTACAAACTCCTTAGGTTTCTCCCTCTTTAAGAAGACTTAGGTAAGCTAGGGTTATGTAGGAATCAACAATTGTGATTCATCCATTTGCCTCTTAGAGCATCCTTTTCTTTTATTTGTTGCATGTACTACACAAGGATTCTCAATATACCACTATATATATCTTATAGAATAGTAAAACAATCCTTAAGTCGGCCCAAAAATGGTTTACATAGGAGCTTTTTCCCTTACAAAAAACTATTCCAAAAATTGTTTACTTGGCACTTGAAATCTCTAACACTTAGCATGCACTATATCCTTAATGTTGTAACCCAACTCCTAAATGACTCAGTATCTACTATTTTACTCAGCATATGAATCACTCAACACTTGAGTGACTCAGTACATATCATCTGCTTGGCACATACTGGTGCTACAATGCCCCCGCCAAGGGATCCAAAAGAATTAACCTAAAGCTTTTCTAAGTTTACCAAACATTTTTTAAAGAAAGAATAGCATAAAAATCAAACATAAAGTAGAGAAAGTATTCACATAAAATCATATAGAAGAAAACATAATAGGTTGCATTCCTTAAGGATGCCAAGATGTTGAATCATATTTAAGTTTAACTAATACTAAGTCTAAAAAATATGACATTCACATGAAATAATAATTATAAGTCCAAATCTATTTAAATAATATACATTTATTTTTAATGGCACATGGCAATACAATTTATAATTCATAATCATCCACTATACATGTCACAAGGTATGAAAGGCTAAAATAATATACATTTAAAATAGGTTACATCATCCCTTTCAAATCCATTGAACAAAGAACAATACAACAAGAAATGATCATCCACCATAAAGATATAATCATCCATCATAAATATATAACCATCCATCATAATACACAAAGATAGAATGAAAGGAAATGAAGACAAGGAACTCTAGCCATAACATCAATGGATGGATCTAAATGGTAAGAGTAAAGAGTACTACCACCTGACCACATGGCAACCCAAATAGGCCCACTCCCACCATGCTAAGGAGATAGTCTCAAGTCCCAAATAGGATATCAATACAAAAATCACAAATAATCTCTATGTCAAGGAAACCCTAAAAGTAATCTAACTCAAATGTTGCAAGATAGATCAACATCTAGATGCAGAGGCAAACACAACACATAGTAAACCTACTATGCAAGTGGGCAAATGCCATCACATGAATCAATTCTAGAGTTATCCTATGTGGCACTAGTTACTATATGCGGCACTAGTATCCACTCGTATTGACAAGGCATACTAACAATGCATGGTCACAACCAAGCATTCTATCTACTCTTATCCTAGTCTATACTAGCACTTGAGGCATGGGCGAGAACATACAAAGACTTTTATTAGACTCATTTCACTATTATTTAGTGTAGTGTTTTCACTTATTAATCAACTTACAATGGGTTACCCTGGCAACCACTTAGGGCTCCAACCTCCATTGAAAGACACTTCCCACCATTACATATAGATAACCTACCCTAAGCTCATGAAATCACAAATCAAATAACCATATAATATCACCTCAGGCCTTTACAAATGACTAGAAAGCATCAAAAAATAATTCACAATAACCCATTAATTAGTTACAAGCAACTAGAAAGCATCCAAAAAATACTAATCGAAGACTCAAAATGGTTAAGTCAAATATGTCATAGCATTCATCTCACTATCCCACAAGGACATTAAAAGAAATAACCAACAATATAATCAAACTCATCATAGAGAATACCAACACATTGCCATGGTTGAATTTTAAAAGATCAAGATCAAATAAGCCTAATACCACAATCACAAAACTCCCAAGCCTCCAGTAAACATCCTAAAAGTGGTCAAGAAACTCTAGTCAACTCAAAAGATAATGTACAAACAACATACATATAATAGAGTAGTCTCATAGTTTTGTTTTATTTGAAAACATATAGTTGAGTTAAGAGTAAGGTTTCAATTTTCATTCGATGTAAGTTTTCAAATACCTACAATTTACAAATTAACCCTTACTATTTACCCCATTCTTATATTTGAATAGAATGCACAATTACTCTAATTCAATTTTAAGTCCATCATTCCAAATAACTTAAGTGTAAATATTAATTTAAAATATTAAAATAATACTTATTGATTTAAAAAATAATAATTTACAATTTCATTTAAATCATAATTATTGATAATAATTAAATAAATTTACATCTCTATTAATTAACCTCTATTATCAATTAAACTTAATTAAATTATATGTAATTAAATTAATTAATAATTATATTTAAAAACTATATAATTATTTATTAATTATTTCTTAAATTTATAAATATTAATAAAATTATTAATCAATAATTTAAAACTTTAATATTATTAATTATTAACAAAATAAATTTTAAAATTTAATATTATTAATTATTAATAAAAAAAATTTAAAAATCAAAATTAATAATAAAATTTATATGTATGAAAACTATATAATAATGGTCAGCGTATGTTTTAAAAGCTTGTTGACCTTATACTTTGTGGCAATAGGTTACATTACTGCCGCAATTAGTAGCATAACTTCTACTGTGAGTAGCATTGTACCTACTATTGCAACCACATTAATGGTGACAATGGGTTACAGGGGGATTGGAGATTCCCCACCTCTTCCCAATATTATTTAAAAAAATAATTTTTTTTATTAATTTTGTTTTATAAAAAAAATTATATAAATTTTAAAAAACAAAAACCCTCCACCATTTTAATTTATATATATTTTAATAATAGTTCTAACAATTCACTAATAGGGAAAATGCAACCAACCAAACGAATTTTTAATTTAAAATATCCTTTTCAATTCAAAACCCTTCCCGATTTAGATTCTAATTTTTAAATCTATTGAACAAGGATTCTATGATATTTTAATCTTTACATATACCAAAGAAACTTGATACGATAGAACAAAAGATTCAGAACAAAGATTGCATACAATGAAATTTGGGAAACAGATTTCAGCAATCACGAAGAAGATAGGAATACTAAATAATATAATTAGCTGGGTGAATTAAAATACAAGAATCTACTTGGTTCTAATGCTACAATCACAAACACCCAAAAGATTTGTGAGAGAAATTTCTTCTCTCAAAACCTTCTCCCTAAACACTCCTCCAAAATTCATGGTCCCTCGAAAATGAACCCAAAATTGGTGACAAGGAGTTCTCTCCTAAATTTGGGGCACTAATTGTGAGATCACTCGAGAGCACTCCTTTCTATCCACTCTTTAACTCTTTATTATCTTTCTTTTATGTTTTCATGCATGTTTATTGCAATATAAAATATCTTTATTTAAATTCACTTGACTCTCTTTTTTTATTAATTTATTATATTTTAAACTATTGCATACTTCATTCAATTTTAAAACTCTTTAATAAATTAATATCTTTTCCAATCTTTAATTTATTTTTGAAGCATTAATTGATATTTATTAAATTATTTAATAATAATATTTAGCATTTATTTAAAAAATTTCTCCTAAATATATTATTATTAAATTAAATAAATATTATTCCACTCTAAAATTAAACTTATAATTTTATCTTTAAATTTAATTATTTATATTTAATTAATTTCCCAATTAATTAAATATAATTAAATATTAAAATACCATAATAATTTTCCATTACATTTAATCATTAATTTAATCTCTTAATTAGACTTTAAAAAATAGAAAAATTACAGAAGACCTATAGGATGAAATACGAAGACCCATCATAAAAAAATACATACAAGATCAAAATAAAGGGTTATAATGATGAATTTACACCATACGATGCATTTAAGAGTTAATCAACTCAGATACTTGTCCTAATTTTCTAGGACAAATTTGTTTAAAGGTTAGTATTTGGGCCTAATAATTTATCTACCCTCTCTTACAATTGAGATATTGTGATAGGGTACACTCATCTTGGCAATTCAGAGAAGTGGATACCCAATACATGTAATCTGTATAAAATATATGCATGTACAAACACATATATACTAAGCTAAAAAGGCAATGGAAGGAAGTGGTGCATTGTGTAGATCTTGATTGGAAGATGACTATGACTCCCTTCCTTAACAACATCAAAAACATGATCATAGATAAAGAAAATATACATGCACATTGTACACATGTAGTATGGAGTAAGTATCTAGATAAGAAAAAACATATGATAATCCATTGAACTAAATATCATCAATAATTGAAATCATTGTAATAATCATCATGCATACATGAAGTATAGAGTACCAAGTAGTCTTATTATAAAATCAACTGAATATGAAACAATATTAGATAATCTCAAAAATAATGTTACTAATCATCAGGCATAATACTGGTCTAAAAGATTTTGGCAATAATAATAAAATTTACACTAGGGGAAAACATTATAGGTGCTTGGCACTAACTTCATATATTGCTCAACATACACTACTTACTCAATGCATATTGAGTTATGTTAACTAATGACTTAAGTGTTTTTTCACTGCCTTGTCAAAACCAAAATGAGATCAACAATCTCCCCCTTTGACATGAGTGGAAAAAATAAAATTTCATCCATATAAAACCTAACTTATGTGCATAACTCAAATAATCTATATACATTACTTAGATCTCATACAAAATTACAAAATTTGCAAAAGTGATGACATAACTATCATACCTAATTTCACCATAATTTCATAATTCTACTTGAGTTGACATTTCATTTTTGTAACTGAATTTCGTACTCTTGTTGAGCAAGTGTGTGATGTTTTGTACTATTAATCCCCCTTTTATTCACTATACCCCTTTTTTGACTATTATGTTATGGGTAGTACACTTATAGTTTGTTCTTCCAAAACAAATTGTGGACCTCCATAATTATTTTCGATGTTGCATCCCATTCATTGTATGGTACCTCTAGAGATTGATATTGAATATCTACCTAGGTAGCAAGGTTAACTAAGCCATCATTTTTTGAAAGTTGATTATCTTTCTTCATCAATGTTTTAGTGAAGGCTAGTTATTTATGCAATACTTCCATGTGTGGAGTCAACATCGACTGGATACTAATCAAGGTAGCCCTTATAGTTGCATTTTGTGAATGTAATGTGGCTATCTTATCTTGAGTAGAGAGAGTCTTTGAAAATGAGTCTAGCTTTGACCATGAGATAGTTTCAACATTGTACCTATGGACTATAGATCTACTTCCATGTAGTCAATGGCCCTCTATACTTCTTGTGTCAATAAATTCATATCACAAGGATTTTTGTATAGAGAAAAGATATTCTCCAACACCATTTTCACATCCTCCATTTTTTTTTCTACTTAACCTTGTCTTAGTGAAATAGCACTATAAATCTATTCAAGATCTTTAGAGTGAAACTTTCTTTCAGACTATTCCAATAGTTTGGTGTTTGTGTCTAAGTCTTCATCACTAATCTTCTCAACAATATTTATTAGTTTCTCAAGAATAGCATTCTCTTCATTAGGGTTTGGTAGGCTAAAATCATGAAGAAACATGTCTTTTATTTCATGACTAACTTTCTTCTACTCATGGTACCTTATTAGCAACTCTTGTTGTTTCTTCCTATGTAGAGCTTCATGTAGAATACTCATTTTCTTAGTGGTTATTGTTGTAAGATCAAACTTTGGAAGTTCAATCACCTTGTCAAGACTTACATCTCCATAAGATATATCTTTTGATCTGCTAGATGTATCTACACTTGGCCATGTTATTTACAATGGGGTGACATGAGTGCTCAACCTCTAAAGAACTTCACTATTGATAGGAGTCACAAAAACTAGTAGAGTGCCCAGAGTCTATAGAGAAAATTTTTCATCTATAGAAGTAGTGACCTTCAATTCTTTAGAGTTGTCAATCTTACTTACCTCTTCCTACTTTTCACCTTGAGTTTTTGATGTAGGTGCAGAACTAACTTCTTGGCCTAGTTTAACTTCAGTTCAATCCTTTTCAACTATATGTAGGGATTTTTTATGTGAAATGAATGGGACTATAGGTAATTCAATTAGTTTTTTAATAAAACCTTGCTATTCAATTCTTTAACTAGGTTCTTCTATAACTTTTATCTTTGGGGCCACACTAGATGTCTCAATTTGCTTCACCTCTACTGATGCAATATTAGCCTTTTTGATTTCTTCTTTTCTCACCAATACATGATTTGAGAATAATTTATTTTCCATGGTAGAATCCTTTAAAATATTATTCAAATCATCATCTATTAAGGGATTTGATGTTTTGAGTAGAATTATCATAAACATCCTTGATTTTTACTATGTCCTCCTCACTTAGTTTGTCTACATGTGGAGGACTAGCACTCAACAGTTGTACATCAAGTACTTGATCTATTTTTTTCTCATCCTCAATTATGACCTCTTATCCTAATATTTTATTAGTGCCTTCCACATGACCATCATTAACCAATACATCTTTTGTAGTCTTTGCTACTTTTTTTCATGTTTCTTAGGGTTTTGCATTTCTTGGTCACTTTTTTGTATTGTAGTAGGAATGGGTAACTTGTAAATAGATGTCCATATATCTTTACTCTTAGTTTTCACATTCACTATATTCTTCTTCAATATACATAATCCTCTATACATTTTGGAGTAAATTTACCTTTTTGTAGCTCCATAGCCTTAGCTATCATTCACTTTGGAAATTCAGGCATGACTTTGGCTAAACTAGTTTACCTGATATGTCTTTCATAATGTAAATTGTATTGCCATTTCTACTCAACTCTTTCATATAAAATTTTGGGTAATGAGTTGGCAATCTCAATAGGTGTGGTCTTCAATGTGGCTATCATCCCATATATAACTTCCTCCACCTTAATCATATCTAATTTTCCTTACTTATCAAATTCAACGTGTGTGAATCCTGATGAATCAAGAATATACCTGATATTATCACAATGTTGTCTAAGTCAAAAGAGGGACTATGGATTACCACTTGGAATTGACTCATGTCATCTAAATATGTTTTCTTCTAATCTAACTTGGTTGGAGTGACAAATTTTCTTCTCTTTTTCTTTCCCAACTAACTCTATCATTTACTATCAATAGTCCTTTTACCCTTAGTTTTTCCAGCTTCCTTTTCCTTTTATTGTAGTTTTCCTTGTACTAGCCTTGGTAATAGGTAATAACGGGTTCTTTTTTGTTTAGGTTTCACAACTTTCTTTGGCATTCCTGCTATAGGCTCCTTTACCTTCCTTTTCTTCTTCTTCTTCTTAGGTTTGGGTGTTTCCTCTGCTTCTTCTTCCACAACACCTTTTGCATTTGTTGCTTGGCCTTCACCTTGACCTTGTGTGAGTGTTAATAGGGCTTGGCCTTATTCTTTCTCTTTTTCATCTTCATCTTCTTCTTCTTCTTCTTCTCCCCATTCACCAAATCTTTCCTTAAGCTTCTTTATGAGCTTATTCTTCCTTCTAATCACAATAATTATGTTCAAGTCTATTATTATTCTTAAGGAAATGCCTTCAACAGATGCCTCATCCACATTTATTTCATACAGAAATTCTTTCAACCATCTAACCCTAGGTCTTTCTACCTACACATATGTATAATCAACAACAAATAAGAAGCAAACATTATTATAATGTTTCTCCACTAGTGACACTAGAATCTTTAGTCTTTGCTTCATAAATTTCTTCTCAATTCTAATCAATAAATTGCATCTTAGTTCATGCATATATTATCTTTTCAGATGTCAAATTCTAGGAACTAATGTATGATATAACTTTGAAATATCAATCCTACACATACCTTTTGATTACCTAGTTGAGGGTGACGTGATCACTTGATCCATTGGACGAAGTGACCTCACCTGATATTGGTGTGATGTAATCTTCCTTACTCTTCCATGATTTGATCATCTACACTTTGACCTTTCCAACATTGTCCTTTTCTATGCCTTTATTGTTACCATTACTCAGCATTGGTGAACTAGTTGGATAGTTTCTGCTAATATGACTAGTCTTGAAATAGCCAAAGCATGTAGTCTCACTCAACCATCTATTGTAGTTGCCTATAAAATGTGTTCTAATGAAATTCTTAAGATCATGTCCATACTCTAGATTATAGTGAAAATTGTACCTTTTATTGTAATTCTAATTATAGGAATTTCCATTTTGTTGTATCTTTATCTTCTTGTTTGATATCCAATTGGAATTAGATTTTCATTCATATACTTTATGTCAATACTTTTGAAAATTGTGTCAATATCCTTCCAATATTGGTGTACTTAAGGTCTTGGTCTTACATTCATGTGCCTGATGTCCTCTGTTGTTTCACTTGTGATAGTAATCCTTGAATTTTTGCATGGGGTTCTTATTTGCATTGTTTCTCCTATAAACATTTGTTGTATGACCTAAATTTCCACAATTATGACAAGTGGGTTTATAGTTCTTACCATTTTTGATTCTTTGTTCACCACTTTTAGACGATTCTTCTTTCTCTATGCTAGTGCATCCCAATCTAGTAGTATCATTGTTAGATCTACGAGATCTCATCAATTTATCAAAGTAATTGATGGCTTCACTAGGTTTGTTGAAACTTTTAGAAAATTCCTTTTCTTTTCTCATTTCATTCCTTGGTTGATTCTATGTTTTAGGGTTGTTATCTCAATATCCTTACCATTCAATTCATTTGTGGCATTCATTAATTGGCTCATTGAATCTAGTTGCATATTAGTAGTCCTTTGTACCTCTGATGTCTTTCCTTCTAGTCTATTGGTTAGTTTCCTTTCCTCGTCTTCAATCATGACCTTATCTTCCTTAGCTTTATTTTTCTACTTGGTCACCTCATATAGGAATACTAATTGGACTTCTTGTTAGGGCACCATTCTTTTCTATCAAATCTACAACTGCTACATCAAACTCACTTAAATTTCCATTTGTAATCAATTAATTAGTTTCATCCTCTTGGTAATGTGTATCTTTTTTTCTTAATATCTATCTCTTTCCTTCTCCTCAATGAACATTTTAGTTTTTCTCTTTCTTCAGTGAGTTGGTTTACAAAAATTTAGATTTTAATCTTTTGGTTCTTGATAGTCTTACCCAACTTGTAAACTTTTGTCTTCCAGATCTTTCCTCAAATCTACAAATCTTTCCTTTTCCATAGAACAAGGCTCTGATAAAAGTTATTCTAAATAACAATGGGAAAGTAAACCCTAAGGGGGGGGGGGAGAATTGGGGGGGGGGGGGGGGGCGGGGCGTGAATCAATACTCCAAAACTTTAGCCATATAACATTCACCACACATCCATCTCATAATTTAACATGTAAACTAAAATAGCTAGCTACACATGTTCATCCATAGCATGAAACAAATAACACATAAAATAATAAGTTTTTCTGCCCATAAACCCTCCAATGAGTAGGTAGAACTAGAGTGGGGATGACACTCGCAAATCTTAACTACTACAATTGAGAACTATATCTAGTGAAGGTTACAATCGTTTGATCATAAACTATGATATACCTTGTGAAAGGTCTTTCCTATTAATGGATTACAAAGACTCTTAAATCTTACCCTATTAAAGGATTTCAATACCCTGCTAAAAGTGTGCCTTGTTAGAGGACTTAAACTTGCAATAAAATAAGAACCCTTGTAAGGATTTACAAAAGCCTATTAAGACTACTCAATTAAGAGATTTTCACTGATTCACTTGTTAGAATGTTTCATCCTTGATCCTTCGCTTAGAACCTCTCTACTAGAAATCATATCTCCTCTTTCCTAATGTGTACTTGATCCTCCTAATCAGATGTATCTCTTTCGACTCTTCTTTATTCTCTCCAATTGATTCTACAATTCATATTTCTATCACAAACTCCATAGTCACTATGAAAGCTCTTCCTACATTTAGCATTCAACCTACTCTTCTCATCTACACATTACAAACTATTTCGAGTTTTCCCTCCTTAAGAAGATTTAGGTGAGCTAGGGTTAGGTAGGAATCAATGATTGTAGTTCATCCATTTTACCACTTAGAACATCTTTTTTTCTGATTGGTTGCATATACTACATAGGGATTCTCAATATACCTCTATATATATCTTGTAGAATCATAAAATAATCCTTAACTTGATCTAAAAATGGTTTACATAGGATTTTGTTCAATTACAAACAAATGTCAAAATTGTTTTACTCATAACTTGAAAGCTATGCTACTTAACATTCGAAATATCCTTATTGTTGTAACCTATCTCTTGAATGACTCATCATCCACTTTCTTACTTAGTACATCAATTACTTGGAACTCGAGTGACTTTGCACATACAATCTTCTCAACACATACTAGTCCTCGATACTAACTTGTATATTTCTCAGCATACACTACTTACTCGGCACATTCTGGGTTATGTTAAGTAATGATTCAAGTGTTTCGTAACTTTCTTGTCAAAACTAAAGTGAGATCAACAAAGCATTGGTTACCATCAACCATATCATTAAAAATTTAAGATGATTTCCACTTCTTTTGGATAATTTCAAAATTTCACATGAATTTCAAAAATTATACAAAGTAGCGACTCTACTTGCTAATCTTGGTAGTAAATGCAATCATAAAGTCGAATTGAAAGATACTTTGGAGATGAAAAAAATTTAAAAGATGTCATTAATTTTGATAAATTAAACCTTAGAGCAAGGGGCATTTTGGTTAATGATTAAAATGACTTATGGTACCAACCTTCATAATTTCCTAAGCTTCTCTTATTTTGGGGTGTCGACTTCCATAGCTTTGTTATTAATGTTGCATTCTTTCTTGGCTACCATTTAGTTTCTTAATTTTTGAAATTACCACTTTTATAATTAGTGGTTTTTCCTTTTCATTTTGTATTTCCTTATGTAGTTTTTTTTCCCTTCTCTTACCTTGCATTGGCTTTGTGAAAATGTGAGGAAGAACTAACCATGCTAAACCTATTAAATATAAATGGATGAGTTATGAACTAGTATGGAATAATCTCAAGAAAGCTTTGGAATGAACTAGAATAACACCATATTTGGAGAAACTACATTGACTTGGCCTAGTAATAATGAAATCCTTTGTTGAAAGATGGGCTAATAGAATTGTTATTGTCAATTGGAGAAGAGTCAAGACCACAAAAGAATTAATCACTAAGGCAACAAGTCTACTTATTTTAGATATGAACCTTTTCCAAGGATATCAAAACTTTAAAATTTGCTATGATAAAATTTCCTCAAAAGAAAAAGGACCTTCTGCTCAAGATTAATCCATTTTGGG
This sequence comes from Cupressus sempervirens, assembly GCA_028749045.1. Classification (NCBI taxonomy): domain Eukaryota; kingdom Viridiplantae; phylum Streptophyta; class Pinopsida; order Cupressales; family Cupressaceae; genus Cupressus; species Cupressus sempervirens. The sequence continues at coordinate 321,018,207 of CM053792.1, read as the reverse complement.
TTGATATTTTGAAAGTCATTATTACAAATTACTTTCCTCTTGATGATCGGGCTAGGGTTAATAATTTTCATTTTATGTTTCTCAACAACTTTCATTATAAACTTCTCATTAGCTTGCCCTACTATCTCCTAAGCTATTTATGGATAAGTATTAAAAAGAATACGAAGAAATATACTAAGCATCTGCTATATGTAGGCCTGATTCTACTCATTATTGAGTATTATCAAGATAATTAAAGTGGGTTCTTTTCTCAAACCCAAAAAAGAGAAGGTTAAGAGAAAAAGGGAGGAGTCCTAGGAAGGAATCTCTATATAAAGGAGGAAATATCATCATGGTAAAGGCAAGGAGGACTCTAAAACACAAATAGTGGTGTTCGATGGTGAAGACTATGCTACCAAAGAAGAAGAGGATGATAAATTAGAGAGTGACTCAAACAAGGAGAATACTAGTAGCCGGGAGAAGTCTTAGAAAAAGGACAAGAAAAGTGGTGGGGAAGATACAAAATCCAAATTTAATGTTGAGAATATCATGATTAAGGATTTAGAGTATGATAAAGTGACTACCTCACTGAAAAAATAGTGACATTGAGAGTTAAAGTTTTGAAAATGTTAAGGTGGCCCCTTAAAAAATAATTAGTTGAGACACTAAAGAGGAGGAGGAAATTGACTCTCCTACAAGTGTGAAAAATAAAGAGGCCAAACGAAAGGATACGGTTGTCACCAAGCCTATGATGGAAGTGGGTAGGATGGAAAAAGATTAAAAAAATAAGGTTGGGAGTGAAAAAGGTGAAAAACCTCATGATGAAGAGTTGAATATAAATGAATTGACCCCTCGTGTTCCAACAGATGAGTTTCTTGTTAAAATTGAGAATTTGGCTGTAATCTATGTGTCTGAGGCATTAAATCCCTAATTGCTAGATTATGCAATTTTTGAATCACCTAAGCAATATAGTTCGAATCTTCTTCACAATGATCCTATTGTTATCAATGATGTTGAAAACTTGAAAAATCAATCCATCTAATTTGGATATTTAGGATCTAATAGATTTACTTATTGATAAATGGATAGTCAAAGAAATCTTTGGCCTATGTAATAAGGTTTCTAAGACTGAAGAAAAACTAGATAAAGCTATTTTCCTTTCTATAGGTAAACAATTACTTTACAAGGCCAGAGTTGATTGTGTTGTTAAGGATGACTAGTTTAAGAAACTAGTAGAAAAGAAAGCTCATGATATCATAGAGGAAAAGATGTTGATATTTAATGACATAATAGATAAGAGTGAAAATATTGTAAGATGTATTCTTCTCTATATTCATGAGGTTCTTAAAGTCTCTACAACTAATTTAGATATCCTATATGCTATGCTCAAAGAAAAAGAATAAATAGGTTGTGAAGGTAGATCTCAACGAGGAGTTGGTTGCAAATAAAAAAGAAGGCCTAAGGAAGAGAACTAGAGGAAACCTAAAAAGGGAAGTTTCTTTAATTCAATAATCTATTATTTCTTTATTTTTTGTGGCAACAAAAACACTAAATTGTTGTTAGGATCAATCTTAGGTAGAAATAACATAATGCAAATATAACCATCTTTCACAACATAAGGGCATTTTTGGCTTTAGGGGTGTTGCCCCCGAAATCCCTGTAGGAGCATTGCCCATTGACCCCACCCTATAATATAATAGGGAGTGCACCTGGGGCACTTCCCAAGGACCCCACAGGGGTGCTTCCCACAAACTTGCATAGAAATAATATGGGGAGAAAACCATGTTGAATAAATCTTTTAGTGTCAATAGGATCCACATAACAAAAATTATAAATGTCTTATATTATAAGACATTTATAATCTATTATTTTAGATTATAGGACATTTGTAATCTATTATTACTTGACTTTTTGCTAGTTAGTTACCTATTTGCAAGAGAAGATGGTCAAAATTCTTGAATGTAATTATCGCCATTGATATGAAAATGATTTTTTTGTTCTCAATCTTTTTAATTGAAAATATGTCTTTAGATGATGGAACATGTCACATGATATCTAAAACTATATTTACTTCCATGCATTTCTAATTTCTGTATTTAAAATTAGAAAAATAATAAAATTATGATGAAAATGCTAGAATGAAACCACTTTACCATGTAGAACAACCAACCATATTTACATTTTATTTTACAAATGTTTACATATATTTTAGCACATAGATTTTGTCTCACACCCATAGCTACATCAATAATATTTTAGAAAATATAGAAAATTTCTATAATATTTTAAAATAATTTTTTTTTAAGTTTAGGTAAATTTTAAAAGGAGGAAGAACATTTTAATAATTTAATTAAAGTAAATTTTATTTTTGAATTTATTTTTAATGTTTAGATCAATATGATATTTTTGTCATGAATAAATTATATAAGAAAAAATATTAATTCCTACTAATTTATTAAAATCAATTTATTTATCGAATAAATAAATGTCTTATAGTCTAAAATAATTGAAGCAACAAAAAATCTGCAATATAAAGAATTAAGTTTTAAACATAAATTTACAAGAGATAATTTATTATTTATTGAAACCACAAAAGTCTAGATAGAATGGATATATTGATGTACAAATTTCATTTTAATCATAATATGTATTTTTTTTATAGGTAAAATAAGATTTTAAGGGATGTAAAATATTGTACAAAAAAATTTCATTTAGATCTCAAACCATTTTATAGAGCACTACTAAAATAGTAGAACATTGTAAAAAAATAGTAGTCAACCAGCACCAACTCAAAAGAAATAATAGATATTTTAAATGAACTTCCAAAACCCTTTACAATCAATAGAAGGAGAAACCAAAGATATGGTAAGTAAGCTACCATTGAAGCTTTTAGACCACCTTAGACTTAATTCATATCATGTTGCAATACATCGTAATATATAGTTTTATTCGTATCATAAGGACATCAATAATTATTTATGGAATAAAAGATATATAACAATTTGAAGAAAGGGTACTATTTTTTTCCTTAAAGTAATTATATTTATAAGGAAGATGGTACATTTTTACTTTTCCTCTAGCTTGGAATAGTAAAAATATTCTCTTTCCTATGTATGGTTATTGTAGAAGTTGAGAAAACCAACTTCACAATTCGCTAAGAACACCTGCATGCAAAATAACCTATTGCTGGAAGGATACAAAAGAAGAAAAAGTGAAGCTTGGAAATCTTAGCGGAGTGAGAGAAAAAAAGGTATTCTAAGATGTTAAAAATAATTATTACATGATTTCAACCTTAAAGGTGAATGAAACCCAAAGGGAAAGAGCTAGGTTGTGCATTATAATTCATATAACATATTAATTATGTACACCTAAGAGACAACTTAAGTAAACTAGAGTAATAGACAACTTAATTAATTAAATCAAAGCAATCTAATTAATAAGTGTAAATAGATAATTACTCTAACACCCCCACTAAAGTGAAGCTCAGGAGGTAAGCTAACATAGCATAGCTATGAAAGTAGAAAAGTGGGTCCCAACAACATGGCCTGATCTAGTATCCAAAACAAGGAAATCTCTATAAGCTAGAGAAATAGAGAAAAATCAATAGGAAAAACCCTACTCTAAGAAGAGATAGAACAAACATACTAAAAAAATATGAAGGAACGTCTCAACAAGAGCCCCCAAGGACAACTTCCATAACCCCAAGCATAGAATGCAACTGAAGATAGCATTATGATGCAAAAGGTTTGGGGAAGATGCTAGCAACCTATGTATCAATGGGAATATACTCCAAAGAGAGAAAACCATCCTAAATCTACTGATGGATGAAATGTTTATGAAGCTTAATATGTTTATTGCACTGATGCTCCACCAAGTTGCAGGAAATGTGAATATTACTCTGATTATCAGACCATAGAATAGTGGGATGATTAGGAGGAAAACCAACTTCAGTCATGAACTTTTGAAGCCATAAAATCTCTTGACTAGCATGTATTGATGCTATATACTCAGCCTCTATAGAGGAATGTGTGTGAGCATGCTACTTCTTGCATGACTAGGTGATAGGACTAGAGCCAAGAAAAAAGCCAAAGCCAAAAGTAGAGTTTTGATCATCAACATCACTAGCCCAATGTGAGTGAGTGAAGCCAACAATGTGATTCCTAGATGTCTAATTAATTTCATACATAAGTGTGCCTTGAATGTATCTTAATATAGACTTGGTAGCTTTCTAATGACTTTCATGAGGCTCATGTGAAAATCGAGAGACAAGACCAACTGCAAAGAAGAGATTAGGATGAGTATGTGTTAGGTACAAAAAACTACCAACCAACTACTAATATAATGTCGGATCCACTAAAGGAAAAGTGCAAGAGGTAGACAAGGTAAAACCCAATTGAAAAGGTGTGGGAGTAGGCTTGCAATCAAGCATGCAAGATCATCAAAGCATGTCAAGAACATATTTCTAGTGGTAAACAAAGATCCAAGTAGAAGGCTAAAAAATTTGTAGACTAAGAAAGTAGTGTAATAGACAAAGATTAGTTGTCTCAAACTATTCAATCAATGCATGTTGAACATCCTAAATCATAGAGGATGAGCTACCTATGAGGAGAACATCACCAATATATAGCATAAGGATAAAAACCTCATCCTCAAGACATTGAATGTATGTTGTAGGATTAGAATGGCTTCGTGTGAAGCCTGTCAAAAGCAAAAAGGAGTCCATCTTCTTATACCAATCCCATGGGGCCTATTTGGGACCATATAATGAGTGATGACATTTGCAAACCAAGTAGGAATTCTACAAAAATCCTTGAGGCTGCTCCATATAAATCTCCTTAGCAAGATCACTATGCATGAATCCACTCTTCACATCCATATGAAAATGGGCCATCCCTGAGAAGCTGCAAGTGATAAGACAAGTTGAATAGAGTTTATCTTGGCAATAGGAGAAAATGTCTCAATGTAATCAATACCCTCAACCTGTGAAAAACCCTTTACAAAAAGACATGTCGTGTACTTATCAATAGAACCATCAACAAAAAACTTAGTATGATATAACCATTTGCATTGCACTAACTTGCTTCCCTTAGGAAGAGAACAAAGATCCCAAGTATGACTCTTCATCAAAGAATAATACTTCTCCTCCACTATGTCCTGTCACTACTACAAATGTCTGGGGATCATCGCAAATAGCTTGACTTAGAAGACTAGAATCCATAGTATGAGACCGGGTGCAATAGGAAGTGGAAGGGTCACTAGCTAGAGATCCTATAGCCTCAACTATAACACAAGACCATTTAGGCATTTGTGGAGCATTCTATGGTGGAGGTAAATGGAGATCACCAAGATCATCATCCTCATATTATTCAAAAGAGACTAAAAAGGATGAGGGAGTAGTGGTAATTGAAGTAGACTCTAGAGGACAGGTATCTACTCCAAGAAGGTTCTCATCAAACTAGACATCTCATTGAAATAGGACCCCTCTAGAATCAAGATCAAATAAATTTTATGCCTTAACATCCTCATAGTGGCTAGAAAAACTAAGGTGTCAACTCTTGTACTCCATTTCTCTCCTCTAAGCATCAAGTACAAATACACATGCATCACTACCAAAAACTTAGAATGAAGATACATTAGGCTTGACATGAGACCAAGCCTCCTCAGGCATCATATGTCAAACTACCTTGTGAGACACCTAATTTTGAATATAGTTGGCATAATTGACTACCTCTACCCAAAAAGATGAATCCATGGACCTAAACTCTATCATACAATTAGCCATTTCCCAAAGTATTTTGTTCTTTCTCTTTGCCACACCATTCTACTGAGGGTTATAAGGCACTAAAAATTGATGTTGAAGATCATGTTTGAAGCAAAAATCCCTAAAAGCTTGATGCACATACTCTACCCCATTATCTGTGCATATCCATTGAATAAAAAGATGAGATTTCTTCTCAACAAATGTCTTGAACACTTGAAATGAATCAAATACATCAGACTTATACTTCAAAAAGTACACCTATGTGTGCCTAGAGAAGTCATCAATGAAATTAAGAACATATTTGGCATAGAAAAAAGGAGTGGGAAATGACATGAGGTCACTATGAATCATCTCCAATGGTACCAAAGCATGAGTAAATCATTCATGAGGAAAAGGATCCCTATGTTGTTTGCCAAGAGCACAACCCTGACAAACACCATCAGTGCAAGAAATTTGGGGAAGCCCAAGAACAATTGCATATGTGCTCATCTATTGAACATATCTCTAATTGAAAAGACCCAAATGCTCATGCCAAAGTTTTCTCATTGAATCTACATGTGCTAAAAGATAAGAACATGTGCCATCATAAGGGTCAAATCCATCAAATATGTATAGGTGACATGCAGAGTCAACACTCTTAGTAGCCACTATCAAATCAGAATCATGTAAGTCCTAAATAACCATATTAGTGGTGAGAACTCAACTATCTTACCAAAGCTAAAATGGTAAATCTGATAAATTGACAATAGGCTCATCAAGATGTTAGTGACAAGAAGCAAAACCTGAAGAGAACCCCTATCTAATGCAATAGAACTAGAACCCAAGATTGATATATGTGATGATTTCCCAATAGCAATTTGTGATGTAGCACAAGGAGCAATTGAGGTGATCAAGTACTAAGTGTGAGTCATATGGTGAGAGGCACTAGAATCAAGAATCCAGGTGAGCCCATAAGTCATTGCTCGTGTAGTAAGAGCATGACCTTTCCCTACAGGAGGAGATGAAGACTAATGATCAAAAATGTTTTTCTCTTACATGGCTACCTCTAAACATTTCCAAAACTTGGAAATGGAATGTCCATCCTTTCCATAAAAACTATAGTGTTGGAGGAAGACTTAGTAGACTTTGAAGAAGGTTTTCCCTTAAAGGATTAGTTGGATTTTTTGAATCAATTTTTTGTGAATCTTTCTTTAGTTTGACTTTTAGTTTTGGTTTCCCTTGTGAAGACTCAGCAACCAATGCTTGGTTGGAAGAGCCAAGTGCATCCATCTATTGGATCCTTTCTTGTTCCTATTCAACTGATCACAAAATATGTCAAAAGAAGGCATGACATGTCTATTGCCCAAAGCATATATAGTGGAGTAGAAAGTGGAAGAAAAAAAATGATACTATCCTCTCAACTTTGAGAGTATCAAAAAATACACTCATCATTTGTCTTAGTTTTCCCACATCCCTACAAAACTGAACATAGAGATTTGAACTTCATCAAGAAGTCCTCCATGGTGGGAAAGCTAGTAGGAGTCAAAGTAGTTAACTATGCATCAGGGTATAGTGCCTGAAATGCATTCATTGTGCCAAACAAGTTGGAAAGCTTGGTCCAAATATCTTGAGGAGTGGTCAAACCATCAATGTAAAATAGGAGACTATAAGAGATGTTCAGTGCAATCAAACCCATGGCTTCATCCATTTTGTTTTTGTGATGAAGAACCTCAAAGGGGCATGACAAGATAGGTTGATTTTCATCTAGACATGACCATAAGCTATGTGGCATAAGAAGTCAAGTCATGTATGCTATCCAAATGTGGTAGTTGTGTGGTGTTAGTCAGGCCACAGAGGGTTCTAACATTGAGATAAGAAGATAGAAGCAGAAGGGTCATTTCTAAATTAAATTACATAAAGAAAAATGTACCTCCCTATAATGTATAAATTTGTCCCTTGTGTACCAAAGAAACAACTAAGGGGAACACAAGAAAAACTAGAGGAAAACTTAGATGCCAGATGTATAGATGTTTGAAATTGAAGCCTTTACTTCAACACCAAAACTATGAGCTCAAAAGGGAAAATCATAAAACAAAGCTAGCATCATCATCTCCAGCTTGAAAATAACATTTCAAGGATATTTCATTTTTTAAAAATAGACACTATATGCAAAAGATATAGTGAAAAAACTAGTTGCACCTCCAAACAATAAGCTCTCTAGAAAAATATAGAGATTGGAAAAATTTGATAAGCATATGATTGTCAAAGACTGTCTTCCAGAAAAAAAATTCTAGCCACTATAAAAAAAATTCTGGTCACTAAAAATTTTGAAAAATAGTTTGCAAGATGACATTAGCTATCAAATTGTTGACATCATTTGTTAGTCGTTGGCAAGTCGTGACTAGGTGAAGGACTCCATAGGAAAATGGAGCAGTTGAACACATGAACCAAACTATAATGGAGCATGCAAGGAGAATGAGGTTGCATGCTAGGTTGCCCTTATACTTGTGGGTGGAGGCTCTCAATACTACTGTATATTTGATTAATAGAGGTCCCTCTACTCCTTTGGGTTGTGGTATTCTTGAGGAACCATGGACTAGTAAGAAGGTGAGTTATTCTTTTCTCAAAACCTTTAGTTGTGAAGCATTTTCTCACATAGATTTTGGAAATAAAACCAAGTTGGAAGCTCGTTCAAAGAAATGTGTATTTGTTGGATATGGCATTAATGAATTTGGTTATAGGATTTTTTATTTTGAAAATCATTAAATTTTAAGAAGTAGGGATGTCATATTCAATGAGAAAGTTTTGTAAAAAGATTTGTTGTAGCAACATTAGAAGAAAGAAGATGTTATGTAGTATTGGATGATACTCCAGAAGATGATCTTTTAGAAATTTCTCATGATGTGCAACAACCAAAACAAAAAATACCACACACACTAGTGAATGTTAGGTGGTCAGTAATGAAAAATAGACCTCCAGAAATATTTTCTCCCTCTTTGTATTATATTTTACTTACTATTTCTAGTGAACCTAAATGTTACGATCAAGTTGTGTAGGTGGATACTAAGATTTAGTGGGAGCCTATAATGAAAGATTAAATGGACTCTTTGTTGAAGAATAAGACATGGAATTTATGCAAGTTATGTATAGGTAAAAGAACTTTACAAAATAAGTAGATTTATAGGTTAAAAGAAGAGGATGGAGGTAAGAAAAGATTTAAAGCCAGGTTAGTTGTGAAAGCATTTGCATAGATAGAGGGCATTGATTTTGATGACATATTTTCTCTTGTTGTTAAAATGACTTCTATCCGTACTATTTTAAGTATTGTGGCTACTAAAGGTTTCTATTTAGAGCAACTTGATGTTAAAACAACGTTCCTTCATGGTGATTTGGATGAAGAGATATTTATAGCTCAACCACAAGGATTTGAGGTAAGGAGAACTTATTGTGCAAATTGAAGAAAAGTTTATATGGCTTGAAGCAAGCACCTTGGCTATTGTATCTAAAATATGACTACTTTATGCATGAGCATGGATATATTAGGTGTCATTTAGATCATTGTATTTATTTTAAGAGGTTAAATGATGACAACTACATTATTTTTTGATTATATATTGATGGCATGCTTGTAGCTGAGTCTAACATGGATCAAATTAAGGGGCTAAAATTCTAGTTAGCACATGCATTTGTTATGAAGGATTTGGGGGTAGCAAAAAAAATCCTTGGTATGAAGATTTGTAGAGATAGGAAGAATAGGAAATTAACGCTATCTTTGGCTGATTTTGTTGAGAAGGTGTTGCAACATTTCTTTATGGAGAATGCTAAAGCTATCAACACACCTTTACCTAGTCATTTGAAGTTGACTAAGGAGATGTGTCCCAAGACACAAGACTATGAGGATAAGATGTCTAAGGTACCATATGATTTAGTTGTAAGAAGCTTGATGTATGTTATGTTATGTACAAGGCCAGATATTGCACATGCAGTGGGAGTTGTTAGTAAGTATATGAGTAATCCATGAATTGAGCATTGGAATGTAGTCAAATGGATTGTCAAATATTTGAGAGGAACATCCAATAAGTGTTTACACATTGGGAGATCTGCTATTGATTTATAAGACTATGTTGACTTAGATTTGGTAGGGGATATTGATACAAGGTAGAGAACTATAGGTTATGTCTTTACTATTGGTGGGGTAGCCATGAGCTGGGTTTCTAGGTTACAAAAGGTTAAAGCTTTATCCACTATAGAGGAAAAGTATGTTGATGTTATAGAGGTAGTGAAGGAGATGATATGGCTTTAGTTTTTCTTGGAAGAATTGGGCCACCATGAGAGGGATAACTATTTATTTATAGATAGTTAGAGTGTCATTCATCTTGCAAAGAATTTAGCTCTGAATTCAAAGACTAAACACATTCAGTTATGGTATCATTTCATTCAGCAAGTTTTGGAGGATGGAAAATTAAAACTAGATAAGATACATACAAATGATGATCCAGTAGATATGTTTACAAAGGTAGTAACAAGGGAGAAGCTAAACTCCTCTTCAACCTTGGTTGGTCTTCTAGACTGAACATGAATAAAACAACAATAGAGTCTAGGGTGGTTTGATTCAATGGGAGCCCCATGTGGTAGTGGTATTTCTATAGGATCAATATCCAAGTGGGAGATTGTTTTCTAATGTGGAGTGTTGAGTCTGATTATTCTACAAGAGGGAGATTGTTAGGGATTGTTTCATAGTGGTGAGGCAAAAATTGGTTCTTGCTGTGATATTGAACTATAAGGGGTTACACATTGTAATCAAGTTGTAATCATCGGATCGTAATAATATTAGGCTTGGTGTTTGGTGGACATAGCATAGGGATTGGGTGAACCACATTAAATCTTAGTGTTTTGTGTTCTTTTCTATGTGATCTATTATTTTTTGATATTGGTTATATTTTCATATAATTGTTATTTCTATATGTGGTTTAATCCTGTAAGAATATGGCTTAGGCTAGAATTCACGCAAGACTAAAAAACTTAGACACAAGCACAATAGTAGACCAATAGAGAGAGTATAATCAGAATGATGATATTCATTTAATATTCCAACATGAGAGTACACTAGGAATTCTTGTATATAAAGGCCTTAGGAGAGCTTCTAGAATGCATAGAAGTTAGTATCATGATAAGTCATAGAACAAGCACATGTCCACCAGATATGGGTTATCCTCCATTAAGCACAAAATTAAGTTTGATGATGTGAGGATAAGCCTACAATGGTGGAGCATGCAAATCAGCATTATAGAAAATATGTGCTAAATTAGGAGTGCGAAGAATTGTGTTGTCAACATGACAACTCAATGAATGATGCAAACTCTTGTGTTGTAGATGCCATGTGCATAATTAGAGTTGTATAGTTCTGTGAGAGTACACAAACTCCTAAGTGTCTCACCTAAATAAATAATAAAATAATGTAAAATAATTAAATAATGCATTAACCTAAGTAAATTTAAGTAAAGTGTAATAATTAAATACATATTTACACCAACACCCCCCCTTAAGTGCAACTTAGGGGAATGCACCTAAGCTTACAAAATCTAGGATGCAATGTAGGATGGGTCTTAGCTACTAGGCCATGTTAGGTACCCATGTACATAATGATATGCAATCACTCATAAAGCGAAGAAAGAGGGAAAACCTCATTGGAAAAACCCTCCCCCAAAAAGAGAGATAAATACAAATGCATGGAAGGATGGAGTAATCAAGACCCCCTCATTACAATGTACATCTAGTATATACATAAGAGAATAATAAGAAGAGGAAGAGAGACAGAATAGGTTCCCCCCCACAAAGAAGAATGCCAAACAATGACTGCTCTGATGAAGAAGCTGATCCAAGACTGTAGAATGGTGTTCCTCCCCTTAGGAAGAAACAATACCAAGGGTACAAATAAGATTCTTTTGCTATGCATGAAAAGAATCCCATGGATAAGTGATGTCTCTGAAACCTAGTCAACTAATTGAAGAACCTGTCTCAAAAAACTGTCTAACTCTATAACTAATGAAGAACACTTCTGCAATTACTGATCATAAGTATACATAATCATTTCAACCTGTAATGATCAATCATGTAGAGAATGAAAAAGAGGTTTAAATGGAGCCCTCATGAAAATAGAAGAAGGAGCTACTACATCAAGAAGAAGAGGTAGATCACCAATACTGTCCCCAAAATCTGTCATTGAACCTGTACCTAGAAGACTAGATGTACCTTGGTATGATAGATCTATCACTATGGCTATGTATGCATGCAAACTGAACTAATGAAGTGGCCTATCATGGAAATCGTCGATAGAACCCCACATGTTTGAATCTGTCGAAGCACTATCACTACTATCACTATCAATTTCCATAGTGTACAGTGTGCAAAGAGGATTAGAGGACAAGCTTGGTGAACTTTCCTCAAAGTATACATCCTTTTCCACAAATATCTAATGTGTTTTAAGATCTAGAAGTTTGTATATCTTTACACTCTCTTCATAACCAATGAAAGTACAAGGCCAAGATGGTTGTGCCTTGCATCTCATGGAAGATGTATTTGCCCATGCAGGACAATTGAAGACTCTAAAGTGTGTCACAATAGGTTTTCTATCACACCATCCCTCAAAAGGAGTGTTTCCATCTAAGGTTGGATGAGGAGAATAATTAAGAATGCGAGTGGCACTAGACATTTCTTTGACTTCTAATAATGGATCTAGAGACTTAGATTGTATTATGCAACTTGCCATAGACTTAAATCTTTTTATCCTCAAAGTTGCAACATTTGTCTCATGTGGATTGAATCCTAGAAGAGTATGAAGATCAATGCCCTTGATTATACAAAAGTCTATAAGTCTTTTGTTCACATACATGCTTCCATTGTCCATGTAGAGTACTTTGATGGCTTTCTTGGATTTCCATTCTACATGAGTCTTGAAGGCTAGAAACTTGTCCAACACTTCATCCTTCTATACCCAAGTGAACCTTGAAACGTCATCAACAAAGGTTAGTATGTTGCAACCCTATCTAAATGCAAAAGGACCTACTAATACAATGTGAACCATCTATAGAACAACTGGTTCTCTTGAAGACTTCCCTCTTTGTAACTTCCCCTCTAGATGCATATCCACTGAATCTGTTGAACATTCACCCTTAGAAAAGTTGATTTAAGTTGTTGAAGGTAGCGGAAGTCAAGATGACCATACTACTCATACCATAATTGCATGTTTAAATTTGATTGAGATAACAAGGCCTTTGAAGGAGACTTGGGCACAAAATGAGAGAAAAAGTATCATTTTTATGATTCACTTTCCCCACTGCAACAAAGGAATCATCTTTAAGATTGTGCACCTTTACTGACTCAAGAAGGAATTCAACTCTATGTTCATCTCCAAGTTGAGTGATTTGGTAGATCGATAGGAGATTTGAACTTAGGTTTGGAATATAGAGAGCATCTTGAAACTCTCCATTTTCCATGTCCACATTTCCTTTCCCTTCAACTTCCATTTTTCTATCATTTCCCATGAAGATGTGTGGTACCTTAGACTACTTCATTGAAGAAAAATCTTCCTTTGAAGAACCCATATGATATCAAGCACCTAAGTCGAATATCCATTCCTTTGAAGAGTTTTAATTTGCCATGAGTGCTTACCCTTTGCCCTTTGAATCTGAAGAAGACCATTTATCCTTATAAGCAGTAGGCAATGGAACATTATGTCTCTTCATGATATTGGTTAACTCATCAATCTTTTTAAGATAACACTCATGCTCTTCATGACCCAATTTCTTGCAATAAGAACACTTCTTCTTCTCCTTATTGTTGTCCCCCTTCTTGTTGGAATTTGAGGAAGACTTTCCTTGTTGATTTGATTGTGGTGTTGTCTTTTCTACCTCCTTTGATTTTCTCTTCCACTTCTTCTTACTATTTCCTTTATTTGAAGACTGTCTAGCTAAATTTTGAGAACCCTCATTGTTGACCACCAATGCTTTAGACTGAGGTGATTTGAGAATCCCTATTGATTTCAACTTCTTTTCTTCATCATCCAATAGTTTATCATATTCATCAAAGGTGACTTTCCTATAGGTAGACCCTAAGGTGGTCTTTGAAGTGTTAAAAGAATATACAAATGTGGAATACTCTGATAGTAGCTTGTTATGTATGAGATAAATTAGTCTGTCATCTTTGATAGAGATCCCTCAATCAGTAAGCTTCATCCTTAGTTCATTCACCTTAATGATGAAATCTTATATGGAGTCATATGACTTAAGATCTAAGGAAACAAGCTCATCTTTGATTTTGAACACATCCTCTTCAGACACTTTACCATCAAGGTTTTTGAGGGTATCTCAAGTTTCGTTGGATGTACAACACTTCTTGATTTGATATATGATCTTATCATCTACTCCAAAACATAGATCACCTAGGGCTTTCCTATCCATTGCTACCCAAGCTGAAATATCACTTGTTGATACTTTACCACCTACTAGTATAGGAAGAGTATCATCTACATATTGTGAAACTCCACTATGCATTAAGTGAAACCACATTTTTATGGACCATGTAGCATAGTTATGAGGAATTAATCTAGGAAACTTAATGTTTCCCATAATGTAAAAAATGAAAAAAAAGTGCAGAAAAGAAAGAACACAACACCAAGAACACTGCCCCCCCCCCTCACCTTTCACTAAATCAAGAAACCCCCACAGAATAGATGCTTTGGGAACTTTATTAGTAGTGCAATTACAATGGGCTAGTTGCCAATTTTGGCCTTCATGGATTTTTTATTTTAGTTGTTACAACCTCTTAATGGATTACAAATCTAGAACATTAAAATGTGCTACAATTCTAAAGCAATACAAAGTAAAGTAAGGCCCTATTACTAAAAGTGACACTTTTGTCCACACAACCCTTTAATCTAATAGCAGGTTTGGAAAGTAGACAAAAAATAATGCACTTTTGAAAAAAAAACTTGTTTTCAACTCCAGATGTGCCCATACAAAGCGTTTGAAGTAGTAAAATGCAAGATTATGTAGGTACAGTCACCAAAAAAAGCAAATTCTAACAAATCCATACACCAAAACTAGAAAAGAGCTAAAACATTGAAAATTTTAGGAAATTCTACCCAATTTCAAAAAAAATCACACCTAATTTGGAGTTTGGATGTCCAAGTTATGGAATCCCAAAGTCAAGCTGCAAAAACCAAAATCATTCTAGAGAGGGGTTGTATTAGTTAATGACAAAGTTAAATTTGACAGTCATTCAACCATTACAACTATTATATTTTGGCCTAGTATGACAATCAGAAAACCATCAATTTTAAGATAGTGAACTTGATGACATCAGCACCCTTGCCCCCATGATGATGTCATCCATATAGAAATTTTATAAACTATATGGATTTTATGGGAAAAACCAATGTGTTAGTGCTAAGTTGGCTATATGGATTGCTAATGAGTCTATTGTGTGTCATGTTGATTGTGCACAGGCGATTACACTGGCACTGATGTGGCCACCAAGTAGGGTGCAAGGTGGAGGCTGAGTTGTCAAGTGAGGTGGCAATAGTTGGCAGAGACATGGAGGGTACACTTTGTGTAGGGATCTATTCATAAGTTGCTATGTGATCATTTATGATTTGGTGATGTATCATCTGTGTCTAAATGAGACTTTACTGCATGGACTGGTGTAGATCGCTGGACTGTACTATTGATGTGAGAAAAGAATTTAACATCACTACAAGATATTGAAGGATATTGAAGGATAGTCACACATGTGTGGGAATGGGGGATTCAGAGGTATTTAAAAATAATACACCGTAGCTACAAAAGAAAATTGTCGTAGGTGAGTATAGTGGGCTGTTGGTAAACAAGACTCGCTGGATTTGGTCAGCCAAAATTTGTGTAGCTGGTGGTGGTAAGAATATTCCACCTAAGATTGATTTAGCCATTGGTTGGTGGTGTGTGGCACTACGGATTTGATGTATAGTAATGGCCCAAACTTGCAGAATGCTAATAATACCCTGTGACTAATAAAAAAAAATATTCTACCAAAAATATAGAGCCAAGCTAGGGTGTCACTACCCGATTTGGCTATAAAAAAATTCTTTACCTGGCCAACTAAGAAATAATTCCAAAAATAGAAATTCAAAAAAAAAATATAGAGAATAAAACAAATTCAGATCCAATAATCAAATAATTAGATCAATTAAATGACCATACCTAAATTCCAAATTGGGGCTTTTGGGTTCCGATTTGCAAAAAAAAATGGCCTCACAATAATATTTCACCCAACATAAGAAAATTTATAGTCAATCTTCATCAAATCAATGCTCCAGATGCAACGATGAGGTTAGATTTGGCTCTAGATGCTCCCAATTTTTGTAGATCCTCCAAATTTAGGTTGAGGCACTGAAGCATGAACAATCTCGAATAGCTATGTGATGATAATCTCCTTCAGCTTTGATACCATGTAATAATTTGGCTTAGGTCAGAATTCACCCAAGACCAAAGAACTCAAACACAGAAACAATAGTAGACCAATAGAGAGAGTATGATCAGAATGATGATATTCATTCAATATGCCAACTTGAGAGTACACTAGGAGTGCTTGTATATAAAGGCCTCAAGAGAGCTTCTAGAATGCATAAAAGTCAGCATCATGATAAGTCATACAACCAGACACATGTCCACTAGATATAGGTTATCATCCATTAAGCATAGAATTAAATGTGATGATGTGAGGCTAAGCCTACAATGGTGTAGCATGCAAATCAGTGGTGTAGACAACATATGCTAAATTAGGAGTGCAAATAACTGTGTTGTCACCATGACAACTTAGTGAATGATGCAAACTCCTATGTTGTAGACACCATGTGCATAATTATGTTGTGCACTTCTATGAGAGTACACAAACTCCTAAGTGTCTCACCTAAATAAATAATAAAATAATGCAAAATAATTATATAATGGATTAACCTAAGTAAACTTAACTAAAGTGTAATAAGTAAATACTTATTTACACCAACAAATCCTAACAACTAGCAGGCAGAAGTGGTGGTCGGTTGGTGCGGCGAGGATGGTGGTGGTGCTGCGTGATTGAGTGGTAGCACTTTGGTGGGGGAGGAGCGGGAGCCAGGCTGCGGTGGTGCATAGGTGGCATGGTAGTGGTGTGTTGGTAGTGCATTGGATGCACTCAAAAAATAGTTTTTTTGAGTTTTTTTAATTTTCATTCTGTACAACCCAAGAAAGATGGAAAATTTGTCCCACAGGTCACTATAGCCAAAAAATGCAAGTTTTATATAGATTTTGACTGGACCAGACCTTTTGAGCACAGTAGTGGCATCCATTTTTGGTCAAAGTGTACTAGAAAAAGGTACCTCCTCTAGATTGAAGAAAACAACCACAAAAGTTAAATTTTTCATCTTCAAATCATAGCTTCAAGATCTCCAGACCAAGTAGTAGCAAGGTTGCTCTGATAGCATGTAGAAGTTGAGAAAACCAACTTCATAGTTTTCCAAGAACACCTTCATGCAAAATAACCTATTGCTAGAAGGAAACCAAAGTAGAAAAAATGAAGCTTGGAAATCTCAGTGGAGTGAGAGAAAAAGAATGTATTCCAAGATGTAAAAAATAATAATTACAAGATTTCAGCCATAAAGGTGAATGAAACTGTAAAAAGGGAAGAAGCTAGGTTGCGTATTATAATTAATATAAAATATTAATTATATGCACCTAAGAGACATCTTAAGTAAACTAGAGTAATAGATAACTCAATTAATTAAATCAAAGCAATCTAGTTAATAAGTGTAAACAAATAATTACTCTAATAGTTATTCCAAAAGATTCATTCATATCTACATCACCCTCACTCATCAAATCAAAGTAGTGAAAGAGGTGTGCTAATGCAACCTCAACTAGAGTGATGCCCATGGAAGAACCTATGCAACTTCTCCTTCTACCACCAAAAGGAATCATCCTTAATTCTAGATCATTAATGATGTCAAAAATTCTACCCATAAACCTCTAAGGTTTGAATTCCAATTGATCTTTCCATACTCTTGGATCTCTTCCTATAGCCCAAGCATTAACAAGAAATCTTTTTTTTTTTGGTATAAAGTAGTCATGTTTAGACCCCTTCACAATACAAGCTTCTCTACTTTCATGTGGAATGAGCAAGGCAGCTGGTGGATATAGTGTAAATGTCTATTTCACAACACAATGCAAGTATTCCATTCATAAAATATGAGACTGTGTTATTTTCTCATCTTGTTTTACTATAGAATGAATCTCTCTTTGTAATTATTTCATCATACTTGAATTTCTTATTGCTTCACTAAGTATCAATTCAAGTGTAGTGGTTGATGTGTCTATTGTAACATCGAGCATTACCTATATGTACATGGACACATTAATTCAATTTAGTTAGTATATATAAATAATAACATCTAATGCAATCACTAAATTAAATTATAATAAAAAAAATTGTTAGTTACCATTCATATATAGATATCAACATGCTAAAAAGAAAATTAATATTAGAAAAATATATATTTTAAGTTAGTAAAAAAATATGAGACATACTCATACCAATAATTATATTCTAATATAAAATTATACAAGCCACTCCATCCTTCAAAAAGCAAAAAAAAACATTTCCAAATGGATTTATCTAATTGCTTATCTTATCTATTTTCATCAAGGCTAATTCTTATAACTTTTGCATAAAGTGTGTAGTTCTTTGCAAATTAATATTTCTATTGCATATAACAATTGTAAAACATATATTAAATGTTGAATAGTATCATAATACTAATTGTTCAAACAACTTACAACTTCGATAATTTGGGAGCATCTCAAATTGAAGTTCTTGAATTTGAATCTATTTTAACATAGTCCATAATAATGATTAGTAATAGTAAATAATAATTAATCTAAACTTATATCCATTAATTATCAAAAGACAAGAATTAACATTTCAATTGAATTTAACATTTCCTAAAAAAAAATTATTAAATGTTAAATAATACCAAAATATTAATTGTCCAAAATGTTTATATTTGTAAACATATCATGTATAAGCTTTTAAAAATTTCAATTCTATTTGAACTTAACTAATAATAATGATTAATTGCAATAAATAATAATTAATCTAAATTTCAGCCCAGTACCTTAAAAAATATATGGATATATATGTAATTCACAAAAATGTACACAAGTTATCTAACAACTATATACATTTATAGAATATAGAAAATTCAGGCCTACAATCCATGAAATTTTTTAAAAACCCGAACTTACAAAAACGATCGGCTTCTTGTCTTCCCGAGAATTTTCGTGTCCAGAAGGATGTCAATCCATTCTCTGTGCCGCTCCCCCTCTGCGCTGCACTCCACATGCTCCTCAATTATCTTCTCCAACGCTTCGTCCACCTGCTGGTGGACCTTCTTCATACGTCGCCTCATCCCCTGCAAGTCTACCCACCCCAACCAAGGAATAAAATCGCCAATAGTCAACATCCGCCATTTGAAGTCGGAGGTGTACCTCGCAACGCCCACCAGACGGCCTGCTTGCAAAAGAAGAGGCAACCACAAAATCAACAGAACCCAACTTCAGTGACATAAATGGGCCATGTTTCTCAGACATCCGCTGCAGACTACGGTGAGGAAGAGCTCCCAATTGGTGGAGGTTTCCAATGATGGGCAACGGGAAAACGCACATATTGAGATCCATTTAATATTAAGGGAACCCAGAGAGGCAGAGAATGCTACTTTACTTTTCTGAAAAGGGAAGTAATTATATAGAACAACTGCTGCTACGTTTTCACTTCAATTATTAGAGCATCTCACATTTGCGCCCATGTGATTGTTGTTTTTGAGATAGTGGAGATGCGCTGATGTCAAAATAATCACTTAATTCCACTCTCACCTCTGATATGAGAATGACACTTTTGTTTTGAATCTTTCGATTGGAGAGATGTCTTTAGATGATGGCTCCTGCTACCTTACTTTCTTCCATGTCTTTTAGTCGCTCCATTCAATGATTAAATTAGTGGATCCATTTCATATCAATCAGCTAGTTAGTACTATATTTTATTTACAAACGTGAAACGGCAAGCCGTCTTTTACACTGTTTATTGATCTCATTTTATCATAAAATAAATTTTGCCTGAGTGGAAACATCCAATTTCAAACGATACGCACCTCCTAAAAAAATTAAACATAAACATTTCTGTCATATTATTGTTTTCTAGTGATATTTATCGTTTTCATCACATGGGAACTAGACATTTTCTTTTACACTGTTTATTGATCTCATTTTATCATAAAATAAATTTTGCCTGAGTGGAAACATCCAATTTCAAACGATACGCACCTCCTAAAAAAATTAAACATAAACATTTCTGTCATATTATTGTTTTCTAGTGATATTTATCGTTTTCATCACATGGAAACTAGACATTTTATTTCATTTGTTTTATGAGAAGAATGGAAAGTTTCGTCCTGAAGATATTCTTAGATAAGATGAGATCTCTTTTGCTTTGTTTTATATGAATCAGGATGATGCTTCTATTACGGTTTTCCTTGTCTTTTTTATAATATTTTTGAGGTATCGTGCATGGAAGTATTTTGAAACTGTTGGCATATTTAATTTCTTCTTCAAAAAATTCAAAAATACATTACATCAGAGGATTCTAGAGGAATGGAATATTCTAGAGATTCAAGTTCGATTAGGGAATAGAATTGTTTTATTGTTGATCTTACAAAGTGTTTTAGAAAATAAAATGTTTCAGCACTATATTGGTCACAATTAGTCATTTCTAGATATTTCTTTATGGATCTAAAGACCTTTATTTAAGAAGCAAATGTAATGATTTTTGACTCCTAACATTGATCAAATCCATCCACCCTTATCAAATTGGTATTAAAGCACACAATGTCATAAGTGTGAGTGCTGAAATGCCAGGTTAGATAAATGGTGAAAAGTGTTTGTAGCTGCAAAAGTTTGATTCAAGAAATGAATTTCTCTTGCAGCTGCATTTGTCTATAACAATTGTAGATTTGTAAAGACCAAGGAAGCTATAGCTATTTGGATTAGAGACTATACGAATTTTTCTTAAGGAAAAATTCAACCAAGATTAAGGAACTCAAACACAAGCACAATAGTAGACCAACAAGGTATGATCAAAATAAAAATATCCATAATTGATTTATTACTATTCAATTCAATGTGCAAGTACACTAGAAGTGCCTATATATAAAGGTCTCTGGAATGCTTCTAGAATGCATAGGAATTAATAATATAATAAGTTATACAACCAAGAACATGTCCATCAAGCGTGAGTTATCCTCCATTAAGCACATGAGTAAGTGTGATGATGAGAGAATAAACCTACAAAGGCTTAGCACGTAAAATAATGTTGTAGACACCATGTGTTAAAATAGGAGTGTGACTAACTATGTTGTCTACCATGACAACTTAGTTAAGTATGCAAACTCTACTATTGTAGACACCATGTGCTGAATTAGAGTTACTTACTTATGTTTTGTCCATATGATAACTCATAAAAGTACACAAACTCTTAAGTGCCTTATCAAATAAATAATAAAATAATGCATTAACCTAAGTAAACTTAAGTAAAGTGTAAATAGTAAATACGTATTTACACCAACACCCCACTTTAAGTGCAACTTAGGGGAATGACCTTAAGCTTGTGAAAACTAGGATGAAATGCATAATGGGTTATTGGCCATGTTAGGTACCCATGCACATAATGAAGTACAATCTCTCATAAAGCAAAAAAAGAGGGAAAGCCTCATGAGGAAAACCCTCCCTCAAAAAGATAAATGAAAAAAAATGATGCATGGATGGATGGAGTAATCAAGACCTCCCATTATGACATACATCAAGTATATACAAAAGAGAAGTAGAAGTACAAAACCCCATAAGAGAGGAAAAACTCGCTCACATAAAAGAGAAGAAGGAGACAAGGTATTCCCCCCACAAATGTAGTGTGTCAATCAATGAGTGCTGATCCAATGTAGAAGCTGATCCATGAGCGCTAAATAATGTTCCTCCGCTTTGGAAGAAATAATGATAGAGGTATAAGTGAGATGCTTCCCCTATGTGTAGAAAGAATGCCTATGAGAAGGAATAATACAAGGCTGTGATAAGAATGGTTGTGAGTGTGTTTCTATTCAAATTCATATGCTTAAGTGATGCTCCCCTCCTATTAATGCATGCATTATGAATAGTTTTCTTGAGTTATTATTTTGGTGATATCCGCAACTATTTATCTTAACACAATTTATTGGAAAATGAGAAATAAATTCATATTATGATGTGAAATTTCTATGATGTAAATTAGATGTTAGATGTTTAAAATCACATTTATGACCCTCCAAAAGGACCACTTTTCATAAGTGTAAAAAATGGAGAAAGTCGTGTCCATCCCCTTTCTCCACATTCTTCGTTCACCTCTTATTTTTAATAGGGTATAAAAGTGGAACATGAAGGACTTGCAGTCACTTCTCATTAGTGAATAAATTTTGGATAGTTGGTTGGAGGTCTTTTAAGGTTGTTTACCAGCCCTCCACTTTGAGAGACCTTTTAAAATTTTGGAGAAGATTGGGAGAAGGTGTAGGAAGGAAAGATCTTCATGAAACCTAATTTCCCATTTATTTGGTTAAAGGTTGTTGCTTTTAGAAATAGTCCCTCCTTTGTGTTACATATTTGATACAACAAAGTAGTATTCTCACATATTATATCCTAATTCCACTTGCTCCATTTTTATTTCAATAGTATTAAATTTGGGAGTAACTTGTTGATAGCTAAATTGACATAGAAATCATAGAATAGTTTAGGTTTGGTTTGAGTGATCATATCCACTAATCTACATAATTCCCAAATAAGTTACCAACCCATCTTAAGATATTCTCATCCCAAAACTCAAGGGAGAGACCTGATAATCAAATAGAGACTAGGGCCAACTAGTTGAGTTTAAAAGAAGGGTAAAAATAAGGCTTTTATTTAGCTAGAGTAAGGAATTTTTTTTTCATAGGAATATGATTCATATAAAATTAAAGTGATTTTTTTTTGTCATGAATTTGAAAAAGAATAAACCCCCAAGTATAGTAGTGATACTTAAACTTCCTTGCAATTTTTATTGAGTAACCTCAAATTCCCTGAACATCTCAATGGAAGTGTGCAAAGAAAATAATCTCTTGATCAATACTAGGTAAATATCTCTACGAAAATCATACCCACATCGATGTCTAAGAGGTAAATATTAGTTTCTTCCTTAATGTGATGAATTCTACAAGAAGATATTATAGTGTATTATTGGGGCTCGCCATTAATGCACCTTTCTAGATGAGTTTAGAATAATCAATACCATGAAACCCCTTTGACATTGCAATTGGAACAATAAGAGGATAATTGATGCAGGAGCATGTTGGGTGCAAGAGAAACCTTGCAAGACCCATAGATATTTCCTTTACACTTTTCTTGAATAAAGGTTGTCTCAGTGTAGAGTTATTATTTTTGGAGACTTGCTACTTAGCAATTTGATCGTATAAGCTAAGATGGTCCTAATTTTAGAGCTCGAGATTGATCTTGGACATATCATCTTTCTAGTTTAGGCTCGGTACCATATCATGAGTCTTGATGAAGTTATTATAGATTTTTAATGTGTAATTTTGGTTGAAAAATTTAGGCTCATTTTTTATGGCCTTAGAGGCTTCGAAATTAGGTCGACTATTGCTTGTGCAAGTTGCACCATGGAGATCAAAAGTTGAGGATTCTAGAATGGGGTTATAAAAGCCAATTAGATATGTAGTTAGCAAATTAAGGTCTTTTGAGTTTTGGCAAGCTAAAATTTCCAAAATAAATGTTATACTTGATTTGAGCCAAGTCTATATGTAATTTTAGGGTTGGTTAGCCTCAAGGGTTAGGGTTTGATGTCAAAAAACTTCTTGAGAGGTCTAAAGTTACATATATAAGTAAGGCTTGCCGATTGTCTAGGATAGCTTTGGGTGACAGTTTTTAGTTCTATCATGTAAATTATTGTAATGAAGGTTCCCCTATCATTTTTCATATTGCATTTCAAAATTCTATGATTTTACATTTTTGGTGACAAAAAGAAGCCTAAATTTTATTCTCTTAAATTGTTGTTATTTTTCTTTATGTTATATCTTTGTAGTATTAAGAGTAGCCTTCAACAAGTGGTTTTATATTAGGAGTCCTAGTTGTGTAAACAAATCATTTACTATGAAGCATTTTATATTAGGACCATGATTTTGGATAACCATATTTTCCCAAGCATCTTGGTGCAAGTTGGCCCTCTATTGTATTGTTGGCAGGAATATTTTTGTCTGAGGGAAAGGATAACTTCACTCAATTGGGAAAAAGATAAATGTAGTTTACCTCTAGGGAAGTTAGTTAGGCAAGCAAGCAAGTCCAAGGAACTAGTTTCAATTTTGAGGTAGTTTGCACTAGGGTTTTAGCAAAATTATAAAAATGCCTCCCAAAGAGAGTGTGATAGAAGAGTCCAATGTGTTACACCTAAGGTTTTTAGAGATCTCCAAAGATGAATGAAATAATTGGAAGAAAAAATGTGGAGCTCAGAATAATTCTTCCCATAAGAGATGAAAGTGAGGATGAAGGAGAAGAAGAATAAAATGTTGAAAAAGAGGTAATTTTGAACCTAGAAGAAGAGAGGATTTTTAGGGCTTTTTCCAAAATTGGTAAGAGGCCTAATTTTGAGGTTTCCATCATTCAATCTTTCCTTTCATTCAATTATCAGAGGAGAACCATTCTGACACATTCAAGCAAGGTGGCACATTAGATAAACTATATAAGTCTTGGTTAGGGAGCTATGCTCCTTCCTTAAGTAAGTGCTACCTACAATTCTATAGGGAGGTATCTTATTTGACCCAACTCATCCCCCAATAGAATTTTAGGCATCTCACCCATAGGGATAACCTACTATTCTAAAGGGAGGGCTTATTTTTAGAAATCTTAACTCAAAGGAATTGGTTGATTCAATCAATAAATTAGATAAATAATTTGAGTATGAGGATATTGAAGACCCAGATAGGGTTAAGTTTTTGAGGGCCAAACTAAAGGGTCACATGAAGATCTAGTGGTAAGAGATTTAATTGGAGTAAAATAGAAGAGGAAAATATAAAATCACTAAATGGGATTGAATCATAGCTAAATTGAACAGATAATTCATTCATGTGTATTATGAGCTTCATCTACTAAAGGAAATGCAAGGGTTGAAGAAAGTGGGAAGATTATTCAAGAGTATACATAAAAGTTCTACTGAGTTCTCATGAGAATAGGCCATATAGAAGCTAACAAGGAGAAATTTTCTAGTTATCTTAATGGGCTAAGGCAAAGGATTTATGAGGAATTGATTCTAGTCTAAATTAAAAGTATTATAAAATTAATGTCATGTTTCCCTAAGAGTTGAGGAAAAGCTTGACAAGAATTTTGATAGCAAGAATAGAAGAAGACGTCATTGTGAATGATGTACCAGATGGTCCTATGGAGGCTAAAATTGTGATCAAAATAAGATGAGTGAGGCTAGTAGTAGTACTCAAAATCAAAGGAAAAAAAATCTAATTGTTTCCATGATTGAAATAATAGAGATAAAAGAAGAAGACAAAGAGGGAAAGGATTTGGTAGAGAAGGTTTTCATGGAACCTATTATCACTATGGAGAAGAAGGGAATAAAGAATTTGAATGTCCTAAGTGCAAAGGAAGGACTAATATAAGAAATGAAGGCTAGTATTTATTTGTTCATGTTTATGAAGATACTAAATCATCACATTCTAAATATGTTGAAAGAGGAGAAGTCCTAGTAAATAGAAGAGTGCTACTAAGTGGTGAGAATCAACTTAATCAAAGAATGGGCTTATTTTGCATAAGGTACAAATGTCAAAATAAGTGGTATGATGTGATCATTGATGGTGGAATTAATGACATCTAGTGTTAGAAAAATATGGTTAGGAATTTATAGCTCAAGAGGAAGAAATGTTTTCATCCATTACTATATCTCTTGGGTGCAAGATGACTAGAAGGTCATCCTTAATGAATAGTGTCTAGTGAAGTTCCAGATTGGTACTTTGTGATATCATACCTATGGACATATGTTAAAGTAATAAGATAATCTTATTAACTCTAGTTTTCTGAAGCTAAAATTTAGAAATATAGCAATTAATTATTATCATGCATCATAGGTTTTACCTTTTAGAGTTTTGATCTCCATTATAAGGATTGATCTCTTTTTAATTATTCAATTCACTTAATATAATTTTTTTTGAGTCAATTGCAATATCTCCTCTATGAATTCCAACCACCATAACTTGTGCTTCTCGCTTTCTATGATAGGTTTTTGCGTCTAGTGATTCTTGGGAGCTATGAGGTTGATCATTCATCAACTTCAACATGGTATCAAAGCTCCAAACTCTAATGCTCCTATTCTTTTCATGAGATTTTGGGCTTTATTTTTTAGCTTTGTTATTTTTTAGATACTTTTTATAGTGGGTCTTTGGTGTTATTTTTTTTTAGTGCACTTTGACCCAAAACAAACCTCACCATTGGATTCCTAGAAATGAAAAACCTCTATTTCCATATAAAATATATCCAATTTGGACATAGTTACAATTTGAGGCAAAACAAATGCTCCTAGATCTAGGCATGCTTCATAAGGTGGTGATTTATTTTTTTTTTTTTTTAAAAAAAAAACAAAAATGTTAAAAAAACTTTGTTTGGAAACATGCATGGATTTTTTTCTAAAAACACATGCTATTAAAGTTGTTTTTCAAAAAAAAATCAAAAAGTGCCAAACGACACTACATTAGCAAATGATGCTACATCAACTATTCATTTAGTGACATAAGTAGTAATGGGACACAAGTCATGACGTCAGCTATTTTTAGACAAAATTTGACTTCCTTTAAACCTTCATTTCTTTGATTTTTCTTTTTTCTGGAGACCTATTGATGGATTTTTTGTAATATATAGGGAATACAGAGGTATTTTTGGACAAATATTATATCGACAAAAATATCTTTCCAATCCCATCATGATGGTGTAGGTTTGGTTTTCTAGTTTTTCTATTTGGTTCCCTATTTATGTAGTAAAAGCAAGGAGTTCTACTATACACTCAAGGAGACATATCTTGAGCATCTAATCTTTGATTTGGGAACTCCTCATATTATTGGAAAATTCTCTTTCTAGTGATGCTTGTTTTTTTCCCAAATTCTACTCCAAGCATATACTATTCATTTTTTTGTATTTTTTCATTCTAGTGGATATCTTGGTTGTTTTAGGTCTAGCAATAAAATTTTTTGATTGTGGTGATTCATCATGGGTTGTACTATCTATTTTATCATCCTTATATCTATTTTGATCTTCGTAGACATCATTTTGTAACATTTTATGAAAATGAACTGAGATAAAGTACCACTATATTGCATTTTAGGATCTTGCACATATTTGTATCTTGTTATACTTACACTACACTATAAAATTCCCTGGGGGGGTTTCCTATTGGCCATTTTCCCCAAATTCCTATTTTAAGTTAATTTTCCTCCCAAAAAATTATCCTCATGATGTCTCAATGAAATTTGCCTTTATAGACCTACTTTTACTTCTTTTGCACTCTCCATGTTTTTGGTTCTTCTTTTTGTAGAAGATATTGCATTTAGTTTCAATATTCATTTCCTACCTCTTAGCACTATAGGGGGTTATTTTGGTTCTATTTCTTTCTTGGTTTGATCAGTGATTTATGTATTCAGTATTTGATCATATATGATAGGCAATTGTAGTGGCTAGATGCCTGTGCATTTCAGTGAGATGGATTGTTTACCATAAGAACACACTTTCACTCTTACTTTTGGAGGACATGAAAATATCTTCCATCTTTTATTGATCATATCTTCACAATTAGTCTTCTCTACCTAGCCATGTTCTATACAGTGGAGGTTCTTTTAGGTCAATAGTTTACTAGTATTTGCAACTTCATGCTTAAGTGGTGTTCTTCCTAGTCATTCTTTTGTTCCTATATTTTGAGACATCTTTTCCATATCTTCATGGAGTAGGAGTTTTCCCATGTAGCTTTCTATATTGCTCCTTTTTATAGAGATTTGATTGTGCTTTGATTCCTAATCAGGTCTTTTTCTTTTCAAGACCAATTTACATTTGCTTTGAGTAGTAGTTTCTAGGATTTTAGCTAATCCCTAACTTTATCTTAAGGGGGTGTGTTAGAGTAATACAATAATCTTATTAATTATAGTTTTCTTAAGATAAACTTTAGCAATATAATAATTATTTATTGAATTAATTAATTATTATCATGCAACCTAAGTTTTACCTTTTAGGAATTTGATCTCATTTATAAGGATTAATCATCTCTTTGTAATTATTTAATTTACTCAATATATTTTTGTTTGATTCAATTACAATGTCTCTTCTATAGATCTATGAATTCTATCATCCATATCTTTTTCTTCTCTCTTTCTATTATAGGTGTTTGCATGTAGTGATTCTTGGGAGCATGGGTTGATATTCATCAATTTCAACTACTATATAGTATTGGTAGAGTATGTTTTATTGATGGAAAAAAGTTCCTAGAGGGTATGAGGGATAATCATATATTCTTTCAATAATTTTAAAAGATGGTAAAGAAGAAGTAGAATATGTACATGTAAAAAAGTTAAAGATTTGTTGAAATATTTTCTAGATGTTGTGTATGATAATGTACCTGATGCATTACCACTAGTTTGGAAGATTAGTAATTGAATGGACTTGAGTCTGGGATTTGGTTTTTCAAAAAAGGTAGTACACATAATGACACCGACAAAAAGTGAGGAGTTGGATAGACAATTGGACAAGTTATTACAAAATAGGTTAATTCAAGAGAGACTTGATCCATGTATTGTACTCGTCAATAGTATTGGCACTAAAGAAGAATTGAGAAAGGAGAATGTGTATAGATTCTTGATCTATCAGCAAGATCATCATCAACTAAAAATTTTTATTTTCATGGATGGATGATGTTATGGACTATTGGAGCAAAGCTATGTATTTCAAAAGGATATATATGAAGTGTGTGTACCATCATATTTGCATCAGATAAGGAGATGAGTGGAAGACTTTTTTCAAGACAAGGGTAGGATTGCATGAGTGGTTAGTCATTGCTTTTGAGCTAGCCAATCCTCCAAGAACTTTCATGCAACACATAAATAAGGCACCCAAGGATTTTCTACATAAGTTTTTTATTATTTACTTGGATTATAGTTTTTAACTTTAGAAATTCATTGAAGGAGAATTCGATTCATATTTGTAAGGTATTTGATAAGTTGAGGGAAGAAATAATACTAATAAATTTAAAGAAGTGTACTTTTCTAAAGGAGTTGGTGTACTTGGGACTTATAGTTTTAGTAGAAGGTCAAAAAATGGACCCTAAGAAAGTAAAGGCTATCCTTGAATGGCCTACTCTAAAGAGTACAAATATGGTAATATATTTTCATGGACTGGCTAGTTTTATAGAAACTTTATCAAAGGTTTTAGCAATATTTGTTGACCCTTGACTAAAACAATGAGAGGTTATAGGAAATGATTTAAGTAGACTATAGGAGAAAATAGGAGTTTCAATTTGTTGAAATAGGAGATTATAGGGAAACCTATTTTAGAATATTCATATTATAATAAAATGTTTTCACTAGACTATGATGCTACGGATACTACAATAGGAGTTTTTTTGAGCCAAGAAGGTAGACCTATTACTTTGGTTGCTAAGAATTATTATTGGTCATAGCTACAGCAAGATGTCAAAAATTTTGTACAGAGTTGCAAAGTATGTCAAATGGAAAAAGGAGTGAAGCATAATATGGAGTTATGTCAACCATTACCTATACTATAGAAGTCATGGGAGGATGTCATCATGGATTTTGTTCTTGGTTTACTATGGACTTAGTAAGGACATGATTCAACTTTTTTAGTAGTTGATATTATTTCAAAGATGACACATTTGATTCCTTGCAAGAAGATTAGTGATGTTGTTCATATAGAAAAAAAATTTTTCATAGACTACATGGTACCAAAGAGTATAGTTTCATATCAAGATACCAAGTTTGTTCATTATTTTTGGCCTACATTGTGGAAGAAGTTGAAGATAGATTTGAAGTTTAGCTTACTGCATCATTCACAAATTGATGGATGAATAGAAGTTATGAATCAAAGTTTGAAGAACTTGTTAAGATGTTTGGTTGGAGCTAAGCCAAAAGGTTGTGATTTGATTTTACAATAGGCAGAATTTGCATACAATAAGTTTTCCAATAAAATTACTAGTAAATCTCCATTCTAGATTTTATCTAGAAGTATTCCCAATAATAATTTTTGTTTGAGGTAGTTTGATAAAGGAGAGATGAGTAATGTTGAAGCAGAGGATTTTGTTCAACATTTAAAGAGCATCCATGAGGAAGTGAAGATGCACATTAGAAGGATAAATACACTTTAAAAAGATAAGGTAGATATAAAAACAAGGTATAAGAAATTTCAAATTGGAGATGAAGTCATGGTTCATTCGAGGAAGGAGATATTTCATGTAGGTACATATAATAAGCTAAGAATGAAGAAGTTTGGACGATACAAGATATGAAAAATACATAATTCTATAAATGTCTATAATGTAGAGTTGCATGGTGAATTGAATATTTCACTAGTATTTAACATTTTAGATCTTATAAAGTATCATGAAGGAGTTGACGGGTATGAATTAGTAAAACTATAGTAGAGTATTCCAATAGCTACTTTAGCTACGAAGGAGATTTGGGAGATATTGGACAATTGTGTTGGAAGGAGTACAAGGAATAGAACATATGAGGAGTATATAGTCAAGTGAAAAGGGAGACCAATAGATTATGAATCATGGCTAGAAAAAGAGGAGGTTTATAGTCTTTTTTTTCTTCTAGCTAATAGAGACATGATATGGTCACTTCCCAAATTATCATGTGTGTCTAGTGTAGGATCATCATGGGTGTAAGAGTAATCTTGTATTACCCAAAAATTTTTCCTCTGCATTTCTTGAATAGGGGTTGTGTCAATGTAGAGTTGTTGTTTGTAGAGATTTTCTACTTAGTAAGCCGGTCATGCAAGCTTGGAATGTGTTAATTTAAAAGGTTCAGGTTCATCGTAGATATATCGGCCTACCAATTGAGGCTCATTGTCATATCATGAGCGTCATGATCTTATTATAGATTTTTGGTGTGTATTTTTGGAAGAATAAATTCAATATCTATTTTGAAGGCCTTAGATGCTTTAGATGGGCTCCAAAATTTGGTTGACTAGAGATTGCATGAGTTAGGCCCTACATATTAGAAGTGGAGGATTCCATAATGTTGTTATAATATCCAATTAGATCAATGGTTCACAAGTTATGATCTTCCAAAGTAGGGCCAACTAAAATTTCCAAAATAAATGTCATAATTGATTTAAACCAAACCTATATGTAATTTTAGGGTTATTCAACCTCAAGGGTTAGGTTTTTATGTATAGAAACTTCCTAGGTGGTGTAAAATTTCCCAGATAAGGAAGGTTTGTAGATTGTCTAGAACAACTTTGGGTGACAGTTCAAAACTCTATCTTGCAAATTATTGTAAGAAATACTCCCAAGTGGTAAGTGAGTTTTCATATTTTATTTAAAAATTATGTAATTCCATATTTTTGGTGATAATAAGAAGCCCATAATTTGTTCTCACAAATTTTTGTCATTTCTTTGTTACTATTATGTGTTTATGGTATTAAGGGGAGCTCCCTTTATCAACAAATCCCCAACATAATGAGAACATCTTGTTGCTGTAAATATGTATTTACTATTTACACTTTACTTAAGTTTACTTAGGTTAATGCATTATTTTATTATTTATTTAGGTGAGACACTTAGGAGTTTGTGCACTGTCATGAGTTATCATGTTGACAACACAAAAGTATGCAACTCTAATTCAGCACATGGTGTCTACAACACTGGAGTTTGCATCTTTCACTAAGTTTTCATGTACACAACACAGTTATTCACACTCCCATTTTAGCACATGTTGTCTAAAACATTAATTTGTGTGCTTCACCATTGTAAGCTTATCCTCACATAATCACACTTACTTCCATGCTTAATGGAGGATAACCCATATCTGGTGGGTATGTGCTTGGTTGTATGACTTATCATGATGTTGACTTCTATGCATTCTAGAAGCTCTTTAGAGGCCTTTATATATAGCCACTCCTAGTGTACTTTTATATGGAATACTAAGTGAATATATCATCATTCTAATTATACTCTCTCTAATGTATTTTTGTGTTTGTGTTTGTGTTCCTTGGTCTTGGCTAAATTCTATCTTATGGAAAATTCTTACATGGTATTAGAGCTTGAAGACATTCTCTTCACAAATCCATTCAAGACTATTCATGCTTTAGCACCTCGACCTAAATTTGAAGAATCTATAGAAATTTTAGTGTCTAGAGACAAATCATACCTCAGCATAGCATTCAGAATATCAATTGGGTGAAGATCGACTATAAATTTTTCTATGTTGGGCTGAAGTTGATCATGAGGAATTTTTTTTTCACAAACTAGCACTCGAAGGCATTGATTTGCAATTCTGGGTATGATCTATTCAATTTGTTAAATTTATGTTCAAATTTGAATTTGATTAAATCTCTATAAATTATTTTTTTGAATTTCTATTTTTGGAAATTTTTCACCAAGTTAGGCTAGTAGAGAATTTTTTTACAAAATTGGGCAGTCACACCCTGACTCTGCAATTTGTGAGGAATATCTTGTTAATCATAGGAAAGCATATTCCTTAAGTAGCGAGAAATTTACAAATTTTTGGTGGCTAAACCAAATCTAGACTAGACTACATTAATTCTGGCCCCTCCAAATCCTCTGGCAGATAACAATTAAATTTGAGCATCAAACCACGATGATGACTATAATCCTGACCACCTGTTGTTTACAATTACAATGTGGTATTTTTTTTAAAACATTGGTTGTCTCATACTCCCCACAAATGTGGAATAATTTTTGAGTCTCCAGCGCCCATGAATATCATCTCTGGCAATGTGTATTATACTGGTGGTCTCCTCTTGCTATTCCCGATGGCACTTGTAAAATGATCTCCAGCATTTGACTATATTATCTGGTGAGGTTCCAAGTGTCTACTAGTAGGAACATCACAGACACATTGATTTCATTTCCTCCACCATGTAGCTTTAACTACCATGCGAACACCTACTAACTTTGCACGTCCAGTAAACAAATCCACATTAGCCAGCCATACATGTCAATAGCCCCATCACCATTCGTGCGCTGACTAAGAAAGATATGTTTTTTTCCATACTTGTCAATATAGTACTAACATCATGTTGATGTCATCATAGGGCTTGGATTTGTTGACATCATCAATCTACTATCCTAAATTTGACAACCATCTAACATTCATCGAGGGGAAAAATAGAACTATTACAATGGTCATATGACCATCAAATTCAACTCCATCTTTTGCTAATGCAACCCCTCTTGAGATTGATTTTTGATTTTGCAGCTCAACTTTGGGAGGGCATCTCAGCCATCCAAAATCCAAATTAGGTGTGATTTTTTAAAAATTGGGTAGAATATCCTAAAAATTTTAGACGTGTGGTTCTATTCTAGTTTAGGTACATGAATTTGTCAGGCATTGCATCTTTTGGCCACTATACCTATCTAATCTTGCATTTTACAACTTCAAATGCTCTATACAGGCTCATGTGGACACGAAAATAGGTTTTGATTATTTTGAAAGTGCTTTATTTTTTTGTCTATTTCCATATCTGCAATTAGATTATAGGGTTGTGTAGACAAATCTATCACTTTTAAAATTAGGTCATTTTGTACATTGTAATACTTTGATATACCTTCGAAATTGTTGTATATCTAAGATACATTGTAATGTTCCAATTTTGAACTCCATAAGGAGATTGTAAAAAGAAAAATCAAAAGTGTAATAAGGCCAAAATTGGCAAGTAGCCATTGTAATCACACTACATATAAAGTGCCCAAAGCAACTTTTTTGTATAGTTTCTTGATTTAGTGAAAAGGGGGGGTGTTCTTGGTGTTATGTTCTCTTTTTTTGTAGTTTTCTTTCATGTTCTACATTATGGGACATGTGAAGTTTTCAAAATTAAGTCCACATAAGTAGGCTACATGGTCCATTAAAATGTGGTGTCACTTAATGCATAATGGGGTTTCTCAATATATAGATGGTACCCTTCCTAAACCAATAGGTGATCAAGTATCTACCAATGAAATCACTGATTAGCAAAAAATGGATAGGAAAGCCCTAGGTGATATTTTTTTGGTGGTTGATGACAAGATTGTATATCAAATTTAGAAGTCCTGTACATCCAAGGAAGCTTGGGATACCCTCCAATATCTATATGGGAAAGTATCTGAAGAGGATGTTTTCAAAATTGAAGAATAGTGTGTCTCCTTAGATCCAAATTTATTTGATTCTATACAAGATTTCATCATTAAGGTGAATGAACTAAGGACAAAGCTTAATGATTGTGTGAGTCCTATTAAAGATTATAGATTGATCTATCTCATTGATAACAAGCTGCGACATTAGTACTCCACATTTGTTTCTACTTATAACACCTCAAAAGCTACATTAGGGTCTACCTATCAAAAAGTCTCTTTTGATGATTATGTTGATATGTTGGATAAAGAAGAAAAGAAGTTGAAATCAATGGAGATTCTCAATTTGCCAAAGTCTAAGGCATTGGTGGCAAATAATGAGGGTTCTCAAAATTTAGCTGGCCAATCTTCAAATAAAGGAAAGGGCAAGAATAAGAAGTGGAAGAAGAAATTAAAGGATGCAGAAGAGGCAACCACTAGTACAAAAACAACAATATATTACTAAATAAACTACTAAAAATTTTAAATATGTGACTAATTTTGATTACATGACCAATGGTAGTTTATTTCCAGACATTTATCTCCCAACCATATTTATGACTAAATTATTTTAATCATTGATTACATCATTGATTAAGTCATTTATTGTTGTTACTTGGTAGTTTATATGGTAGTTTATTTGGTAATTTTGGCTATTTATTTGGTGGTATATTTGGTAGTATATATGGTAGTATATTTGGTAGTTGATTTGGTAGTTTTTTGGTAGTATATATGGTAGTTTATTTAGTAATATATTTGGTCATATATTTGGTAGTTTATTTGGTATTTTTTTAATCATATTAGGGCACGATGGAATTGAACCACCATCCTCCTACTTATAAAGTAGGTGTTCTTCCATTGAGCTAGTACCCTTTAAAGAATAATGAAAAAAATTGACAATTTTGTCTTCCCAACATTAGATATACCATGATCATGGTCAGTCTAACATGATATACTCTTCTCAAAGAACACAAATTTTAGTTATTATGAAAAACAATAATCTAAATCTTTATCAATAACAATAAAACAATTTTAAATTCTTTTATTAAAGCATTTTAAAATTATATTTCATGTCAATTATGCTTCTCAAAATTATTGTAGTGATTGACTCTTATATAATATAATTTGGAGCACTTTGGCCACACACAAGTATTGTTTCTTGTGCCAAATAATATGTTTATGATAAATTTCTTAAAAAAACCTATAACAAAAGGAAATAATGGACTAGTAAAATTTGATAGACAATGACTATGCTTCCCCTATTGATAACCCCAATTATAGATAAGCCATAGAACCATACATTTATGGGTCCTAAGATGGTTGATCATAAACATAAATTTCATATCCTTGACCATAATGTAATGTCCCCTTTTCAGAGCTAGATTTGAATGATAATAGAGCCTAATATAAAGCTAAACAATTTTTTTTTACATATAATCATAATCATAATAATAATCATGTTAATCAAATAATTAATAATACACTATGAAACATTATTATTCAAATTATTGTAATAAAGAAAGAAAATATGGTTAATAATATTACATAATATAAATTATTATTACAAATATGATTGGGAAGTAACATATAACATAATATTATGAATCATCTATTTTAAGATGATGAATATAATTACAATAAAATATTAAATTGTGATTATAATCTTATCCCAAATCAATATTTTAATATTACAGATATAATAAAAAATATAATTAATATAAAAAATATAACATATCATTATGACTAAAATAATAACAAATATCAAATATGATAAATCTACATGTACTTAGTCACAATGCTTTAGAGGGATATATATATAGAAATGTGATCACAAATTTATTCAAGTTGTAAGTGATACATCTAACAAATGGTGCACAAATATCTTTATGAATTTAAAGTGTTATTTGTAAGGATAGAATAGTAAATATGATCTTTTCTATGAGAAATTAGGAATTATTTGTATTCACATATTCTCTAGTGTGGCACAATTGGTTACATGCAATAAATCACTATCAAATATTATCTAGAAAAGTGTGTCAATGCATGAAATAATAGTAAATAAAACAAATCAACCTTTAAAATAGGCATTAAAAGTATTTCATGAAAGGAAATTTTTAGATGCCTTTGATGTCTTCAAATCTATGAAAAGAAATTATGTAGATCTGAGCAATAGTATCACCACTTAAGCCCCTAAATAGCTAATCTTTACCCATTCTTTCTTTCTTCTTTGTAGACAAGATGACATGAAGAGACACTCACAAACATATCTCCCAATATGAGGGTTTCTCCACCAACAATCTTTTATTGGCATCACTTTTCCTTCCTCCCAGGGTGAGGAATTAAATACTATTAGGAGATTTCTCCAATGTAATAGCCTATAACCTAAACATAGTCAGTTGACATCACTATTGCATTAAGTTGCCCCAAACTTTCTTTTTCTCTATATTTCAATATTTTGTTCAATTTGTATTTCAATACCTAAAAAAACCAAAACTAGAAATAGCATTGTATTGGTCTAGTATTTTTGTTCTATATAGACTACTAAAATAACAAAGATTTTCAATTTGGGAAGTTTATTTTAAAGTTTTGGATATCCTTAAACTAGACCTATGCCCATATAAGAAGAACTCAGTGACATGGTAGAAAAATATAGAGTAGGTTGACACTAAATGCCCTTCTGTATTTTAGATTATAGATGTTTGGTCATGTGGAGTTACTCTTTATGTTATGCTACTAGGAGCATATCCATTTGAGGATCCAAAGGAATTGAGGAATTTCAAAAAGACTACCCAAGCAAGATATGTTTTGCATTCATATATGTTTTTCTTTTTAACTTCATACAACATGTTTTTTTTAAAATATGAGATGTTACTGCATGGTTAAGGCTGTTGAATACTAATCATATTTTTAAATCTTGGCTGTAGTGTATTTTGAACGTGCAGTATTCTATTCCAGACTATATTCATGTTTCTCCAGAATGTGAACACCTTTTCTCTATGACTTTTATTGCAAATCCTGCAAGATTAAATGTTTTCTATTCTTTATTAAATACAAGCTTAATATTTTAGTATCCTACCTTTTTAGAATTGTTATATCTTGATTTTGATTACTAATGCTTCAACTTTTGGTTGATTGAAATAGAGAATATCAATTCTTGATATACAAAACCAAGAATGGTTTTTGAAGAATTTACCTGAAGATTTGGGAGATGCAGCTAAAACAAGTGACAATCAGTTTGATGAGCTCGATTAGCAACAACAAAGTGTTGATGAGACTATGCAAATAATTGTTGAAGCTAGGATAACAGAACCAAGGGTTAGTGGGACTAGTCATTAATTTTGAGGAAGACTAGACTTTGATGAGATGGATTTGGAGAATGATGATGTAGACTTGGATGTTGAAAGCAATAGGGAGTTTGTTTGTGCCATGTAGCTCATTAGCAATGGATTTTTTTGTGGTGTTGCAACTACACTAGTGATTGCATCACTCAATTTATATCATACTAGTCAGGTGCAAGCTTTCTTTTTGTTATGATAAATATCTCGAAGCTTTGGAGGTGTGAACCATTCTCTAGTAGCACAATTATTTTCTACAATAGCTTTAGAATTTCTATTTATTCATATATGTGAAAGTTTTTTATTGTTCATCTATAAGTGAAATGCTAGATGGCCTGTAAAAATAGAACCAAGGGTTATATTTTTGAAAATAAATTCCTGATCTGTTGTATGACATCATATTTTTCAAATATATTTTATGCATATACTATTTAATCATTGTATGTTATGAGACCATATTTATTTAATGCATCAAAAAAACTTAAAGTATGTATTCCTTGTGTTGACGTACGTAGAGTATTTGATAGGATACCTAAAAGAGATGTCATATTGTGGAATGCATTGATTACTTAATATTGCCAAAGTGGGTTTGTCACTTAGGCCTTAGAAATCCTTTTGCAAGTGCCTCAAAATGTTATGAAATCTTACCTAGTTTTAATTTTTGGCATCTCTTATTGTATGTAGTGATTTAGTGTCTATGAGAGAGGGTAAGAAGATCCCTCATTTTCTAAATTGAAATAGAATTGAGTCTAGCAAAATTGATAGGAAGTGACATTTCATCAATGGATATGGAATACAAGTGGCTCAAGGTTGTACCTTAGGCATTCGTTAAAATCATTGAAAGATTTGTATCTTTGTCGCCTGAATATCCTACATTTTCCTTGATCAATTGTGGAAATAAGGCTCTAAAATACATTTTCCAATTGCACAAGATTGTTGTGATGGCTTGAATGACCATTTCTTATGCTATTGTTTAATATTTTTTTTATGTAATCTTGTAAAAAACCAAGGAAATCCATGACAACCATACAAAATATGAAAATGAGAGAAAGTATTATGTATGTTCAATGCAATAGGTTGGATGAGTTGTAGTTATGCATGTACTGTGCAAGACAACATCTTTCTCATTGTGTATTTCATACATTCAGATGCAGTTGCTATAGTAACGAAGTTAATGGGTTTGAAGTCCTTGCAACATTCTTTAACTTTGGAAAAGCCAACAGGTTGTGGGCAAAATTGTCTGAAAGATTGGTATACCAAGAGGAGGAGGGATTGTTCAGACTCTTGGCCACATTATGGTATATTCTTTAGCTTTGATTAATTGGGGCCTATTGTTCATGACTGTATTTTTTAAAACAAATTGCATCCTAAATAGAATAATATTGAAATTCACAAGATTCTAAAAAAGTTTAGTCTAATTTTTTTTCATGTCAATGAAAATTGATAGATAGGTTTGTGTGTAAAACATATTGAAGGGTTGATTAATTTTCAGATTGAGTTTTAAAAGTAATAAAAAATTTCTTCCTTTTGTCCATGGTTAAATGACATATCTATTGTATTGCAACAATGCTTATCTACTTCCTATTGTGTTATGTCAATGTATACATGTACCTGGATTAAGTGTAGCTCACAAAAAAACTAATTTCATACTAAATGGTTCAGTTAATAATAGATATTGTTGAGTTATTTTATTTAAATTAAATTAAAAAAGGTTTACATTGTAAATAAGAGTTGTGAGAGCTAGAGGGATGTTTTTGGGAAATACTAGAAGATGGAGGGGAATTTAGAAAAGGTTATGCAGAGAAGTGCCAATGTAGATAGAGATTTTGTGAAGGGGTTTATTAAAGCTGATTGTACAGAACAATCTTGAGATATTTAGAACTAAAATAGAATGAACTCATATATCAGTTAAAGAAAATTAAACTCCATTCCTTAGAAAATTACCATATAGCTTGCAAATGGACTACTAGGTAGATACATCTAGGGAGAATAGTACGATAATATTGGCTTCCATTAATCTTTTAGTCCCTATTCTATTGTATTTAGTGATGGACCACAAGAATTGTCAATATGGTGAAGAGGCAGAGAGACCAAGGTGGGGCAAACTAGAAAATAAATAAGGTTTCTATTGGAGTCCAAACTCAAAGACAAAGGAATCAAGTCTTGCCTATTGGAAGACCAAAAAGTCATTAAGCTGGGATGATGAGTTTAAGAAATGGCTATTTTGTTTTGAAGATTTTTCATATGTTTTTAGTTTTTGCTATGGAGTTTAGCACTTGATTACTAATATTTTATATGATATTTTCCTAAACTTGTACACTATGGGCATGCACTTATCCTTGTACATTTTTGTTAAATTGTTATATGATCTATCTATATTAATTTTACATGTGATTAAATGAATGTTATTCTATAGTGATTGGATATATAATTATTTTGTGCACACTAGTATCATAATGCAAGTTCAAATTATGATGCAGATATAAATAAAGCTTCCAAAGTGGAAGAAGTTCATGCTAGCCACCAGTATAGACACCTAAAATTGGCTCGTTCTTGCAAGTTTGCACTATTTAGTAATTGTATTTACTACCTGTGCTGGCATGTCTACTCTGGAGGTGAGGATGAGTATACATACCCACATTATTGAACATGAGTTCTTTTTAAACATCATTTTAGGCACCACCCTTTTGCGTATTTATGTGAACTATAGGAGGATAGAGGATATATGCCAAGTGTTTGATTCAATGTTAGCAAACAATGTGCTATATTTAATGCAAAGGATGAAAGGTTGCCCATCAATTACTTAATATAATTTTTGAAAGAGATGTCTCTATATGGACTAAAATAATTGCTTTATTTCTTCAAAATGGTTGTGCCAGTGAGGCTCTCAATCTCTTCTGTCAAATATATAAAATTGATGTGAAACCCAATCCATTTATCATTTCTAGCATTCTTCCTACAATTAGTGATATGAAATCCTTAGAGAAAGGTAAGGAATCTATTGTTATGTTATTAAGGCCAATACTAACTCAAATGTGTTTGTACACACATGTATGATGTATACCTGATGCAAGAATTTCAAGTTTGCATGTCGAGTATTTGAGAGAATTTATGGAAGGGAATTGTCTATATGAAATACAATGACTACTTCTTATTGCAAAAAGAGGTTTACAAATGAGGTATTTGAACTCTCATCAAATGAATCAAAATTTTGTTAAACATTTTCCACAAACTATTTGTCCCCTTCTTAGCACATGTAGTGATTTAGCATCTTTAAAACATGGCAAAGAGATCCATTCTTATGTGATTTAGAACCATGTTGAATCTAACGAATTTTTGGGAAGTACACTTGTAGCTATGTATGGTCGCTACAAGATATTATGAATAGCAAACAAAGGATTTGATAGAGTCCTAGAAAGAGATGCAGTTTTGTGGAATGCAATGATTGCTCCACATTTCCAAAATGGGTTTCCAAATGAGGCCTTGGAACTCTTTCATCGAATGTATTAGAGCACTATGAAACCTTATCCATACAAAATTTCCTCACTCCTTCCTAGATATACTGATTTATAATCTTTGAAATAGGGCAAGGAGGTATATTGTTATGTAATCAGAAATAATTCTTGAGACCAACTTGTTTGTAGGGTGTAGTGTAGGTATGTACAACCATTTCAAGAGATTAGAGGACACGTGTAGAGTATTTGATAGGATTTCTAAAAGAAATGTGATATAGTCAAATGCAATGATTACTGCATATTCCCAGAGTGGGTGTGACATTGAGTCCTTAAAACTCCTTTTGCAAGTGCCTCAAAATGCTAGGATATCTTACCAGGCTTTCATTTATGGGATTCCCAGTTGCACATAGTGATTTAATATCTATGAAAGAGGATAAGAAGATCCATTATTTTCTATATTTTGGGTTAATCCACTATTTCTATATTTAATGCTATATTTACTAGAACTTGCACTAGATAAGGTGCAATAGTATAGTTGATAGTGACATAGACTTGTTCATGTTAGTGATGAAAAAAGGCATTGAACTTAACTTGAATGTAAAAAATCCAATATTTTTAAGAAAGATAGGTTAAAAGTTTGAATCTGAGAATTTGTATTTGCTGCTAGGATGTTTTGCTAAACTATCAGCCCCTATTATGACTGGCAAATCTTTAATTAATAGAGTTGTACTTCTAATGATCACATCTCTTACCCTACATTCATTAGTATGTCCTATAACTATATTTTAGTAAAAGTGATAGATATAATTGTCAACTCAATTATAACATGTGTCTTTGTTGAGTTATTTATGAAATGCTACAATAGGAAGAACAACATATAATCCCTTCAACTAGTGTTGCCCATAGAATTGTAGGGGTTGCTTGTGCCTACTGATCTATCAGTGATTGGATCTACTACTCGAGCCCCACTTCTCCCACAACTAAAGTGAGGAGAGTTTGGGTTTCAATCTAGAACAATTGCCCAGGGATTGGGTTGCCCTGAGAATAGTAGGGGGTGAGGTTACAGGTACTAGTAATGTAGAAACAAAACCTTTGAAGACATAAAGAAAGAATTAATGTGGTGCCCATAGAATTGTAGAGGGCTTGTAGTGCCAGTAGGTTTATCCTCGTAAATTCCTATGTTCAAAAGTTGAGGATCTAAGAGAATGTACTAATGAGTAGGAAGAGTTTAAATAGGCTCTTTGCCTAAATGGGGTTTGTGCATCTTCAACCTTTCAAACCTTAGCAAGTTGTCCAACTATAAGCAGTTTGGTGAATCAAAAATGACTATTTAGCAACTAAACGGATAGCCTGCAATAACTCCTACTACACTTTAAAACAACAGACCAATCAATGGTTACATCTGCCATTCAATTTGTCTCCTGCAACTTCCTTAGCCTACATCAACACCAATATATATGTGGTTACCTCCCAAATTTATATGATCTGGCTTCAGCATAGAAGCTTCCTACTACTTCAGCTTCAATACAGTCCAATGCTCCCATTGTTCCAGAGGTTGGCCTATAAGCTTAGATGGCTTGGGGTTGAATATTGCAATTACTCTAGTTGCATATCTAGCTGCATATCCAAAGAACTAGTAGTTTCCTTAGAATAGTGGGGTTGAAACTTTAAGCAAAGCTTAAAGTAGCTAGGGCACCTTTGAATTTATAGACAGACATCAAAAATAGGAACATAGCTAGTAGCTTCGGTAGAAAGGATAGATAAAACTATAGAAGCATCAATCAAGGCATAGACTGTAGGAGGAAGGGTAATAGGAGTTGATGTTTGTTCCTATAGGAATAACCTCTAGTTGCAAAACCAATAGCCTTAGCATCATATAAGGATGGACATAAAATTGATAGGTGGTGAATATGTTGGTACTTATATTCTCTACATAATATGGATGAGAGGCTATAGATTGGGGCAACATGGCATTGGGTTCATAACTTGCCATAACGGCACAAAAATTTGTCTCACCCTACCTAGAATATATATATATATATATATATATATATATATATATAATTCCAAAGCATCAGAGGAAATTTGAGCAAATGGATAAGGCCGGTCCATAATTGTATCATCCTCTTGTATGTAGAGTGGTAAGGATGGTTGTTTTATATCATAAAGGATCCCTAGACCCTACTAACTAAAGGTGAGGGGGCATGTTGTAAAGGATCGTCTGCATTAAGATTCTTTGAACATCTATTTGAATGTAGATGCATGCTCCCATTATATATGTTGGCTCATGTAGAGGGCTTATACAATATTTCTTATGAATGGATAGGGAGGGCTTCTACATATGGCCCCTACCCCTACCCCCTATATTGAAAGGGTCTGAGCTACTATTAGGCTATGTTTTGCTTTAGTTTGGATAGGCATGTTAGTGTTGGGTGGTTGTTGTTGCCTTTGCTGTTGTATTTGGTGCTTCTTGCAAAAGGTGGTCAATTTCTTATTAGACCAGCAACACTCCATAGCATTTCATTTCCACCAATCTCTTCCCTTCCCTTTCAATAGTAGGGGGTAGGGGTAGGGCATTTTTGCGATCATTTCCTTTCTATTCCTAAGCCACACTTTAAGCCATCATGTACATCCTCAGATCAAACCTTGAGCAAGCCTTTTCATGCACCTTCTTTATCATATCATACTGGGTCAACACCCGTAGATAGAGTAGCATAAATTTGATAATGACTATTGTGGAAGAAGGCTTTTGTCAAAATGGAATAGTACAAGAATGGAGCAGAGCCTAGAGAGGGAGTGGTGGGTTATTCTTTAGTAGCCTCTACTATTCTAAGACAGTAATGGTGGTTTTCTTTTCAAATATAGGAGAAGGGCTAGCTACTTAGTGTAAGGTCCTGCCAATCCTTAGAATAGTAGGGTATTTCTTGAATGGCTAACTATAATGGCGGGCTTCAACATGGCAAGGTGGAAATTTGAGTTAACTTCCAATCCCAAGGAAAATAGAAGTCCAAGATCCACTAGCCCACTATCTCTATATGCATTTGTAAGGTAAATAGAACAATCAAATTGAAATGAATAGCTATTGAAAAAAATCAATTCAATAGTGCCTTGCATGTTTATATGTGTACAATGTGTCTCTTTGCATATATGGAGTGAAAGCTCTATAAAAGGAATCACTTCTTTGATTTAAAAAGCATGGGCTGGATATTATAGGTCAAATGCTAGTCGTATGTTGCTTTCATGAAAAGACAAGTAGATGTAACCATAAAAATGAATGTTTTTGCACAAAAGAAACATGTTGAAGAACATGTCTTTCTATTTAGAGATAAAGCAATGCATTAAACATGCACACAAGATGGAGTTATTATATTTAGAAACCTTATCCAAAAGAAATGATGAATGCAAAATTATGCCATGAAGACAAGGAAACCACAGTTCTAAATAAATGTACATGTCAAATGCTACTGATATGTTTCTAGCATTATTTCCCAAGTAGAATAGCCATAGAATGAAATGTTTTTCCATAAGTAAGTTTCTAAGAGTAACACATACAGTAATTTTTGATGAACAAAACCACCATGGTATGGATAAATGATAAGAAAAAATGTAAAATCAAACCTTTTTATTTAGAAAGAAAGCCATGCCAAAAAGGATTTTGATGAAGATCTGCCTTCCACCATGCTTTGATAGATGACAATACCCTCTTTCAAAGCTTCTATTTTGGCACAAGTAGGCATGATGTTGCAAAGGTTGTCAAAATTGACTTCAAAACTACCAATTAACTCTACTAAAAAGTTTCTAATTATTATTCGATAGACCCATTTTTTGTATACACTGGATTCATCATTCTAAAAGATGATATATATATTCAATACATTTTGTCAAACAGATGGCATGCCTTGTCCTTGCATCATCATTTTACACATGCATCTGCAAAATCCT
This sequence comes from Cupressus sempervirens, assembly GCA_028749045.1. NCBI lineage: Eukaryota > Viridiplantae > Streptophyta > Pinopsida > Cupressales > Cupressaceae > Cupressus > Cupressus sempervirens. Next base: position 320,973,241 of record CM053792.1, on the reverse strand, counting down.
TTCCAACTACAATAAACCCCTTGTTTCATGCTTTGATTGATGTCCATACCCTTTCCAAAGCTCCCATTTAGTATGGGCGGGAAGAATATTGGCAAATATTTTCAAATTCAGTTTTGCAGATTTTAAACCTTAATTTTGCATACTCGTTGTGGCTGCATTTCAGCAAGTGGATCTAGATTCCTTGAATTCCTATGATCTCCGATCATAGGGTAATTCATTATGATTGATCATATTTTGAAGGTGCAGATTGCTATAGAACATGAAATATTCAGAGAAATTTAGGGTTTTCAAAATACCCCAATTCATAATAAGCCTTTAGACCCCTAAAGTTAGATTCCTGGAGCAAAGTGGGTAACTGTAAAAAAGAGTCATTTGTTTCATTGCAGACTATATTATAATACTTGAGTCTTTATTTTTTCAAAATTTCTCAAATCATTGATTAAGATTGCCACTAATATTAGTTTATAAATTTTTAATAATCTTAAAATGATTGATCATGCTTTGCTACATATTTGGATTAAAGTAAGTGAACGCCAAAATATTCTATTATCTTTCATTCAATTAATTTTTTAAAATTAAAATATGATATAATCGTATATGTTTATATATATTTACTTAAAAAAAGTGTAATATAATTAAACTTTTTTCTATATAACAAAATTTGTGATTTTAGGTCATAATTTTTTTTTAAATTCTAATATATATATATATATATATATATATATATATATATATATATATATATATATATATATATATATATATATAATTTTATAAAATTCATTAAAAGTTTTTAAATTTTATTTTATATGTTTTAAATTAAGATATTAGAATACAAGAGAGTAGGAATATTGAAAATATATATTTCTATTAGAAATCTATATTTTCAATTCCTTTCTCTCATGCATCCTTCTGATGTATCATTTTTTTAAAGGAAAAAATATTTGAACATTGTTAGAATTCATGCTCCATTAACAATATTGTAAATCTTTTCATCTTTATTGTTATAATATTGATAGCAACTAAGTATCTACTACATATTACCCTTAGATTAAAGGTCCTTTTGCAAGACAAATGAAGATTGAATTTATTTACATTATTAAGTTCAATCTAGATTTGACATTGTGAGGTATTAAGTGTTCTAGAACAATTCAAGTTCAATATCATTTTGTTATTTTCTTAGGTCTTGAAAGAAAACAACAAACAAATGTATTATATGTGATTAGTGTAGTGAACCAATGATTAATGGGTCTATTAAAATTTAAGTTAATTATATTCTTGTGTTGGACTAAGATTAAAATAATATTTCTGGTGATTATATTAGATCAATCATTTTATTTCTAATTAGGTTATCTCATTGATATATTTAATATTTATTAAATAATATTTTTAATAGTTGTTAATTAAATAATATTTTAATATTTAATAATTAGATACTATTATTATTACATAGTAACTATATGAAATTAAATAATAATAATATAAAGTTTTTTTTTATCATAAACTTTTAGATATTATTTTATTTATTAATTTTTTTTCTCAAAAATATTAGAAGAAACAAAGAAATCTTTAATTAAAAATAAAAAATTCAATTATATTGATTTCAAGAAAATAAAAAAGTTTTATTGGATATGATTTTACAATATGACAAGTTTAAAATGCAATTTGAATATTGAATTATTGTTGAGAATTCAAAGGGCTTTCATTAACTCTTATTAGCATCTAATGGCTAAAACATAGTAGTGTTCTATCTACTAAAACTCCATATCAAAAATATGTAATACCTTATCAATAAATAGATTGATGAAGAATAACTTGAGCACCCCAATTTTAATGCCCAACTCCTAAATAATAAATTAAAATAATGTCTCCATAACTTCCCTCAAATGATTGTCACATTTCATTGCCATCACAAAATTTTTAACTAAAAATTGATCAACAACTTCCCACATGTAAGATCTCATAAAATTATCAAATATATCTTATAAAAAAAGGTTACCACATGATCTTGGAGGTTTAAAATTACCTCATACAAAACTATCATACCTTTTTTTAGATGCCAATATAGAATAAATGTTTTAATATGTAATTCACATTAGTTAATCAAATTTGAATTCCAAATCATGTAATGGAGAAAAGTTATATGATACAAAAATAAAAATCTAACTAATCAAAATTCAATGCATGATCAACATGGAAATATGTGCCTAAAAATAGTAGTGAAATATCATTTTAATAAGCACCTTCAATTATTTCATTTTCCTAAAGATAACATTAAAAAAGAGGGTAGGAGAGATTTGATTGTGTAGCAACATATACATTATTTATCCTAAAAATTAACAATCATTTATTTATTCATCTTTGTCTTGGTGACTAGCTATTTAGTCATTTATTTGCTCATTTATTTAGTAATTTTAATTTATCTAACATTGTAATTTTATGCCATGATCAAATTAATCATTTATTTAGTCATTTATACTTATGATTGACAAAATAATAGCAAAATTTGATCACTTTCAGTCATGTGACTAAAATTTCTAGTCATGTGATCATTTATTTGGCCAATTCTACTAGTGAACACCACAATCAAATTAACAAGGCAAGTCTTCAAATTCAAACAAGAAGGGAGACAATAATAAGGTCAAGAAAAAGTGTGCTTATTGCAAGAAATTGGGTCATGAAGAACATTAGTGTTATCATAAAAAGATTGATGAGTTGACCTCTATCATGAAGAAACATATTTTCCCACTACCTAATGCTTATAAGGAGAAAGGGTCTTCTTCAAATTCAAAGGGCAAAGGGAAAGCACTCATGGAAAATTCAAGTTCTTCAAAGGAATGGATTCTTGACTTAGGTGCCTCATATCATCTGGGTTCTTCAAAGGAGGTTTTCTCTTCAATGAAGCAATCAAAGATACCACACATCTTGGTGGAAGATGATACAAAAATGGAAGTTGAAGGGAAAGGAAACATGGAGATGGAAAATGCATAGTTCAAAGATATTCTCTATGTTGCAAACCTATGTTCTAATCTCCTTTCAATTTACCAAATCACTCACCTTCGAGATGGTCATAAAGTTGAGTTCCTTCCTAACTTAGTAAAGGTGCATAGCCTAAAAGATGATTTACTGGTTGCAGTGGGGAAAGTTAATCATGACAAAAGATTGTATTCTTTCTCCCACTTTGTACCCAAGTCTCCTTCACAAGCTTTGTTGACTCAATCTAGTTCAAACATGCAATTATGGCATGAGCGGTCTAGTCATCTTGCCTTCCACTATCTTTAGTAACTTTGCACAAACAAAATGGTAAAAGGTCCACCTTCAATCAACTTCTCCCAAGGTGACTATTCAACAGGTTTAGTGGATATGCATCCAGAGGAGAAGGTATATAAAGGGAATTCTTCAAGAGCACTAGTTATTCTTTAGTTGGTTCACATGGTTTTCATAGGTCCTTTTGTAGTGACATCAGTTAGCTAGGGTCATTACATACTTACTTTCATTAATGAATTTTCAAGGTATACTTGGGTGTACTTTCTTCATTACAAGAATGAAGTGTTGGACAAGTTCCTAGCCTTCAAGACTCATATTGAACAAAAATCAAGGAAAGCCATCAAGGTAGGATGGACAATGAAAGTAGTTATGTGAACAAAAGAATTAAAGACTTTTGCAAACTGGAGGGAATTGATCTTCAAAATCCACTAGCATTCAGTCCACACAAGATAGATGTTGCAGCATTAAGGATCCAAACTCTTAAGTCCATTGAAAGTTGTATGATACAATCCAAGTCTCTTGATCAATCACTTGAAGTCAAAGCAATTAGCCGTGCCAATCACCTACTTAATAGGTCTCCTCATCATGCCTTAGATGGCAAGCCTCCTTTTGAGGCATGGTGTGGTACAAAACCAATTGTGACACACTTTAGAGTCTTTGGTTGTCCTACAAGGGAAAACATATCTTCTAGGGGATGTAAGGCACCACCACCTAGGCCTTGTACTTTCATTGGATATGAATATAATGTGAAAGCATATAGAATTATGGATCCTAACACACATGATATGTTTGTACAAAAGGATGTACACTTTGAGGAAAGTTCACCCAACTTATCCTCTAATCTTCTCCACACATCATACGTTGTGGAAACTGATAGTGACACCAGCAATAGTACTTCAGCAAATTTAGATATGTGGGGCTCTATAAATAGTTGTAGTGAGAGGTCACATCATTAGAATCTTCCACATGCCTATATTGCCATAGCAATAGGTCCAGTAAAGTAGGGTACACCTAGTCTTCTAGCTCCAGCAACAAGGGATGACTTCTTCATAGACATTTTACGTTTATTCATGGAGTCATACATTGCAAATATGGGGGAAATCATTGATGATATACATCTTCTCTTTGATGGAGAAGATCCTTCTATAGTTGTTGTGAGGGCTCACTCTAACCCTCATGTCCATTCTCTACATGATCAATATGCATAAGTTGATGTGATTATGGATGCTTGTGTATAGTAATTACAGGAGGTCTCTTTATTAGTTGAGGAGAAAGTACATTCTTTGTGACATGTTTTACATTCTTCCTTCATATGGATAGTTGAACAAGTTTTAGAGGCATCAGTGATCATTGGGATTCTTTCCACATATAGTGGAAGCATCTCATTGGTACCTAGGGTATTATTTCTTTCAAAGGGGAGGAACACTATTCAACATTCATGGATCAAATTCTACATCAAAGTGTCTATCACTACTCAACACTCTTCATTTTGGGGGGGATACTACCTTATCTCTCATCTTCTTCTCTCTTGTGCTAGGGACCTTTTCCTCTTTTGGGATACTGTTCTTCTCACATTTCTCTATTATATATACTTGATGTATGTCATAATGCAGGGGGGAGGGGGGGTGGGGCCTTGATTACTCCATCCACCCATCCATGCATCTAGTTTTTACATCTCTCCTTTTGGGGGATGGTTTTTCCCATGAGGTTTTCCCTCTTTCTCCACTTTATGAGAGATTGCATTCCATTATGTACATGGGTGCCTAACATGGCCTTGTAGCTAGAACCAATCATGCATTGCATCCTAGATTTTGTGAACTTATATGCAATTCCCTAAGTTACACTTAAGGGGGGTTAATGCAGGAGCATTTAGAGGTATAAGGGCAATCTTGGGTCACCCAAAAAAATGTACTTAGACTTAGTTTCTGTTTCATGTCTTTACATTTTTGGATACCCATTTGGCTCAAATAAAGGTTCCAGCTCTCATAGTTCAACTATTAGTGCATTTGAAAATCCTGAAAAAAATAGGAGCATGTATTTGGGCCATCATTTTGGTAAACTAGAAGGTGTGAATTGGTCAGATCAATGTAATCATGATTTAAAGCATTCCAAAAAAAGAATCAGGTCAATAGGCCCCACGGTTTGAAAGTTATTGCAGTTTTTCGGATTTTGGAGACCTCCTAAGAATGCTTCAAAGTCAGGTTTGGGGCATTAAATGACCTCTAAAAGGGTCAAAAAATGGGGGAAAAGTGAAGCTCGTCCATAGGGCTATAGAGCGCTTTGAGAGCTTTCCAAAAATATAAATGGTTCATCAATCGGAGCTACAGTTCAAAAGTTATGCCTCCCGGAAGTTCGATTACCATTTCTGGATTCTTCTAGATTTGCACCGATTTCTGACACAGCTTAGGGAACCTTCTATTTCGTCGGTGGATGCCTACTAGCACTTTCTAGAATTTAATCCTAGTCCTTAACTCTCCGGGGTCTATTTAAGGAGATTTTTGGCATTGTAAAAGGCAGTTCGGAGTGGAGTTTGAGAGGAAGTGCTAAAAGGAGAAATATTCTCCAGATTTATGCTATTGTAAGCCCTTAGGGCATGTTCTAAAGTTTATTTTCTTTGTACTATTTGTACTAGCTTATTTTCTTAGTTAATCTAATTTCCCTTTTTTGTTGTGTCCATTCTATTCTTGGGTTGTGTCCCCATCAAGTGGTATCAGAGCTGGTTTTCTTGAGTGTGTAGACAGAGTGCCGACTGTGAGGCAGTTTGCACCAGGACTGTGTGGTTGTGGGTTGGAGTTAGAAGATGCCTCCACGAAGAGAGCATGGCGGAAGGGCCAGAGCTATTAATCCTGAGGAGGTTAGAGCCCTCCAAAGGCAGGTACAAGCATTGCAAGAGGAGCTTCGTAGAGGAGCAAATGTTGCCGCAGGTGACAACAGTGAGGATGACAATGAAGAGGAAGTAATGGGACCAGAAGAGGAAGTTGACAAAGAAGTTCTGAATCCTGTAGAGGAAAGGCTTTTTAGGGCCATTACTAAGTTTGGGAAAAGACGTACAATTGAAGTGGGTATATTTTCAGGAAATCTAAAACCAGATGAGTTGATCGATTGGATCAATGAACTGGAAGAATACTTTGAGTATGAGGATATATGGGACCCAGATAGGGTTAAGTTTGCAAAGGCCAAACTGAAAGGCCATGCAAAAATCTGGTGGCAAGAGGTTCAACTAGAAAGACTTAGAAGAAGAAAGGAGAAGATCACAAGATGGGATCACATGGTGGACAAATTGAAGAAGCAGTTCATTCCTGTGGACTACGAGCTTGATCTATTTAAGAAGATGCATGGGTTAAAGAAAACAAGAAGATCAGTCCAAGAATATACAGAGGAGTTTTACCAACTCTTGATTAGAGCAGGGCATGCAGAAGCAAATAAGGAGAAGGTTGCTCGTTATATCAGTGGGTTGCGACCTAGCATCCAGGAGGAATTAAGTCTGGTAAGAATGACCAGCGTTGAAGAAGCATACCAGTTTGCCCTACGAGTTGAAGAGAAGCTGAGTAAAAGGTTTGAAGGAAAACAAAGAGGGCACAGTCAAGGAGGAAGGGGAAGCAGTAGATCATCTAGAAGTTGCAATGAAACCCTAAAGAAAAATGAAGATGTGGGTACTAGCAGAAACCAAAGGAATGAGGGTTTCAACTGCTCCCATGATCAAGACTTTGGAAATCAAAGAGGAAGAGGTAGAGGATGTGGACAAGGAAGAGGAGGCTTTCATGGTACCTGTTTCCATTGCAATGAAGAAGGTCATCATGCCTTTGAATGCCCTCAACGACAAGGAAGGACATATAGGAGAACTGAGGGCCAAGCTAGGGTTGCTCATGTGGATGAGGATGCAAAATCATCACATTCAGAGGATGCAGAAAGAGGAGAGACCTTGGTAAATGAAAGAGTCCTACTAAGCGGTGAAAATGAACCAGGATAGCGGAGGAGTTTGTTCCGTACCAGATGCAAGTGTGAGGATAAATGTTGTGATGTGATCATTGATGGTGGTAGAAATGATAACTTGGTATTAGAAGAGATGGTCTTTAAGCTGAAGCTCAAGAGGGAGAAACATCCCCAACCCTATCAGATTTTTTGGGTAAAAGATGATCATAAGGTCTTGGTAAGTGAACAATGTTTAGTAAAATTCAAAATTGGGAGTTACCATGATGAAGTTCTCTGTGATGTTATTTCGATGGATGTTTGTCATCTATTGTTGGGTAGACCATGGTAGTTTGATAGACATGCAAACACATACTCTTTGACAAAGGATGAAATTTGCCACAAATTGAAGCCCATGAAAAAGGAAGGTGAAAAGGTATGTAGCAGTGCTAGGATTTGTCTTGTTGATGGAAGGAAGTTTTTAGATGGCATGAAATAGCAGCATATGTGCTATGCTTTGATTCCTAGGAAAGATAAAGAAGGTAGTAGTGAAATACCACTTGAAGTTTCAGATTTACTAGGGGAGTTTGGAGATATTATCTCTGATAATGTTCCAGATGGATTGTCACCAGTAAGGCAAACCAGTCATCAGATAGATCTGATTCTAGGAGCTAGTTTTCCTAACAAGGCTACTCACAGGATGACTCCTACTGAAACAGAGGAGCTAAATAGACAGGTTTGGGAGCTATTGAGGAAGGGCTTGATTCGAGAGAGCCTGATTCCATGTGCAGTACCTGCAGTACTTGCACCAAAGAAGGATGGAGAGTGGAGGATGTGTACAAATTCCTGAGCTATAAATAGGATAACCATCAAGTACCGATTTCCTTTGCCAAGGATGGATGATCTTATGGACTGCTTGAGTGGAGCTCAGTACTTCACAAAGATAGATTTGAAGAGTGGCTATCATCAGATATGGATTCAAGAATGAGATGAGTGGAAAACAGCCTTCAAGACCAAGAAGGGTCTTTATGAGTGGTTAGTCATGCCCTTTGGATTGACAAATGCCCCAAGCACCTTCATGCGGCTCATGAATGAGGTACTTAAGAAGTTCTTGGGAAAATTTGTTATTGTCTATTTGGATGATATTTTAATTTTTAGCAAGACTTTGGAAGAACATTTACTGCATATTCGTAGTGTCCTTGAAAGGCTAAGGGAAGAGAAACTATTAATTAATCTAAACAAGTATGTCTTTGCAAAAAGGGAATTAGTCTATTTGGGGTTTGTTATATCACCTGAAGGTCTCAAAATGGATCCAAAGAAGGTAAAAGCCATCTTGGAATGGCCTACTCCAAGGTCTGCTACTGAGGTAAGATCATTTCATGGTCTGGTTAGTTTTTATAGGAAGTTTATTAAGAATTTCAGTGGCATATGTGCACCCCTAACTGATACAATAAGAGGGGATAGAAAAGAGTTCAAATGGACTGCAGCAGCTACGAGAAGTTTTGAATTGCTGAAGAAGAAGGTGACAGAACAGCCTGTGTTGGCACTTCCAGATTTTAGAAAAGTGTTCCAAGTGGATTGTGATGCTAGTGGCAGCGCTATTGGGGCTCTATTAAGCCAAGAAGGTAAGCCTATTGCATATTTTAGTGAAAAATTAAATGATGCAAAGAAGAAGTATTCTGTTTATGATCAAGAATTCTATGCAATAGTTCAGGCCTTAAAGAAATGGAGGCATTATTTATTGCCAAAGGAATTTTTTTTGTATACTGATCATCAGGCATTATAGTACCTAAATAGCCAAGGTAAATTGAATCAGAGGCATATGAAGTGGGTAGAATTCTTGCAGAGTTATACATTTGTGTTGAAGCATAGAAGTGGAAAATCTAACAGGGTTGCAGATGCACTAAGTAGGAGACAGTCACTACTTACAGTAATGCAGGTTGAAGTAGTTGGGTTTGATGAACTCAAGAATTTGTACCCCGAGGATCCTGATTTTGCTAAAGCATGAAAAGCTTGTAAAGAACCTGTTGCTGTAGATAGAACCAAGTGGTTAGACTATTTGATTCAGGATGGCATGTTGTTCAAAGGTAGTCAATTGTGCATTCTAAGGAGTTCCATGAGGGAAAATTTGATTAAGGAGAAACACAGTGGAGGGATGGAAGGACATTTTGGTTGAGATAAGACCATTTCCATTCTTAGAGAACATTATTTTTGGCCTCAAATTTCAGAAGATGTGAAGAAGTTCATACAAAGTTGCCAGGTTTGTCAAGTTGCCAAGGGGTTTAGTCACAATACGGGTCTTTATCAGCCATTGCTTATTCCATCAAGGCCATGGGAGGACATAAGTATGGATTTTGTTCTTGGATTTCCAAGGACACAAAGGGGTAATGACTCAGTATTCGTGGTGGTTGATAGGTTCTCCAAAATGGCACATTTTATTCCATGCCACAAAACTCATGATGTTGTCCATATTGTAGACTTGTTTTTCAAAGAGGTGGTAAGACTACATGGTCTTCCAAGGAGTATAGTTTCTGACAGAGATACTAAATTTGTGGGGTATTTCTGAAGGAAATTGTGGAAGAAGTTGAGAACAGACCTAAAATTCAGTTACATGCATCACCCACAAACTGATGGTCAAACAGAAGTGGTAATTAGAAGTTTGGACAATTTGTTGAGATGTTTAGTTGGGGATAAGCCCAAGGGATGGGATTTGATTCTACCACAGGCAGAGTTTGCTTATAATAACTCTGTAAATAGGAGTACTAGAAAATCACCATTCCAAATTGTATATGGGAATAGCCCAAGGACTGCACCAGAGCTGAGGAAGATAGAACAAGGGGAGAGGACAAGTGTTGAAGCTGAGGAATTTGCTGAACATATCAAGCATCTACATGAGGAGGTTCAGGCACACATAACCAAGATGAATCAAGAGTATAAAGCTAGGGTTGATCAAAGGAGAAGACATAAGGAATTCCAAGTAGGAGATTTAGTCATGGTACACTTACGAAAAGAAATATTTCCAACCGGTACTTACAACAAGCTGAAAATGAAGAAATTTGGCCCCTCCAAAATTTTGAAGAAACATGACTCAGGAAATGCATATGAAGTGGAGCTGCCATATGGTATTCAGATTTCTCCCATTTTCAACATTGCAGATTTAATAGAGTATCATGATGAGGAGCTCGTGTTAGAGCCATGTCCAATTCCTGCTTCTAAGAAGGAGGAGATAGAAGACATTCTAGATCATCGTGTGGGTAAGAGTACCAGAAACAGGCAGTATGAAGAGTATTTGGTCAAATGGAAAGGATGACCGATCAAGGACTCAACTTGGATTTTAGCAGCTGAAGTTTCCCATTTGAGATTTCCTCTACCATCCATAAAGTGATAGGGTCACTTTTCAATCTACCCTAGGTGTCTGATGTAGGAGCATCTAGAGGTATAAGGGCAATCCTGTGTCACCCAAAAAAATGTACCTAGACTTAGTTTCTGTTTCATTTCTTTACATTTTTGGATACCCATTTGGCTCAAATAAAGGTTCCAACTCTCATAGTTCAACTATCAGTGCGTTTGAAAATCTCGAAAAAATAGGAGCATGTATTTGGGCCACCATTTCGATAAACTAGAAGGTGTGAATTGGCCAGATGAATGTAATCATGATTTAGAGCATTCCAAAAAAAGAATCAGGTCAATAGGCCCCACAGTTTGAAAGTTATTGCAGTTTTTCGAGTTTTGGAGACCTCCTAAGAATGCTTCAAAGTCAGGTTTGAGGCATTAAATGACCTCAAAAAGGGTCAAAAAATGGGGGATGAGCAAAGCTCATCCATAGGCCTATAGAGCACTTCGAGAGTTTTCCAAAAATATAAACGGTTCGTCAATCGGAGCTAGGGTTCAAAAGTTATGCCTCCCGAAAGTTCGGTTACCATTTTTGGATTCTTCTAGATTTGCACCGACTTCTAATTTAGCTTCTGGAACCTTCTATTTCGTCGGTGGATGTCTACTAGCACTTTCTAGAATGTACTCCTAGTCCTTAACCCTTCGAGGTCTATTTAAGGAGATTTCTGGCATTGTAAAAGGCAGTTCGGAGTGGAGTTTGAGAGGAGGTGCTAAAAGGAGAAATATTCTCCAGATTTGTGCTATTGTAAGCCCTTAGGGCATGTTCTGAAGTTTAATTTGTATGTACTATTTGTACTAGCTTATTTTCTCAGTTAATATAATTTCCCTTTTCTGTTGTGTCCATTCTATTCTTGGGTTGTGTCCCCATCAGGGGTATTGGTGTAAATACATATTTACTATTTACACTTTACTTAAGTTTACTTAGGTTATTGCATTATTTTATTATTTATTTAGGTGAGACACTTAGGAGTTTGTGCACTCTTATGAGTTGTCATGTTGACAACATAGAAGTACACAATCTAATTCAGCACATGGTATCTACAACATTGGTGTTTGCATCATTCACTGAGTTGTCACATAGACAAAACAATTATTTGCACTCCCATTTTAGCACATGTTGTCTACAACATTTGCATGCTACAACATTGTTGGCTCATCCTCACATGATCACACTTACTCCTGTGCTTAATTGAGGATAACCCATTTCTAGTGGACATGTTCTTGGTTGTATGACTTATCATGATGCTAACTTCTATGGATTCTAGAATCTCTCTAGAGGCCTTTGTATACAGGCAGTCCTATTGTACTTTTAGATGGAATATTGAATGCATATATCATTATTCTGATCATACTCTCTCTAGTCTACTATTGTGCTTGTGTTTGAGTTCCTTGGTCTTAGGTGAATTCTTCCCTAAGGAAAATTCTTACACATCTCCATGGAGGTTTTGAGAATTAGAAAGTGTATTCTTGATAACCATATTGAGTGAGGGGTTAGGCAAGAGGGTGAAAGATTCATCCCCAGAAGAAGAAGCCATGTGATAAGCAAAATTCAAATGAAGAAAGAGCATGAAAGTTTGCAGTGTGACCATATTATACATGTTATGATGACAAATGTTGGATTAAGTATTTTTGTAATTAATACTTACTTTGTAAAATGAAGTATGGTACATCTATTAGATAGACTTTAACTTTTAATTAAATAAATTTTAATAATCTAATACTCCTACTTTTTACTATATAATTTAATAATGATCTTAAAAGTTAAGTTTATAAATCGATAGTAAAAGAAAAACAAAATTAATAAAAAAATAAAATAATGACAATGGGTATGTGTAGGATCATGGTGTGCCAAAAAGTGGCAATCTAAAAAATATGTAGTTCTGAAATATCTCAAACCATTTCAAAATCTATTCCAACTTTTTTCCCACCCACCCTGATACTAAATGAAAACAATCAATATATTTATAAGGTCTACTATATCTTTTGATACCAAACCTATATGGTCAACTTTAAAAACATCCTAAAAATGTGCTTTTCGCCTATTTTTATGTGATTTTTACTTCAAACATATAGCTAACAACTTTTTTTTCACCAAAATTTGATGAAATCAAAAGGGTTTCTTAAGATTTTTCTTATCTTTTCATAAATGTAAGGTTTGTCAAATTATGAATTTAGTAATTAATTCTTACTTATTTTCTAATAAAGTTACATATAAAGTGCTAATAGACACACTACTTGAAAAACAACTATAACTTTCAAATGGTACAACATTTTTTAAATTGAAAAGATGCATCACATTCTATGTTTCTTCTACTATAAGGAAAAAAATGAAAAAATAAATTTTGTAGAGTTTTGAATTAGTTAAGGTGGTCAGAAATGAGAGTTTTTTAATTTCAAAAATACTAAAGTCAAAAATTTATTAATTATTATTTATTTAGAATAAAAAAACCCAAAAATATGTCTCATATATAGGCATGAGTCTACTAGTTATATCTAGAATATTATTTAAAAATATTATCATTTTATTTTGATTAAGGTGGTCAGACATACATCTAATTCTTATTTTTGTTATTACATTTTTGTAATATTGCATTAAAATTCAAAATTTTGACCAATCAATTTTTATTTTTTTGAGATAAGTCCTAGTAATTTAGAAACTAGATTCAATATTTCACTAGAGATTCTTTTCTCTCAACTTTTTTGATATAAGGTTAATAACAAGTAGAAATTGCACATCAAGTTTGCATAACCCTAATTTTTTGATTTTTTATTGCCATTTAAGAGCGTAGTTTGGTTGACCATGATCCTACACATACCCCAATAACATATTAAAAATTATTTAATTCCAAAAATATCTTAAAATAATATATTACACAAATTTCATCAAAAGTATATATATATTGCAAGTATATATCTGTATATATTCTTATTTAATATGCAAATTTTATTTTTAATTTTCCTATCCCAATCAAATTATATATGAAATGTGTTATTTTCTATTTATTAGATTCAAATTATTTATTCAATAATAATTGTCTTATAAATTGACATAATAAGAATTCCACATTATTATTAAAAATCTAAAATAATTCTCCAAATTAGAACTTAAAAAAAATACAATAGATTTAATTTATTTAAATTAAAAATTATATGAGTTACTTAGGTTTATTTTTTAAATTTGTAATAATATAGAAAAACATTTATTTAGATGAAGATTACAAAGCCATTATGTTGGCTCATTTCTAATCATCTTATTAACTTCCATACTTTAACCTAATCTTTCTAATCAGCATATTAATCTCCATGCCTTTCACTGTAACAAGCACCAAGGAAACATAGCAAAATAGACCCAAATTATCCATGAGATTACATGATCATTAACAAACACCATAATAGCCTATATTACAAAATTGGACAATCCCACTAGATGAAATATCACCAATCCCCACCCACAACAACATGTAGATTTTATTTGAACCACCCCTAAATTTCCCCCTCTGACAGATTAGGGATGAATATCCCATCTTGTGTAATTATTTTTTTATTCCTCATTCCTAACATTTTCTCATGAGAAGAAGATCTTGTAGTCACCAAAGAAGATGTTCCTTTGACCAAAATAAACTTCATCCTGCAATAATTCATTCTCATTTATTCTTTCTTCTCACGATGGCTACAAATTCCACCCTTCTTTTTTCCCCTAAAGGGATTTCCTTCCTTTAGGTTTTTCTAGCTATTTTGTTCCACCTATGATGATTTACAAATTTCTACCTTCATATCCTCCTAGTTGAGAAACTATTTGTGTATATGAGCAATGTTAGTATGCTAATAGAAACCAAATTTAAATAAAGCTTCTAAAAACTAAACAAAATTCATAAACTTCAAGATAGACTAAGATGAACTCTCAATTGAGAATATGAGCCATTAATGGACTCTCTCAATAAGAAGCTCTCTTGTTAAGCAGCTTTATCTAAATGGATAGGATGTATGCTGAATATGCTTCCAAAGGCTTCAATGGATGATTGTGGATTTTTAGCGTGGATAGATGGCTTTAGTATGGATTTGGCTCTCAAAATAGCATTATAACTTTACTTCATGGATTGTGTTATTTTGCAAAGGGGAAGGATCCAATTTATAGGCAAGAGGCTTGAGCGATTGAGGGCTAAGATGCAAGGATGGGAAAAAGCTCATGGAGGGCTTAGATTGCATGAGAGGAGAGCACATGGATTGTGCTTCCTTACAACCAATCAAGGAGTGACACATGTCACATGGTGAGAGGATGGAGGAAAGGGGAAGGATGAGTCAACAAAGGAGGCTCAAGGGATAAAATCTTCATAAAGACCCTCATAATGACTTGTAAGAGCAATAAAAGGGCTTGGAAGAGTCATTTATGGCCTAGTGGGCTTCATAAAGTTTTATGGTTGAGATATTTTGAGGGTGATTGGAGCAATTTCGACTTGGACTTGATTAGGAGGGTGTTAAGCTTGCTTAGGCTTGTGCAAATGATTAGAGGATGGATTAGAGATGGCTTAGGACTAGGTAAGTGGATTGCAATTAATGAGGGTGGGTGAAGGAGGAAATATTTGTTAACTTTTCCTTGAGTTAGCAATTCTTAACCCATGTTTAGGGAATGTGACAAGGTTAGGAGGGGATTAGGATTAGGGTTAAAGACATCTTCTAGAAGAGTCTAGGCTTTGGATAAGGATGAAGACTTTCTAGAAGAGTCTAGAACTTCCTAGGATAAGATTTTATGAAATAAATAAAGTTTTATTTATTTCAAGGGTTTGGGTTGAGGAGATATTTATTAAAATATTTTTAATAAACATGAGGATTAATATTTAATCTTGATTAAATATTTTGAGTTGGGATTAGGGGTAGGAAACGATGAGATTAGCCTTTAATCGAAATTAAAGAAGGATTAGAAGATTTTGGAAGAGGTTATTGGTCTTAAGGAAATTGGCCAACTTTTGGAAAAAAAATAAATTATTTATTTATTTTGGGATTTTTGGTCAATTTATTAATTAAATAATTAATAAATAAGGAAATAATGTTTAAATAAGATTTAAACATTTTTGGGAGGGATTCCTTAATTAAATATTTTTAATTAAGATAAAGGGATTTAATGGCATAAAAATAAATAAATTAATTAAATAATTAATGATGATGTCATCAGGACTTTTTTCAAAAAATAAAAATACTTTATTTTCTAAAGGATTTTTGGTCAATTTATTAATTAAATAATTAATAAATAAGGAAATAATGTTTAAATAAGATTTAAACATTTTTTGGGAGGGATTCCTTAATTAAATATTTTTAATTAAGCTAAAGGGATTTAATGGCATAAAAATCAATTAATTAATTAATTAATAATTAATTAATAAATGATGATGTCATCAGGACTTTTTTAGAAAATAAAAATACTTTATTTTCTAAAGGATTTTTAGGTGTCTACAATGTGAACTTGAAATCACATTTGTCTACTTTCCTAGTCCATGATATAAATGGATTGAGTCCATATGCAATAGCCTCCACTTCATTTTTAAAGTTCTCTGAAGTGTTTATTCCATAGCCCAAAATAGCTCCTTCCATGATAGAATCAAGTCTAGCTAACAACTCCTCATAAAAGAGGGATTTCAAAACCATTTCCCTATTACGAAGAAGGTCTCTCAACCTTGTATAATTCCTATTCTTACTATTTGTTTTGTAAAATATATTTCTTGCAAATAATGTTGATGTGTCGACATGTTGAATTGTGTGTAAGGAGATCATGACTAAAATGATTATGATAGATTCCTATGACACGTAAGAGCTATGTTAGGAAGATTCAATGACAGGTGAAGACATGTGGCAACTAAGATATTTGAGTATTGTACACTCTACCCCAATAGTGGGGTTCGGGGTATTGCCCCAAAAAAATTTTTGGGGTTCCTATTTTCTCAAAGAATGGTAAAACCCTAATACAGTTTACCTTTGGGAGTAGCCCTAAAGTGAAGCGCATGTTATAAGCATTTTTAGGGTTGCAAAGAGATGCAATGCGAAAAGGTGTATTGTTGGTACTGCGAGTAGCTACTGGAGTCTTATATTGTTGATGTTGAACTTGCATTGCAAGTGTATTGTAACCTTGTGTTGAAGATAATACATTGTGCAGGTTCTAAACGGGTGGGGTTGTCTTATCAAAAGGTTTTTCCCCACTGGCAAATCCTTGTGTTATGTGTTCCTTTCTCTGTCTAATTTTTTGTATGCATGGTTGGCTGCAATATTGTTGTTTACATGATATTGAATCTGTAAGTGTAGAAGATTTTAATAGGATTTGCATCATACTTTCCTTATGAGATTAGTGTAGGAAGCTGTTTCCACACCTAAGTTTCCTTACATTCCCCATTTTATTTCTTCTCCCAATTCTAGTCCCCATGTTATCAGCATTGAGATAATATTCAAATTAACCCTCTAACATTTAGTTCTAACTTATAATATCAACCCCAAAATCCCACTAACTAGCTCCACTTTCCTATCACACTCAATCTTCAACAAGCCCCAAATCTCTTTCACACTTGTTGGTCCTTTGAAACCATATCACTATCTAGTATTTCTTATTATTGTGAAGTTACCCTCCATTGATTTCTCTTGATTCATCTCCCTCTCTAGAGACACTTCTCATAGTTTTTCCTCTCTTGCTCAAAATTTACCCACTTTAGGTTGCCTTTAAGCCATCTATAAATCATAAATATAATGTAACCCTCTACAATGCCTACTAGCTAAAAATTGAGTCATCACTTTCATCTTGCTTCACCCTATCTCACTATTCATTCTACCAAATCATAATAAAGATTTAGACATATACTTAATTGTCACACTTATGAAGCCTCTAAAAAGCTCTATTATGCACCCAATAAATCAAGTTCATTAACGCCCAACATTTATCAGAAGATTCACTCGTGCCACCCTACTTTTTAGATAATAAGGAAGTCCCAATTATATTTTCTACAATATAGGATATTAATGTCATCATTATTTATTTTAATTGCCATAAACTATCAAATCTAATCATTCAAGTTTAAAAGCACCCTAATAAATCACACCTTTATTTGATTGTTGTATAAAAATTGTAGAAGAATATAAAGGATAAAGATCAATTTGCATCAAGTCTAACCCCCTTTGGTCTCCCATGGAACTTTATTAATTCTTTAAAACCTATTTTAGATAACATGTCTACCTTTGTATTCCTTCCTCTCATTATATAAATTACATTGAAGTCTTGGAACTTCTCTAAAAGAGTTCTTAATTCTTGAATAATATTCTACAAATGTAATGCCTGATAATCCTCATTCCCAATTGAAATCACAATCACTTTTAAATCCTTTTCTAAGTGCACCAAATTTTATTTCAAAAAAGAAAAAATCTAAATAGAAAGGAGAGAAGCCTAGGCTTTGGCCTCACTATTCCTTTTTTATCTTTTTTTCTACAAAAGCCAAAAAAATTCCATCTTAATGCATAGTAATAGCACCAATTCTAGATGGTCGTAGCTTTCCTTTAGAGGAACTCTCAAATCCATATCTTTACCCATCCCTTGATTGGGAAATTCTATTTGATAAATTTTTTGGACCTTCCCCACACCTTATCATGAGTTCCATCCATCACCTTTTTTATCATTACACTAGGCCATTCATTTTGGATATTGAAACCCCTTTGGTATATATTCTCCTTTAATTTTTGGTTAAAGAAAATTTTCAAAACCTCCATAATTTCTCTATTTACCATCCATTTAATTTTTTCAATAGACTCCATTTTCCCTTGAAATGTCCTTCTATTCCTTTCTTTCCACATTTCCTAAACCACTAATCGTTGACTTATTTTTGATATTTTTGATAAAGCCAATTTCTCTATCTTTCATGGTAGGATAAAGAAATTTTTTTTTGAAGGTGATGAGAAAAGAGGTCATACAAGTTAAGTTTGACTCTAACCGTGTCTCAACATTCTTGAACAAATGAACATTATAAAATTAATTGATCAACATCCTTAAAGGCTTGCTCACACATAACACATCTTGTAAGGCCAATAAAGATAAATTTATTGGTTCTCTCCTCTCTTGGTATTCCTCCTCTTGCAACTAACCATGCAAATGATACTTCCTCTAGAAGATAACCCTAACTCCAACATAGCTTTAGTGATCTTTCATCTATTTCATTCCCACCATCCAAAAGATTATATTGTAGCCAAACTGAATAGTTTCCATTCTTCACTATACACCACATTATCTTATCTTACCATTGTAGTTGGTTCTCCCAAACTCATTTTCTTTTAACAATGAATTCAATTTCTTGAAATGCTTAGTACCTAATCTGAAAGGAAGTATCTTTCCATTTCCATATGAGGCCTAACACAATCTTTAACAAAATAAAATAAAATTTTGTGATGTCCCCATATTAGTATATAATTTAAATAATAAATAAATTTTTTTTATAAATTAATATTAATAATGATATTAAAATAATAATTATAAGGTAATATTACATTCTATTATATAACAATATCATATCATGTTATAATAATAATCTAATATAATATAGCAACATACTATAATAATAAAGTATTATAATCTAATAAAGTCGATATATTATTAAATTAATAAATATTATATGTCATGCCTGACCACTACTTCAGATTTTTCTACAAATTAGGACATTGTGCTATAAGTTCCTTTCAGTTGTTATGTTTGTATTTCTGAAGAATTTGGTTATATTACTGTGTTTGAATCACGAGACTTATGTTGAACGTATTTTCTGTTTTGAACCATGTTATTAGTAGTGAAGGTGATTTAGGATTTTGTGATTTGAAGCTGGCATATAAATAATTGCATGTTGATTGGGTATCGATTATGTTTATTATGTTTCTAACTCATTGTAAACTGCATTCTGTGTTTGTATGCTTTGGAAAGAAAGTAAATATATTGTATGTTTAACTTGAGATTTCAAATGCTTTTGAATGTTAATATGTTGTATATATTTAGAATTTGTCCTTGCATTTATGAATGTGTGACTGAGAAGGGATTGAATTATTTCATTGGATTTGTTTTCAGTATAACATATAGGCATATGCTGTAAAGGGATTAGATTTTACTAAATACTTATAACCTTAAGATGGTTTTTTTTACATGAATTATATTAACTTGTTATTAAAAGAACCGCAGTTTTCATTGTATATATATACACACTTCTTATTAAAGGGGATAAATACCCTAAGTTGAGAATGGCATAAACATTTTCTATTTTAAAAGGGGTTTAGTATTTCTTAAATTGCAACCCTAAAAGGGTTTTGATTGCCATGTAACGGAATGTCAACATTGTTCATAGCCAAATTCAGGGCAGTGGTTTTGGTACTATCGAATACATGGCTCTATGATTCATGTTGTGTATTGAATGCTTGTTTATGAGGATTTATGGCATCAAAGGTTTAGTCAGCCATTTCGTGTTGTGAGTTGGGTTTTTTGCAAAATTTGGGCAAGAATCTTGGCCACATTTCTCTATTTGGCTTAACATCTGTGATCTTGTTACTGAGGTATTGACATAATGAAGGGTTTTGTTGGAAAGGGAAACTTGCATATGTGGTTAAGCACAATGGAGTTACTCATCAGAAGTTGTTTGTTGTTATTGTTGGGTTCTTCTACTTCACTCCATTGTGAAGTCATTTGTGAGTTATATGTGTAAGCTGTGTGGAGATTGTCACCAATTTTGACTCCGATTTTGGGGCTTTGGCATCGAGTTAAATTGTAGAGCATTTTCTATCTTCAGTATTTATGTAGGGGCAATTTCTTACCCTACTCTCTCTCTCTCTCTATTTACAATTTCATTGTGATATCGATTAGCATGTTGCAAATGGTTATCAATTTTTTTTCATGATGTGAATTTTACACTCAAGCATGGGTATATGCAGAGCATGGCACTATGTGCAATGCTTATCCCTATATATATCCACCTTTGAATGTGGAGTTATGGAGATATTAATTTGGGTGTTACTATATGTATATTTATTTGGGCTTGCCTTAAACATACATTTTTTTCATCGAGTTGAACCCAATCAAAGACTCATGCTTGAGGAAGTGAGTATGCATGTGATTGTGTTATACTTGGGTATTCGGCTTTGACAGGGCCGAGCTCTAAGAGAACCAGTATCTTGAGTTCATTGATATGTGTGGTTCGGCCATAGTCACAAGCTCACATTAGGTTATAAACTCATGACTGATTAAGGGCACAGTCACTCTGTTTTTAAGAATTAGTTAACTTGAACTGAGGATTAAGTCATCATAATAACAGTGTGCTCGAATTCTAAAGCTTGGTCTTTATGTATTAAAATCAGAAAGATAGTGAACAGTATGGGATAACTGAAGGTAATGAAATTGTGTCAAATAGTTAATAGGAAGCTCGAACTAAGTAGAAAATTCTCTGCGACAGCATAATTTACCCATTAATTTATAATGGAAATTGAGTCTTAATTAACTATTGTTTTGTGGTTTTGTTCGCAGCTGAATAAGACATTATTTTATAAACAAAGACATAGATTGATGTTGTTATATCAATAAGGTCATTATGTGAATAGCTAGTGTACATCTTATAATTTAGGGATTTTACATCTTAATCACTTTTGGTCATTGGCATGATGTAAGTTACATTGCATAATTGTGAATTGCATTTTAAATTGATTTTAGATATTGTATTTTTATATGCTATTGTAGTTATAACTAGGTGGTGGCTTATTGTCAAATAGTTGTAAAACTTCAATAGACACTTGAACATTCAATGACATTGTAAAGGATCATTTGTTAAAGCGTTGGCTGCACTTGGATTCAACTATGTTTAATTTTTCTATGAAGTATCTTAATAGCATTTAAGGATTGTTTTGAGATAATATGTTTGAAATAGAATCCTTTTTATTTATACAGATGTATTTCAGTTCATAATTGAAATGGAAAATTGTTTCGTGTATGAGGCAGATTTATGATATTTGTTTGATGATATGTCATTTAAAACAAGAATATCATATGTGCATTGTTTTGGTATCTTAGGCCATTTCGAAGGATAAGTTTAGTTATTATAACAGTAGGAATAAGTCATATAGTACTACAACTGGTAAATATCATTAAACTGATGTAACAGTTTAGTTATATTTATGAGATCGTAATATTGTAGTATTTATTTTTGTTGTTAAAATAACCTAAGTTTACTTTCAAATTTGGCAGTAGAAGATGAGATTTTCAAAAGATGGAGAATGTAAGATCATGTAAAAATTGACAGTATTTCATTACATGTGCATTCTTAGAATATCTGTTTGATGTGTATTTTGAGGATAGCTATAATGAACGTATATCGAGGTGGCTAAATATTGAATTATCCTATTCAATTAATTAATTCAGTGATAATTTTAAGATGAATTGGGTGGGTTAATTACATACAAAAGATAATTAGCCTTACCTATGTCTTAAACTAGTAAGGTTTAGCACAGAGAACAAGGCAAGTCTCTATTACATCATTTCATGAGTACCATAGAGAATTCCACTATGTGTTGTCTATGAGCTTACCATATACGGATGCAGTATCTTAGCACCATAGTGATGACACCTCAGTATATATATGATTCATTTATTGGTTATTTTTAGTGTGAGTTTAATTTTGGCATTCTTAAGAAGATGGTTACTTCTTGCATATTAATTTTAGAATTGCACTATGTTATGTGGTTTAGATATATGCATTAGTTTTGTATATGTTTATTCTAACATGTATGCAGGTGGACTACGCTTTTTAACTCAGTATGTAATGATCCCTCTTTGTGTTGTGTTGCATTTTGTGTGTATTTTAGGTATTTCAAGTTGATTAACTGGTAACTAAGGATGATTTTTGAAGTTACTTCTTGAAACAGAATTTGATACTTGTAGAGTCCATATGTTGGACATAGGCGTCTAAGAATGATATTGTACTTCATTATTGTACTGAACTCTTTATGTGTTAACATCATTATGGAAATTTATTTGGATGATATCTTCTTCTATTTTTAGGTTTACGAATTGAGAGTGACTCAATCATTGTTCTTATTCTTTTAAAAGATGAGTAAATTAAAAAAAAATATCTTTTTTTCATTATGCTTGTTCTTGGTTTCCTGTTTATTATTTTTGTTTTAGTATAGCATTACATTATAATATAAATATTTTGTGATATTATTATAAATAAATAAATTAGTTTTTTTTGATATTAATATAAAGTTAATATAAATAAATAATTATATAATATTATAAATATTAATATTAATATTAATAATAAATAAATATTAACAAGTAATATTAAATAATAAATAAATATTATATATATTTATATTATCAACAAGATATCAAATTGATATAATATTATATCAATTAACATAGTAGCAAAGTGTGAATTATATAAATAACGAATATATTATTAATGTGATATATTATATTATTATAATAATATAATACAATTATTAAATTATAAGAATATATATAGTTCTATTATATTATATTTGGCTCAATAAAACATAATAATAATATACATTGTAAGTGTATTACTCAAATTATTATTATATCATAAACATATATTATCAATAATTTTCCATATAATATTATAAACGGGTTACATGAATTGGTTTGTGAAGGAATGTGTCCCTTTAGTTTTAGAGATATTATAATAAGGTCACACCCACTTGATTGAAAATGGAAGAAAATCATCGAATGTGATTCATCTCTGATGAGAAGAATAATTAATCTCTAACTCCAAGAAGAAACAATAGACTCCAGTGAACATGCAGGAGTTGATAGATAGGAAAATACTATCATAAATGATATAGATAGATGTCTCCTTGCAAAATGACCAAACTGA
The DNA here is from genome assembly GCA_028749045.1 of Cupressus sempervirens. NCBI lineage: Eukaryota > Viridiplantae > Streptophyta > Pinopsida > Cupressales > Cupressaceae > Cupressus > Cupressus sempervirens. The sequence goes on along the minus strand of CM053792.1, from coordinate 320,949,791 downwards.
AGTCCAACGTGGATTATAAAATGAGCTACTCACATTTAAACAAGGATTCTAGACAAAAGGGGAGATAGAAGATTTGGCAGATTGTCAAGGCAATCAACGGTGCAAGTATTTATTTGCATGAATAGGAAAATTACATATAGCAAAACGGATACAATAAAAGAAAATAAAAATGAATGACCTAAAAAGGGTCATTACAAATTCTCATCTATAATATATGTCCCATTCTTCAAAATCCACTCTCTATCTTCCTTGGTATCTATTACCACTCAAAGCAACCCATCCATTAGAATTCTAACAAAGTTAAAATCACTCCACTTATCCTTAAACTATTTATTATTTTAGTTAGAGAGGGCCAAGGGAAAAGCCATTTAACCACTAAGGATTTATCATTTATGAAGGCCAAATATTCTATCCATTATTGATTTATTACTTGCATTGATGCTACCTCTCTATGAGTCACACCCTAATCGATATCTCTTCTGCTAGTGGCTTCTACTCACAAACTGGTGATTGTGTAGGTTTCAGCCTCCAAAATTTGTGCTATGTTTTTTTGAAACTGTTGTTCTAATTTTTCACTATGAAGAGATTAAGGAAATTTTTTTGAAAAATCATTTAAGTCTTTAAAATGTTGTAGATTTGGGTTTTGTTCCTTGTATTTTCAAATCCTTAGATTTTCCCTAGTTTTGGAAAAACCCTTAAAGTATTTTTAGGGAAATGTTTTAATGATATATTTTTCCACCTAAAGAAGGGCTTGCGCAAGCATGGGTTCATATTTTAAACCTTACGTGGCCATGCTTGGTTTGAAAATTGCTTAATCATTTTATTTGAAAATGCCTCTGATAGTGCAAAGTTGTTACAATCGTTGATCTTGTTCAGATCAATGGGTATCACATAACTGCAATTCTAAGGAGAAAGGTTTTTAAATAATGCGGACATGCAACTTGGTGACACGTAGCCTTTACATTCCTAATTTCAGTGAATCATAAATTATCAAGAACTTTTACAGGTTTGTTAGTACTTTTGTGCACATTCTGATTTTCCTGTGATATCATTGATGGATTCACTGGAAGAGATATGCAATTTATCACCAAGAACCATTAGCCATTGATTTCATTTGAATCAAGGGCTAGCACTTTCCCACAAGAAGGAGATGCTCATCCGATAAATAAAGTGGGGAAGCAAATTTTTGATGTGTGGCAAGGACTGACAAGATAAGCCCAGTGTTCTCAAGGATTGATGTCTTTCATGGCAAGTGTCAGACAAGTTGGATGATTAGAGTTTTTTTTTTTTGATTCGTCACTTTGATCAATGTCGTGATAAGGATGCTTGATGTTATAACCATTGATTTGTCAAAGATTAACGGCCAGTGCATGCCCACATTTTGAAGTTGCATGAAAGATAAATAATGCGGGCAAGTGAAAATTGGACAAGTTGCAAGTTGAGGTCAGATAAGTTTTAAATTATATGCTACAATGTGCCACACTGAAAAAATGATTGCTAATGTGTAATTTCAAATGCACCACTAAAGAGGTTTCACTACCAAATGGAAGTAAAGTTTTATCAATCGTAGATCTTTCAAAGATCTATAGTTAGTGCAATCCCGCATTATGAAGCTGCAAGTCAGATAAGAAAAGCAGGAATGCACCTTTGCGACACGTGTCACAGTGGGGCCAAATTATGGAAAAATGCAGAAGTCATGCCATATGATCTGCCATTTGTGCTTGGCTAGAGCTGCTTATGATGTGGGCTTGAAAGGTGTCAAAAATAAATACAATAATCAGAACATGCGGGTTAAAAGCAGTCATGTCATTGGCCCAAGTGGATGATGCAAGCGAAGAATGAAGAGTTGTTTATGATCATTGATCTTATCTAGATCAATGAAAGGCACTAGCCCGCAATTTGAATTTGAGCGAAGTTTAAGAAAAGTGGGAATGCATCATGAAGACACGTGTCCAAGGTGACATCTAAAGTTTTAACTTAGAAGCTCTACAGTGCATAGTCAGTGTCGCCGTAGATCTTTTGAAGATCGACAACTGGCGCAAATTCACAACTTTAAAATGCTCGTTAGATAAGAAAAGTAGGAATGTGTAAACATGACATGTGGACTAAATGATATCAAGTACTTTCTCACTAAGAAGAAGATATTGGATCTATTGGCATGGAATGTTTTCAGACGGCATGAACTCATATGGCAATTTCTTATTGGTCAGTATAGTTGACTAGTTTTTATTGGAAAGTGCATTAGTTTGATCGTCGATCTTGTCTTGATCAATGAACGAAGCTTCCCTGTAATCCTAAGATGCAAGGAATTTAAATAATGCGAGGAAGTGGAATTGTGACATGTAGCATTGTTTTAAAAAGTTGTAAAGCTTGTTGTTTTTTAAATTAGAACCGTCTGATCAGGTAAAAATCTATGGATGGGATTCAAACTTGGGTGCAAATTGGAGGTAATGGTTACTAAGAGTAAATATGATTCAGACCTTATGTGTGTGATTTTAATGTATGAAAAGAGCCCATGATTTCACCATTAATGAACTACCAAAGCACAGAGAGAACATCAGGGCATACAAAAATTTTAGAGCCAGGGCACAAAAATCCTTAGTTAACACTCTAGTAAAATTGTAGAAGATATCACATAGTGTCGAAGTGCGAATTCTAGTGGGTAAGTACTCTATGACATTCTAAGAAAATTTAAAGTATCTCCTATTGTGAAATTCCTAAGGTTTATTCAAAATGCCTCCCCGAAAAGAGTTTATTGGGCAAACAAATTATTTGAAACGTTCTATGCACGATGACTTTACTGAACAATTCCCCTTATCAATGCATGAAATAACTAAAGGGAGGGAACTCATTTTGAAACATCCCAGAGTAGTTGTAGCAGAAGGTTTTCGTGATAAAGCTAATTGGGTAAGAGATGCGTAGGTTTCCATGGGGGGTCTAGAGTTGTTTAAGAAATGGTTTTCAGAGAAAAAACTGGACACTCCTATGAGCAATGTTTGGGAGTTTGCTATTGGTAAATTAACAATCCCCACAGTCTTCTTTGATAGTGATTTATTGATGGATCTACCAAAGAAATATGATCCAATTACTGGGTGGGTAAAAAACCATGCTGGAGTAAATCTATTTAGGGTTTCTCCTAAATTATTTAGTGAGGTCTTTAACCTAAATCCCAACCATGCTATGCATGAAAATATTGACATAGATGACCTTCACTGGACAAGGTATGATGCAAAACGAATTTACCTAAGAATAGGGCCACTGCAAGAGCATGCTGCTAAAATTGGCACTTTGCCTGTGATTACAGCCAGTACCCCATAGCCATTGTTGAGAAGACATTTCAACTTGAGAGCTCAAGCATTGTATTTTTTTCTTTGCAAGATTTTTGGGATAGATGAAGGTGATCAAATTCTAGATTCTATTGTCCTTATAATGGCTCAAACCCTTCAATTTGGAATGAGTACTATTATGGATTTTGCTACTTTTCTTGCAAAAGAAATTCACAATGGCCTGGTGGGGATAGCAAGGGGAAAAGTAGACAAACCATTCTGTTGGTATTCATTGCTTATGCATGTATACTTATACAAGGGATTCACCTTTTTCTCCAAGGGTATGGAGCTAGAAACAACCAAAAATGGGAAGAGGAATCTAGTGTAGCTGTGGAGTGTAGATATGACTTCAGAAGCTACAAATGCCAGCTATGTGAGATTTGATAGATGCTTTGCTTCGAAGCTTAGGTTGCTTTCAAAAGGTGACAGCCCCAGAATTCCTAAAGCTTTGTTGGAATTGATTAGACCCAGAGACCATGCACAAGGATTATTGGTTAGTCATAATTGAGGGGATATAATCCCTTGTAATGTTTCAATTGTGATAAGAGTATATGGTTTTTTTAGAAAACCATGTGTTGCACTTTCATGTGCCCTTGAACATAGGGATTGTTGAGCTCTTATGGAAAATAGGCACTATAGATGAGAGGGAATTGTCTAAGAAAGGCACCTTCTTTCCAATTGTTACTATAGTGCATGATTTTTTTTTGTCACAAAAGGTTGGAAGCACCTTAATTTATTTTTGGACAAATATAACATGGCAAAGTCTCATGCTAGATTCATTGATCTTGAAGGGTTATATGACCTCTTAAAGGAGAGGGTGAAATCTTCTCGTATGGTACATCAAGTATACTATTTAGAAGACATAATAAGAAATGTTTTCACATTGTAGGAAAAAGAAGTGAGGAAATATAAATGGATAGTTTTTAGTAAGACCTTAGAATTCATTAATGATTTTGACCCCCAGTATGACCCATTGAAAGATAAGAAATACTACGAGGCTAAAATGCAAGCATTAACGAATAATTTTTCTGTAATGATTCAAACCATAAGTGAAAAGAAAGCTATGTATGTTGAGACACATCTAGACAAGGCTGTAGAAATACAAAGGAGAAGCGATAGAAATGTGGTGGCTCTTGGCCAATATACATTGCAGAGAAGGGTAGGTCATCTAATGATTTACAATGTGCAATAGGCATCCCCCCATTAGAAGCCAACGTCAAGTAGTCCATCTACAACTAGCTCTCCAAAAAGGCAAAAATTAGAGCAGGGGTCTTCTTCTACCCAAAAGGAACAATACTCCCCAAGTCAGTCCCCAATCTAGACAAATGATGACGCATCTCTAAGGGAACATCTTAGACAAATGGGTGGAGAAGGGGATGTGATTGTTACTTCTATAGATCTGGATGTTGGAGAGCCATAAGAACCTCCTACACCTTCCTTAATAATTACATGGGAAATTTTGAGAAAGCCTGTGAGAAAATGAAGGCTGAGCAACTAGATAAACCTGATCCAATTATTAAGGAATAGGTGAAATCAAAAATTTTGAGTGATTTTGCCCAATTTACTCCTAAAGCTAGGACGAAAATACTTAAATAGTCAGGAGTCCTCCTTCTGCCAGAATGGGATATAACAAATGCTATTTATTTTGATTCAATAAGAAAGTAGAAGGATGTTCAACTAAGGACTGCTGAAGAAATATTATAGGCTCATATAGAAGTCAAATTTAGTCATGACCACCAAGCCCTTGTATTATGGTTCATGGAAAAGAGGGAAAACACTAGGATGCATGAGATCCCCACTGTAGAGCATACGGGTATACTGACAATATTCAAGGCTGGTGAGGTAAGTAGTAAGCAAGTAATTGGGATGGCATTAGAAATGCTAAAATTTGGTGGCATGGTGTCTAGCCAAGAAGAAGAAATATTTTCCCAACTCAGTGCTAGATTTGAGGAGGTATTGAAAGCATATGAGGAGAGTGGTATGCAAAGATAGTCATTGGAAAATAAAGTAGTCCAAATGGAGAAGATTCTTGGGAAAAGAAAATTAGGAGAGACTAGTAAACCCAGAATTGCATACCCCCCAAGGCCACCTATTGAACCTTTAAAGTCCACTCCTATCGTTGAGATACTTGATACTCTAGAGAGGCCTCAATTTTATACTGCAGATGATTTTGAAGAGGAGAGGAATAAGTTGTATGCAATGCATGTAGAGCTTAACAATCAGCATGAAGAAAAATTGAGGCATGGTATTATGTATTTAATAGACAGGATAGAGTGGCCCACATTCTTTGATCAATTATCAAGGATTTCATCAATCAAGGATGAATTAAAGCAAAAGGAAGCTATATTCAAACCCATTCAACAAAAGTTGACAGAGAGAAGTTCAGATATCACTGCTATGTGTATATCTATTATTCATCTAACATATCATCAGATAAAAGAAATTTTTGACTTACTAAATAAGTTGCAAGATTTTGATGATAAACAAGATTCTTTTTGGAGAAGATTAATTAATTGTCTTTCGAAGTATTTTGTTGAAAATTTTCATTTATTCCATTGTGACCTAAAGGAAGTTGATAAAATAAAGGAAAATAAGGAATGGAAGAGGGAGCTAGATGAAGCCTTTTTGTGAGAGAATAAATAAGGTTATACATGAAGCGGGCCATCTATTGTGGGCAGTAACAAATGAGGAGTTAGCTAAAGTGCAGATATTTTATAACTCCATCCCAACAGAATTGGTTAATCCGGAGGCAATTGCAAATTCCTTGATAAATGTACAAAGAGAAACTCTAAGTTTTGATTGGCCAGATGATATTGTTTATAATAAGTGGAAGGACAAATTCATGTCTACAGAGTAGATGTCAGAAGATGACGAGGCAAAAGATCATGCAAATGTAACTGTTACTTTAATAGTCAATGATAAAGACGGAGAAAATCCCTAAGTTAAAGTAAACTTGCAAATAACTAAAGGAGACACGTCACTTTCAAGCCTCATGGTCACTTATTCTAAGGAATCAGATGTATAAACGAATCAAATTATTGTGTTATACCAATTCCAAAGGATGTAACAGAAAGGGCCCACAAAAGGAATGTTTGATGTAAAACTTTTTCTGTTACTCACATTGTTGTCATCTTGTGATAAGTGTACGTAAATGTTTCTTAGACCTATCACTTTCTCTTAGCCTGAAGCTTGTTGCATCTCACACTATTTAAGTGAGATTTCAGGGCTAGAGAAGGGTCCAATTTTTTTTTTAAGTGATATACTTAGTCTGTTTTTGGTCCATTGTTTTGAACAAATTGGTGGTGTATTTTCTCTATCAGATCTTGACAATATGTGAATATAGAATGAGTTATGTTTCTTCTAAAGGTCATTCTGAGTATATTGTAAATTGTATGCAATTTTCAAGGAAAATGAATACAAATTTTGAACTATCCCCATATCAATTCTTTCTGAACTTTGTCTCCTTTTGATTACTTGGTTATCTTGATGTTGTATAAGTAAAGGCCTGTGCAATTGAATGCAATCCAGTTAGGTTGTATATCTTTTTATCACTACTGTTAATTCAATGGATTAAGTAAAAGCTTTGGTGAATGTGAAAAGGTTTTTGTAGTAGTAGAAAGGGTTTTGAATGATAAATTCTAATTAGAATTGGTAATAAAAATTTTTAACCAACAAATTAGATCTAAGAATTTACTATAGACTCTGATCCCCAATGGATTAGGCACTAATAAATTTTGATCCAGCTGAAAGAGAAAAGTATCACAAATGGTTGTCAAAATGCAACATCAAATCAATTTTTACTTTTATTTCTTGTAGATCTTAAAAGTTGGCCTATACTTGTCTTCATGGAATGTTTTAGCTTCAGTTAGCCACTATTGTTGAGAACATCTATAGATCTATAGAAGAAATTTTGGCCATATTTGTTGTATGGTATGTGTTAATCAAGTTATCAAGACTTTTGTATAGATTTGAGGATTTGAGATGAGAATCAGAATGAAACTAAAAATAATCCTCATACAGTTTATTTACTATAGACTCTGAACCCCAATGGATTAGGCACTAATCAATTTTGATCCAGCTGAAAGAGAAAAGTATCACAAATGGTTGTCAAAATGCAACATCAAATCAATTTTTACTTTTATTTCTTGTAGATCTTAAAAGTTGGCCTATACTTGTCTTCATGGAATGTTTTAGCTTCAGTTAGCCACTATTGTTGAGAACATCTATAGATCTATAGAAGAAATTTTGGCCATATCTGTTGTATGGTATGTGTTAATCAAGTTATCAAGACTTTTGTATAGATTTGAGGATTTGAGATGAGAATCAGAATGAAACTAAAAATAATCCTCATACAGTTTTCCCAGTTTTGAATCATCCCTAAGTGTACCCACCCTAGTTTTGCAAAGCCAGAAGAGTAGAAAACCACCCTTGGTTTTGTTGAAGTTGGGCCCAAATGCTTTGCACATGCAATTGTTAATAAGAATTGGCTATTCTTTAGATTGTGTGAGCAATATCATCTTGGTATTAAGCATTTTGTTGCTTAATAGTTTTTGTTCATTTTAAAACTCCAACAAAATGGCAACTCTACTGAGGAGTTGTCCAACACATCTGTGAAAAGTACTGCAATTTCTTTGGTCCTACTGTGTACATGTGTGTCAGGTTATCTAAGTGTTGCCCATGGGTATAAGGGAATATTTTAATGAAAAACCTTGAGAACTTAAAGAGGGTATAGCCCAAGTAACATAGCTACACACTGACGTATCCAACCTATCCAAGTGTCTTATCTAACAAGCAAGAGTTGTAGTCTTATGACATTAGTGATTGGTTTGACTGTGTCAAATATTTCTATTTATACTTGTGTGTTATTTTCTTTGAGTCAGAAATAAGTTTCGTTGTATATTTTCTCGAGAATAGGGTACCAATGTATATTGATTTACCCCAAGATGGTAGGAAGAACCAAAATAAGAAAAGGACAGATCCAAATCCCACCTGGAAACCTGGAGGCAATGCATCCGTCAATTCCTAGTATCAACCAGTATTAGGAAGAGAGTCTTCTTCACTTAGTTCTGAATCTAAAACTACAAGACTCTTAGGAGGCATTTTCAGCACCCCATTACCAGATGAGAGAGTCTTTTAGGACAAAGATGTGTCCACAGTAGGAATTGCTTCATCAAGGCCAGATCTTGTAGCAAATATGAACAATAGGCTAGGATTTAGGAGTTCATTTGATAATCCTTTTAATCCCAGATCAGCCCCATACGTGGAGCCAAATCTTATAGATCCAGATGATCCTGCTGATTCAGAAGCTACTTTTACAGATCCTAAAGAAGTGCATTGTAAGATAGGAGTTTTGAAGAAATGGATTGCTAAGGAAGAAGCTAAATGTGTTCATTTTGAAAAAGAAAAGGACCAAGCCACCTTGGATGCCATAATAGAAAGGGATTCTCTACTAAGAAGGATGGCTTCCTTGAAGGAGCAGAATAAAAAGTTAGAAGAAAATACCACAACTCTCCATACTGATGTATTTGGAGATGTAGACAATCTAAGAGCTAAAGTTTAGGAACAAGAAAAATGCCTAAATCAAAGGCAAGAGCCAGTTATTGCCCAAGTCCAAGCCTATAAACATGTTCAAGTGGACCCTGTAGAGCCCACTACAAAAGCTCCAGATAAAGGGAAAGGCAAAGCTATAGGAATCCAAATAAATAAGCCTCAAGCTATACCAAGAAAACCCATACAACCCTCCATGTCAAAACTAGATCTAGATCTAGAGAAGGCTAGAAAACAGAGGGAAGATCTTGCAAAAGAACTTGAGAAGGTTGAGAATGAAGGTCAAGCTGCAGAAACTAGGAGAAAAATCCAATTCATAAAATCTAATTCTGCATTGGCTTCATGGCCCAATTTTTCTATCCCACTTGCAACTCCTGCACCAGCTAGTGGTCCAATAATCTCAACTCAGGGAATATCCCAATCTTCTCCTGCCTCGTCATCCACTATTAGCACCCAAATCACATTTGTCCCACCTCAACACTCCCAAGCTGCTCCTCTGAGTCAAGCTAATATAGCTAGTACCTCAAATGATCCTGGTTTCTAGAAGAAACATGTATACCTAGAAAAGTATAGACAAATATCATTTGATGATATTCTTCGTGGCCCACATCCCATATCGTTTGATTTAACAGACAAAGTGGTTAAGTTATCTGGGAATAATGTTGTTACTGGTGAAGAACATTTGAGAATTTTCATTGATATGTTGAATGATTATGAAGTTGAACATGAAGATATGGTAATGAAATTGTTTGTGCATTCACCAACTGAGGATGCAAGGGATTAGTTTAGTAGGTTGCTTGATGATAGTATCACCTTGTGGAGTGACTTGGAGAAATTATTCAAGGAGTAATATGGAGACAACACTAATGCAAGATTCATGTTAAATGAATTCAACAACATCAAGAAGAATCTAAATGAGTTCATACTTGATTCCAATGTAAGATTGCAGAAAGGTATGTACAAACTATTTTAAGTTATGAGGTTGAATGAAGATGTTTGTCTCACAACATATTTCAATGCTTTTGATAGCTAAATGGCTTATCAATTAAGGGATAAGGATCCTAGAACTTTAAGGGATGCCTATAAAATTGCAGTAAATATAGAGAATAATAGGAAGGCATCTTGTAAACTGGGTAGGAGGGATGATCTAAAGCTTTTTAATCCTAAGAACAATAATAAAAGGGAGGGTGAAAAAACTCCTATAGGAAAGAAGCCAGAAGGACCTACTATAGGCCAAGTTTTGGAATTGGTCAAGAAGATGAATCCCACTAATTTCAACAAGCCAAATGTTGCTGAGAGAACCCTTTTGAATAACAACAGTTTCAATAAAAAACCTAGAATGAAAAATTACCCTTACACCACCCAGTGGAAGGATGGTAAGCCAATCCCCAACTAGACACAAAATGTGAAAGACAAGGGTACCTCGGACCCTCTGCAAAGGAACATTGTGAATATGAATGATGATGTACCATGGTGCATTGTATGTCAATCAACTCATTTTTCTTATTATTGTGTTGTTGCTCAGTCATTTGCCCAAGATCAAGGTGTGCAGCTTGAAGAAGGAAGTGAGGGAAAAAGCCATGATGATATAAGTTGCAATATGGTGAGCATGTGTGATGACCTTGTAGATTTTGATTTTGAGGAACTTGAAAATGATATTGTCAGCCAAAGAATTTCTTATCATCTACATCATCAACAAGTGCTTTTAGATATTGAAGTTTATGATATAAATAAGGTATGTGTTACATCCTCTGATGTAGGTCGCACAAGCTTAAGAATGCACTCCAAAGAAGAGATCAACAAAAATCACAACTAAAATGATTTCTTAGGTTCATAGTAATTACAATTTGAGAAGTAGAATAGTAAATAATGATGTAGGAAAGCCATCTAGTGTATTCATCAAAGATATCACCCATAAGATGAATGATCAAAATAAGAGAGTCAATGTAGATATGCCTAAGATCAAAGACAATAAGGGTAAGAAGTGGGAACCAAAAAAGAGAGTTCAATTTTAGATAAATGAAACAACAAAAATAGTTGTGCACCCAAAGAGAATGGAATTTGGTACTATTAAGAAAATAATGGTGCCTTCTTTCCAAAAGACTTCAACTCCAAGTACTCTTGTAAAACCCACTATTGTTGAACTTGTTGATATGATATCTATGTTGTCCCAAATTAGTGTAAAAGTTTCCTTGTCTAAACTTCTTAGAATTGAAGAGCATAAGAGCAAGGCTTTATCATGGTTGGGTGGGATAGGAAACAATAATACTATTTTAGATCAAACTATTGCCCAAAAAACCCCATTAGTAGTAGAGGATAATGGTATCATATCCCAGATTCCCCAAATGTTTTTAGATGATTCCTCAGTGGCATTTATAGAAGATATTGACACTTTTTTCCTTAGTCTAATCAGAAAAGGGAAGACCCTAAAAAGCTATATGATAGACTCAAGAGCTTCCAACACCATAATGTCTTTCAAAGTAATGGAAGCCTTAGGATTTAAAGTTGATACAAAGCAGGACAGATGCAGAGGAAGGGATGCTAGGGAAGTCCCAGTCATAGGTACCATAAATGCTTTACCATTCAAATTAGTTGCATATCCTGAAGTAGAGTTAACCATGTCTGTCCTTGTAGTGGATATACCTCCACACTATGGAATATTGCTCTCTTGCAAATGGAGTGCTGCCATGGGGGGAAGCTTGCAGTGTGCCTTAACCTATACTACTTTCCACATTAGGGAGAAGGCTATCAGGGTAAATAGAGAACCAAGGGTTAATTACATTTTAGGGGAAGAAATTGACAAAGATGCCACTTGTTTCTTAGATACTGGGGTCAATGCTTTCAAAGCTGAATTGATTATTCAAGAAGTTGAAAATTTACTTCCTATCATTGAACATGAAGTCGAGTGTTGCACTAACTCACCAATGTTATGGACAATGTCTTTTGATGGGGCAAGTTCAAAAGAGGGTGCAGGGGCAGGTGTAGTTTTTGTTTCCCCTGAGAAAAATACTTTTAGATATTCTTTCACTTTGAACTTTTCTTTCACAAGTAATATTGCATAATATGAGGCATTGTTGCTAGGATTGAAAATTGCCACACATCATGGGATTAAGAAGTTACATGTCATAAGGGATTCTAAGTTAGTTATCTCCCAGATAAAAGAAACTTATGCATCCAAAAATAGGAGATTAAAATAGTATAGAAATGCAATTTGCAATCAGATAGAATCTTTTGATGCATTTGGTATCTCATGGAGAGATAGGACTCAAAATAAGATGGCTGATTTGTTAGCAAATGTAGCAATCAAGCCTAAAGAGATATCATTTGTAGGAATATCTCAAATTGAGGTTTCAAAATAGGCCTTCCATACCTAATAACATTGAAAATTGGCAAGTCTTTGAAGATGACAAAGACATTAAATTTTTTTTGTTAAATGAAGATAAGTACCATGGTTAGGAAATGGATTGCAGTGAACTGATTGAAACCATAGATGGTAAGAAACCTTTTTTGGCTAGGAGATTATGCAATTGAAAACTGATAAGGTGCCTAAGTGGTTAGTGGTCTTGGAAAATATTTTTGATAACTAGGATAGAGTAAAACTAGGAGTCAAGGACCCTAAGCCTTAGGAATTAGAAGAGATAAGCCTAGGTGCTGATGAAGCTCCCAAAAAGGTTTATATTGGCCAAAATCTGCATGCCAAAATCAAAAAAACATTGATTGACTTGCTTAGAAAGTATAGAAATGTTTTTGCATGGTCATATGATTACCTTAAGGCTTATGGGGAAGATTTGTTCCAGCATGTCATACCCTTAAAAGATAATGTAAAACCTTTTAGATAGAAACAAAGACCAGTAAACCCTACCCTAGCTCCCAAAATGCAAGAAGAGTTGATGAAACTAAGGGATGGGGGGATAATCAAACCAATTAGGCATTCCACTTGGGTTTCAAATTTGGTACCTATCAGAAAGAAGAATGGAGATATAAGATTATGCATAGATTTCAGGAATCTGAACATTGCATCTTTGAAGGACAATTATGGATTACCCAATATGGAAGCCATGTTGTAGCAAGTGACTAGTTCTGAGCTAATGTCACTGATGGATGGTTTCTCTGGATATAATCAAGTTTTGGTAAAGGAAAGTGAACAATTCAAGACAACCTTCACAACCCCATGGGGAACATATGTATATGTAAGGATGCCATTTGGCCTGATTAATGCAGGAGCTACTTTCCAAAGAGCCTTGGATGTGGCATTTCATGATTATATTGACAAATTTATGGTTGTATACGAGGATGATCTTACAACATATTCCAAGAAGGCTAAGGATCACTGCAGACATTTGGAAAAAATCTTTATCAAAGCTCTGGAATATGGAGTATCCTTGAACCCAAAAAAATGCACATTTGGGGTCACAGAAGGAAAATTACTAGGACATATAGTGTCTAAGGATGGGGTGAAAATAGACCCTAAAAGAGTAGCAGCTATTGATAAAGTCCCCAAGCCAAAAAATGTAAAAGGAATTCAATCATTCTTTGGCCAAGTCAATTTTCTTAGAAGGTTTGTTACCAATTTTGTTGAAATTAGTAGACCTATCTCAAAGATGCTCAAGAAGGGAGCCACTATAGATTGGAATGGTGAGCCTTCAGAAGCATTCAAAGATATTAAAATTGCAATACAAAATGCTCCAGTACTTAAAACTCCAAATTATTCAAAACCCATGCATATTTTTTCTTTTGCATCCTTCCACACTATAGCTGTAGTCTTGTTGCAGAAAAATGGAGAAGGATATGAATAGCCCATTGCCTTTTTCAGTAAGTCATTATAGCTTGCTAAATTGAAATATGAGATAAATGAAAAATAGGCATATGCTTTAGTAAAGGCTGTAAAGGCTTTTAGATGCTATCTAGTAGGTGCTACTATCATTTCCTTTGTACCTAGTGTTGCAGTGAAAGATATATTTTCTCAACAAGAAGTATTAGGTAGAAGGTGTAGATGGATCAAAAAGATCCAAGAGTTTAATAAAGAAATGTAGATAACTAAGTTGGTAAGAGATCAAGGTTTGGCTAAACTCATGGCTGAATCTGATTTAGATGCAAATCAGATAAATGTGCTAGTTGATGACTTCAGACCTAGCTTATGTGACATGGATCATTGTAATTGGTACACCAATGTTATATATTACCTGCAACACATGGAAGCTCCTCCCCATTTTCTTGAAAATGAAAGGATGAGTATCAAATTACAAGCCATCAGATACATAATTGTCCAAGACAATTTATGGTGGAGAAACATTGAAGGGGTATTGTTGAAGTGTGTTGATCAAGAAAAAGCAAAAGAAGCCTTGGAGGAAATGCACATTGGAGTGTGTGGAGGGCACTATATGGCCAAGACCACTGCACATAAAGTGATGAGGGCTAGATTTTGGTGGCCCTCTCTTTTCAAGCATGCCCAAATTATGATTAGGAAATGTGACCCTTATCAGAGGTTTTCTAGAAAACTAAAGTTCTCAGGCAATAATCCATTAAAGCTAGTGGAGGTTCAAGCACCCTTTCAACAATGGGGTATGGATTTCATAGGAGAGATTTCCCCCAAGTCTAGCACTGGCTATTCTTGGATCCTAGTGGTTACTAACTACTTCACAAAGTGGATAGAGGCTATTCCCATAAGAAATGCAACAAGTAAAGTTGTCAATAATTTTCTACTGAATAATATTATTTCCAAATTTGGTTGTCCTTAGAAAATTGTAACAGACAATGCAATGTGCTTCAGGTTTGAGGAATTCATTAAATTTTGTGATAAATATGGAATAACAAGGTCATCATCTTCTCCTTATCATCCATAAGGGAATGGACAAGTTGAATCCACAAATAAGAGCCTGTTGAAGGTTATTAAGAGAACCTTGGATGATAACAAAAAGGCATGAGATTCCAAGTTACAATTAACAGTACGGGCTGAAAGGGTAACTTTGAACAAAGCCATTGGTGTAGCTCCATTTGATATGGTGTATGGAATTCAAGCACGAATGCCTCAAAACAACTTGATGAGACTCTACAATTACATTTAGTTGTATGATGAAGATACTACAGATGAAATGCAAGAAAGGATGGATAAATTTGTAGGACTGATACAAACTAGAAGAGAAGCATCTCTTAAGAACCAAAAGTTGCAACTGCAAGTTAAGACATTCTATGATAGAAGAACGGTAAGCAGAAAGTTTGAAGATGGAGATCTAGTCTTAATGTGGAATGCTAGAATTGAGGATAAAGGAAAACATGGCAAATTTGATCCTATCTGGTTAGGCCCATATCTAATTGAAAATACTTGGGGTGAGGATTCTTATATACTCAAAGATTTATTAGACAATATTCTTGAACTGCCAGTTCATTGACAGTTCTTGAAGAGGTTTTTTTCTTCAAAGATACTTATTTTCTTCATGAATAGTAGTTTTAGGGTTTCCTAGTGTTTTGTACATTCTGTATATTCTATAAATCTTTGTAAATATCCTTGTGCAATCTAGTTTCTTGTTAATGTGTGTTGCTCAGTGTTCTCTGAATAAGTTGTCATTCTTTACCAAATATGTGGTATGCTCTCCTGGAGATTCTGAATTCTTGCATAGACTCAGGTAGTCTATCAACCCTAGACAAAGCCACTATTGGTCTAATTTTTCACTATGTATAGATTAAGGGAAAATTTTGTGAAAAGTCATTTAAATCTTTAAAATGTTGTAGATTTGGGTTTTGTTCCTTGTATTTTCAATACTTAGGATTTGTTCTAGTTTTGGAAAAACCCTTAAAGTATTTTCAGGGAAATATTTTAATGATATATTTTTCCACCTAAACAAGGGCTTGCGCAAGCATGGGTTCATATTTTAAACCCTACGTGGCCGTGTTTGGTTTGAAAATTACTTAATCATTTTATTTGAAAATGCCTCTGATACTGCAATTTTTTTACAATCGTTGATCTTGTTTAGATCAATGAGTATCACATGCCCACAATTCTAAGGTGCAAGGTTTTTAAATAATGCGGGCATGCGACTTGGTGACACATAGCCTTTACATTCCTAAATTATAGTGAATCATAAATTTTCAAGAACTTTTGCAGGTTTGTTAGTACTTTTATGCACATTCTAATTTTCCCATGATATCATTGATGGATTCATCGACAAAGATATGCAGTTTATCACCAAGAAGCGTTAGCCATTGATTTCATTTGAATCAAGGGCTAGCGCTTTCCCGCAAGAAGGATTTTTCTCGTTAGATAAATAAAGTAGGGAAGAAGATTTTTGACATGTGGAAAGGTCTTAGAATATGGGCCCACCATTCTCAAGGATGGATGTCTTCCATGGTAAGTGTTAGACAAGTTGGATGATTAGAGTTTTTTTTTTATTCGTCACTTTAATCAACATGGTGATAAGGATGCTTGATGTTATAACCATTGATCTGTCAGAGATTAATGGCTAGCACATGCTTGCATTTTGAAGTTGCATGAAAGATAAATAATGTGGGCAAGCAAAAATTAGATAAGTGGCAAGGTGGGGTAAGATAAGTTTTAAATTATATGCTGTAATGTGCCACATAGAAAAAATGATTGCTGATGTGTACTATCAAATGTGCCATTGAAGAGGTTTGACTGCCAAATGGAAGTAAAGTTTTATCAATCATGGATCTTTCAAAGATCTACGGTTAGTGCAATCCCACATTATGAAGCTGTAAGTCAGATAAGAAAAGTGGGAATGCGCCTTTGCGACACGTGTCATAGTGGGGCCAAATTATGGAAAAATGCAAAAGTCACACCATATGATCTACCATTTGTGCTTAGCTAGAGCTACTTATGATGTGGGCTCAAAAGGTGTTAGAAATAAATATAATTTCCAGAACACACGAGTTAAAATAATTCATGTCATTGGGCCAAGTGAATGATGCGAGCAAAAAATATAGAGTTGTTTCTAATCATTGATCTTATCCTGATCAATGAAAGGTGCTTGCCCACAATTTGAATTTGAGTAAAGTTTAAGAAAATCAAGAATGCATCATGAAGACATGTGTCCATGGTGACATCTAAAGTTTTAGCTTAGAAGTTCTACAGGGCATAGTCAGTGTCATCGTAGATCTTTTGAAGATCGACGACTAGTGCAAACCCGCAATTTTAAAATGCTCATCAGATAACAAAAGTGGGAATGCACAAACATGACACATGGATTGAATGATATAAAGTACTTTCTCACTAAGAAGAAGACATGGGATCTACTGGCATGTAATGTTGTCAAATGGCATGAACTCATATGGCAATTTCTTATTGGTTAGTATAGCTGACTAGTTTTTATTAGAAAGTAGATTAGTCTGATCGTCAATCTTGTTTTGATCAACGAATGACACTTCCCCACAATCCTAAGATGCAAGGAATTTAAATAATGTGAGGAAGTAGAATTGTGACATGTAGCATTGTTTTAAAAGCTATAAAGCTTGTTTTTTTTTAAATCAGAACCATCCGATCTAGTAAAAATCAATGGATGGGATTCAAACTTGGGTGCAAATTGGAGGTAATGGTTAGTGAGAGTAAATATGATTTAGACCTTATGCATGCGATTTTAATGTATGAAAAGAGCCCATGAGTTCACCATTAATGAACCACCAAAGTGCAGAGAGAACATCAGGGCATACAAAATTTTCAAACCTAGGACACGAAAATCCTTAGTTAACACTCCAGTAAAATTGCAGAAGATATGACATAGTGCAGAAGTGTGAATTCTGGCAAGCAAGTAATCTGTGACTTTCTAAGAAAATTTAAAGTATCTGTTGTTTGAAATTCCTAGGGTTTATTCAAAATGCCTCCCCGAAAAGAGTTTACTGTGCAAACAGATTATTTGAAACGTTTCGTGCATGATGACTTTCTTGAACAATTCCCCTTATCAATGCATGAAATAACTAAGGGGAGGGAACTCATTCCGAAACATCCCAGAGTAGTTGTAGTAGAAGGTTTTTATGACAAAGCTAATTGGGTAAGAGATGCCCAAGTTTCCATGGGGGTCTAGAGTTGTTTAATAAATGGTTTTTAGAGCAAAAACTGGACACTCCTATGAGCAATGTTTGGGAGTTTGATATTGGTAAATTAAGAGTCCCCATAGTTTTCTTTGATAGTGATTTATGGATAGATCTAGCAGAGGAATATGATCCAATTACTAGGTGGGTAAGAAACCATGTCGGAGTAAATCTATTTAGGGTTTCTCATGAATTATTTCTTGAGGTTTTTAACCTAAATCCCAACCATGTTGTGCATGAGAATATTGACATAGATGACCTTCAGGCAAGATATGATGCACAACAAATTTACCTAAGAACAGGGCCACTACAAGAGCATGCTACTAAAATTGGCACTTTACCTATGATTACAGCTAGTACCCCAGAGCCATTGTTGAGAAGACATTTCAACTTGAGAGCTCAAGTACTATAATTTTCTCTTTGCAAGATTTTTGGGATAGATGAAGGTGATCAAATTCCAAGTTCTATTGTCTTTATAATGGCTCAAACCCTTCAATTTGGAATGAGTACTATTATAGATTCCACTACTTTTCTTGCAAAATAAATTTACAATGGCCTAGTGGGGATAGCAAGGGGAAAAGTAGACAAACCATTCTGTTGGTATTCATTGCTTATGCATGTATACTTATACAAGGGATTCACCTTTTTATCCAAGGGCATTTAGCTAGAAACAACCAAAAATGGGGAGAGGAATCCAGTGCAGCTGTGGAGTGTAGATATGACTTTAGAAGCTACAAATGCCAACAATGTGAGATTTGATAGATGCTTTGCTTCGAAGCTTAGGTCTCTATTGAAAAGTGATAGCCCCAGAATTCCACAAGCATTTTTGGAATTGATTAGGCCTAAAGACCATGCACAAGGATTATTTATTAGTCATAATTGGGGGGATATAATCCTTTATAATGGTTCAACTTTGATAAGAGTATATGGTTTTGTGGGAAAACCCCATGTGTTTCCCTTTCATGTGCCCTTGGAGATAGGGATTTCTAAGCTCTTATGGCAACTAGGCACTATAGATGTGAGAGAATTGTCTAAGAAAGGCACCTTCTTTCCAATTATTAATGTAGTGCATGATTTTGTTTTTGTCAAAAAAGGGTGGAAGCACCTTAATTTATTTTTGGACAAATATAACATGGCAGAGTCTCATGCTAGATTCATTGATCCTGAAGGGTTCTATGACCTCTTAAAGGAGAGGGTGAAAGCTTCTCATATGGTACATCAAGTATACTATCCAGAAGACATAATAAGAAATGTTTTCACGTTGCAGAAATAAGAAGTGAGGAAAGAGAAATGGATAGTTTTCAGTATGACCTTAGAATTCATTAATACTTTTGACCCCCAGTATGACCCTTTGAAAGATAAGAAATACTGGTGGGCTAAAATGTAAGCATTAATGAATAATTTTTCTTTAATAATTCAAACCATGAATGAAAAGAAAGTTATGTATGTTGAGACACATCCAGACAAGGCTACAGAAATACAAAGAAGGATAAGCAGTAGAAATGTGATGGCTCCTAGCCAATATACATTGCATAGAAGGGAAGGTTATGTCATGATTCAAAATGTGCAATAGGCATCCCCTCATCAGAAGCCAGGGTCAAGAAGTCCATATACAACTAGCTCTCCAAAAAGGAAAAAATTAGAGCAGGGGTCTTCTTCTACCCAAAAGGAAAAATACTCCCCAAGCTAGTCCCCAATCCAGATAGATGATGAAGCATCTCTAAGGGAACAACTTAGAAAAATGGGTAGAGAAGGGGATTTGATTGTTACTTCTATAGATCTGGATGTTGGAGAGCCACAAGAACCTCCTACACCTTTCTTGGACCTAACCATTGCTGATTACCAAGGTAAGGAAATTGATCCAATAGTTGCCCAAGCTTTTGAAAGATTTATTAATGATGAATTTTTTTTAAGATCTAGGGTTTTTTCTCAATTTTTGTGGAGATTAAATATGTGAAATTTTGAGAAAGCCTATGAGATAATGAAGGCTAAGTAACCAGATAAACCGGATCTAGTTATTAAGGAAGAGGTGAAATCAAAAATTTTGAGTGATTTTTGCCCAGTTTAATCCTGAAGCTAGGAGGCACATACTTAAACAGTTAGGAGTCCTCCTTCTGCCAAAATGGGATATAGAAAATGCTATTATTTTTTATTCAGTAAGAAAGAAGAAGGATGTTCAACTAAGGACTACTGAAGAAATATTACAGGCTCATAGAGGAGTCAAATTTAGTGATGACCACCAAGCCCTTGTTATATGGTCCATGGAAAAGAGGGAAAACACAACGATGCATGAGATCCCCACTACAGAGCATACTAGTACACTAACAGTATTGAGGGCTGGTGAGGTAAGTAGTAAGCAAGTGATTGGGATGGCATCAGAGGTGCTAAAATTTGGTGGCATGGTGTCTGGCCAAGAAGAAGAAAAATTTTTGCAACTCAATGCTAGATTTGAGGAGGCATTGAAAGCACATGAGGAGAGGGGTATGCAAATACAATCATTGGAAAATAAAGTAGCCCAAATGGAGAAGAATCTTGGGAAAAGAAAATTAGGAGAGGCTAGTAAACCCAAAATTGCATACCCCCCAAGGCCACCTATTGAACCTTTCAAGTCCACTCCAATCATTGAGATACCTAATACTCCAAAGAGGCCTCAATTTTATATTGCAAATGATTTTTAAGAGGAGAGGAATAAGTTGTATGCAGTGCATGTAGAGCTTAACAATCGGCATGAAGAAAACCTTACTTATGGTATTATGTATTTAATAGATAGGATGGAGTGGCCCACATTCTTTGATCAATTATCAAGGATTTCATCAATCAAGGATGAATTAAAGCAAAAGGAAGCTATATTCAGACCCATTGTACAGAAGTGGACAGAGAGAAGTTCATATATTACTGCTATGTGTATATCTATTATTCATCATATCATCAGATAGAAGGAATTTTTGACTTACTAAATAAGTTGCAAGATTTTGATGATAAAGAAGATTCTTTCTGTAGAAGATTAACTAATTGTATTTCCAAGTATTTTGTTGAAAATTTTGATTTATTCCCTTGTGCCCTAAAGGCAATTGATAAAATAAAGGAAAAGGAGGAATGCAAGAGGGAGCTAGATGAAACCTTCTGTGAGAGAATAAATAAGGTTATAAATGAAGTGGGCCATTTATTGTGGGTAGTAACAAATGAGGAGTTAGTTAAAGTGCAGATATTTTATAACTCCATCCGAAAAGAATTGGTTAATATGGAGGCAATTGCAAATTCCCTGATAACTGTACAAAGAAAAGTTTTGAGTTTTGATTGGCCAAATGATATTGTTTATAATAAGTGGAAGGAAAAATTCATGTCTACAGAGAAAATGTCAGAAAATGACAAGGTAGAAGATCATGCAAATGTAACTATTACTTTAATACTCGATGATAAAGACAGAGAAAATCCCCAAGTTAAAGTAAACTTGCAGATAACTAAAGGAGACACGTCACTTTCAAGCCTCATGGTCACTTATTTTGAGGAATCAGATGGATAAAAGAATCAAATTATTACATTATGCCAATTCTAGAGGATGTAACAGAAAGGGCCCACAAAAGGAATGTTTCATGTAAAACATTTTCTTTTACTCACATTCTTGTCATCTTGTGATAAGTGTATGTAAATGTTTCTTACACCTTTCACTTTCTCTTAGCCTAAAGCTTGTTGCATCTTACATTATTTAAATGAGATTCCAGGGCTAGAGAAGGGTCCAAATTTTTTTTTTATACTTAGTCTGTTTTTGGTCCATTGTTTTAAATGAATTGGTGGTGTATTTTCTTTGTCAGATCTTGAGAATACATGAATATAGAATGAGATGTGTTTCTTCTAAAAGTCATTCTGAGTATATTGTAAATTGTATACAATTTTCAAGGAAAATGAATACAAATTTTGAACTATCCCCATATCAGTTATTTCTAAACTTTGTCTCCTTTTGATTACTTGGTTATCTTGATGTTGTATAGGTAAAGGCCTGTGCAATTGAATGCAATCTAGTTAGGTTGTATATCTTTTTATGACTATTGTTAATTCAATAGATTAAATAAAAGCTTTGGTGAATGTGATAAGGTTTCTATAGTAGTGGAAAGGGTTTTAAATGATAAATTCTGATAAGAATTGTTGATAAAATTTGTTGTAAGGCAACAAATTAGATCTAAGAATTTACTATAGACTCTGAACCCCAATGGATTAGGCATTGATCAATTTTGATCTAGCTGAAAGAGAAACGTATCACAAATGGTTGTCAAAATACAACATCAAATCAATTTTTACTTTTATTTCCTATAGATCTTAAAAGTTGGCCTATACTTGTCTGCATCGAATGTTTTAGCTTCAGTTAGCCACTATTGTTGAGAACATCTACAGTTCTATAGAAGAAATTTTGGCCATATATGTTGTATGGGATGTGTTTATCAAGTTATCAAGAATTGTGTATACATTTGAGGATTTCAGATGAGAATCAGAATGAAACTAAAAATAATCCTCATACGGTTTTCCCAATTTTGAATCATCCCTGGGTATACCCACCCTGGTTTTGCAGAGCCAGAAGAGTAGAAAACCACCCTTGGTTTTGTTGAATTTGGGCCAAAATTCTTTGCACATGTAATTGTTAGTAAGAATTAGCTAGTCTTTAGATTGTGTGAGCACTGTCATCTTGGTATTAAGCATTTTGTTGCTTAATAGTTTTAGTTCGTTTTAAAACTCCAATAGAAACAAAAGAATGTTGTTTTCCTAAAGAAATATTTTTTTTCCATTGCATAGTGTCCTTTGAATTCCTCCCATCCCTATTAAATTAATTTGTCCAAACCCTATTCTTTGAATAGTTTGAAACCATCTATTTTTTTCTACAATGGGAGTTTGGTTAGAGATTGCCATCTCTTATCATCCCTTTGCCATGTAAGAGGTCAAGCTTTGTATGCCCGGCCTACATTTTTTTTGAAATTGACTTCTTACTCACTAGCATCACTTGACTATTTTACCATTGTTCCAATGAAGTCACTTAGAAATATTGATTAGTTGAAAACATACTTCATTAATGTTCTTTGATATATATTGATATTCTATCATGGGTTACCTTAACAAAGGTAACAAGAGATATAAGTTTTATATATATAATGCTAAATAAATAAATTTTATTTATAAACAAGTTATAAAGGAAATTTTATCATCTGTTAATTCATAACTCATAAAAAATATTTAGCCTTTTCTTTTATAAATATTATTTAAAAGATATAATTTATTTTGTATTTGAACTATAACAATATTAAATAAAATGAGGAGTATTTTAATTCATTACGTGTTTTTTTATTAATGGAAAAATGGGTTTTTAAATGGCCCTAAATTATATTCCTTGAATTGAAACCTGACCATAGAGTGTTATTATAAAATAAAATAGAGATGTCAAACAACAATCACACAATAATAATTGAAAACTAATGTGGAATATTTTTTTACTAGAAATCTTTTACAAAATAATTGAAGGACAAAGCAAAGAGATGGAAATTCGACAAATCTTGGAGCCAGATGACTAATACGAGCTTTATTCATAACATGTTGTAGTACAATATTAATTTTAATTCATACCATAATGAGATGAAAATTTACAACATATACAATTTTATATCATATTTAGGAAAAGATGCTTCTACTTTTTTTACAATAATTATATTTTTGGAGAAGATGATGCATTCAAGCTTAACCTCCAAGTTGGAATACCAAGTAGAGGCTCTTTTCTAAGAATGATGGTTCCAAAAGATTCATTCATATCTATAGCACCATCACTTCTCTAATCAATGTAGTAAAAGAGATGTCCTAATGCAACCTCAATAGTGGTAATGCCCATAGAAGAACCTAGACAATGTCTCCTTCCAACACCAAAAGGGATCACATTTTACTCTAGATCTTGGATTATATCCAATTTTTTGCCCATGAACCTCTCAGGCCTAAATTCCAAATGATCTTTCTATACTTGTAGATTGCTTCCTATAGCCCAAGCATTAACTATATGCCTTGTTTTTGTAGGTATAAAGTATTCATGATCATGATCTTTCACAATACAAGCTCCTATAGATTCATGTGGTATGAGCAAGGGAATAGGGGGATAGAATCTCAATGTCTCTTGTAGAACAAAATGTAAGTATTACATTCTAAAAATATCAGAATATGTTATTTTCTCATCTTTTTTTATTATAGAATCAATTTCAACTTGTAATTTCTTCCCCACTCTTGGACATCTCAATAATTCACTCATAGCCCATTGCAATGTAGTTGTTGATGTATCTATTGCATCAACAAACATTACTTGTACAAAATTATGTGATATCTTATATAAAATAATGATAATCAAAAGTACCTTGTGCATGGTAAGAATGTATAATCATTTTTTCAAATGAATCAATTTTGATCCTGTTAACCTATTTACCAACCATCCGTAAACATCACATACTACAAACAAAATTAAGTTTGAAAAACTAAATCAACTTTGACCATTTAACACTTTTAACTAAGAATTAAACCTTAATGTGTGATGTTTAAGCGGTCCACTTGAACAAGATTAAAGATAACTTACAAAAATGATTGCTTTCTCGTCTTCTGCTGTGATTTCCATGTCCACCAACACATCAACCAAGTCTCTATGTACTTCATTCTCCTCTGCGCTGCTCCTCCTCTTACGCTCCACATGTTCATTCATTATTTTGTCAAAAACTGCATCCAACCACTAGTGAACATTCTTCATACGTCGCCTCAGCCCCTGCAAGTCCAGCCATTCCATTATCAATAATGACGGCTCCCATCATATAAGCAAACTCCATTATGAGTTCCTCAAACGCTCTGCCGCCGGATTGGAGATTGCCACCGCTTCTTCCTCCATCACCTTCCTGAATGACTCGATTCTCTTCCCACATAGTTTCCTCATGTCTCGCCAGTATTCTCCGTACGGAGCAACCGCCAATAAACGGCCTGTTGGCAAAATTCAAGTCGTGGGTTTTCAGAAATTGCTTCGCCGCCTCAGAAGAAGAACTTCACATAGTCATGTTTCTCAGCCAGCCGCTGCAGCGGTACAGATTGGTGTAGACAGCAGCAATGATACCCTGCCGTTGTTCTTTCTCACCCTTATCAGTACAAGGAAGAGCAACGCAGCAAATAATAAGATCCCAGTGGCTATTGCAAAAACACTCGTATTGAAATCCATTATGAAGGAAACCCGGAGAGGCATAGAATACTACTTTAATATGGTGGGGAGAGAAGTGATTGTAAATATAGAACAACTGCTGCCTGCTTCTTCCGCCCTTCAATTATTAGAGAGTGCATATTTGCCCTCCAATTATTGAAGCACGGCCTAGAGTCCTCTTTTACAGGCAGCGTAGAGTGATTGATGTAAAACTACACGCGCTGTCACTTTTCTGGGCAATGATTTGAAAATGACGACTTTGTTTTGAAGCTTTCAATAGAAAAGATGCATTTCGATGATAGGGAGCAGTTGCTGCTTCTATATTTCACTATGTGGACAACTGTACTTGATTGTGTGAGATTTTTTTTACCACATCAACATCTCAGATCACATTATGTTTACTTCCATGCTAAAATATTCATGCCAAAAATTCCTAGTTTTCATTTCTTATATTAAGAACAAAACAAAAACATGGTTTTCCCATAAACATGGACGAATGAAGACATAAGATAAAGATCAGTTTTCCTGATTCATTTTAATCTTATTGTATCTCATTTTTCAAGCCGTCTTTTAAATACCTTTTATTGTTCTCGCTTTATGATATTTTAGACATTTTGATCTCTTAAAAATTTTATTTAAGAAAAAGGTCATTTCTTTTGTTTTTGTTATTGCAGTTCAGAATATGTTTTAAAGACAAAACTGAAACTATTTATTTTTTGACTAGTTTAAAGATTCAACAAGGTATATAATTATGTAGAATGGTGCATAGTTGTGATAGAGATGTTTAGATGGTATTTCCATCAAATTTTTAATAATTAGAAAATGAAAAATAAAATATCATGCTAAGTTCAATTCTTGAACATAAAAAAGAAAAGAACACAAGTTATAGGATTGCATTCATATGATTAGCTTTTTTAAATTTAATTCGGAAGAAGTTTTAGAGAACTTCTAAAATATCACCTACATAAAATAAGCTTGAAGCTTAAAGTAAATTTAAAACTTCACGTTAGAAGATGACATTTGTATAGCTAGTTAGAAAATGAAGAACAAGATAAATTTGAATTCAACAAATACATATGATTTGGAATTTTTTGGTGAGATGAAGAAAAATTATACTTACACATATAATTCAGAGTTTGGTGATCAAAGAAGAAAAACTTCTTTTACAGAGAAAAAAATGGTTTAACAAGCTAAATCTCATGTTAATGGACAAGAAGGTAAAGGTAAACCAAAAAGTCTCATATACATGCATTTTAGAATTTGGTAGATATTAGAAATTATGTTGAAGGGTGCATAGTGTAAAGATAGCCCAGTGTCGTACAAGCTTCTAGATGGCATCTTCATCAAATTTTTTACAATAATTTACAAAGGAAAAAATAATATTAATCTTTCAAATTATCAACATAAAAGACAAATTTGTTATTTGTGTGCCCCCTAGAGTCATGTTTGCCCTTCCTCATCTTCTACTCCTAATGTACTGTAATGTGTTCTAATCTTCAGTTGAAGATGTGTAGAATTCTTAACACTCTACCCCTTGTGCTGAGAATCTTTCAATTAGAGTTTCACCACTAATGCCTTATTGTAGAGATCCTAGTGATATTATTACTTTAACAATTTTCCAATCACATAGGAAAAATTGTTCTTTAGCCTCTCACTCTCCTTCCCATATTGTGGATGAAATGTCTACCCATTCTTGAGGTGGGCTACTAGCTTTTCAGTAGTGGGTTGTTTATAATATTTCCCTATATTATCTAATACCTTTACTATTAGTTTACTATTGATCTATATTAATGCCTATGAAATAATATTTTGTAAGCTTCAACAAGCATTTTTTGCTATCAATTTTATTTAGAAACATAAAATAAAATCTAAAAATTTATATTATAAGATTCATTTTGATTATTCTTTCAAAAAAAAAAAATTATACTTAAATTTTAGACAACACTTATTTCAATCTCATAAAGATTATTAGAGTGTTAAGTAGCCTCTAATAATTCTTTAGATGAAATATGACCTATAAAAAATTAGCTAAACATAAATAAAAGAAATATGAAAAGACATCTTAGAATACAAATAAATAAAATCATTTTTTGGAAACTCTTTAAACACTCTAGTCAAACCTTAGCTAACACTATGTAGTTTATCCCATTATTTTCTGGTAACTTATTATTATTATATATATATATATATATATATATATATATATATATATCCCAAAAATGTGAAACATCTATGTGCTCCACCAAAAAATCATTTCTCGAACTAATAAAATATAAAAACCTTTTTTTTGAGTTTTTTGAATTGTCTCTAGATTCTAAAAAGCTAACTTGTTGCAAAATCTAATGAACGAGGCAAAATCTAACCCCCAAATACTACACGTTGGTTTTTTAGAAAAAAAATGGAGTTGAAAGGCTTACAATATTCAAAATTAAAATTAAATTGTATGATTATATAGCTAACATAATGATCTATACATCATGTCACCAGATTTTATTGATATTTAATTGCAAATAAACCTGATAGAGAGCACACAATAAAAGTTATCCTTTTTTCGATATGCTTATTGGAAAACACATCTCAAACCTATTTGAAGCCACCAAACCTTTGGGTTGGATCTCCAAGGAAAATACAAGCCTTGGGCTTGGTGAGTCATTAGTGTGCTCATGCAATAGCACTAGCATGAGTGTGCTATGAAAATATAGTGGTTTTTCAATAGTTTGAGAAAGCTTTTAAATATATAGTAGTTTAAATATCACAACACACTATAGTGGGCACACACTATAGTGTGTTCTCCCACATCAACAAATAAAGACCAAAAAACACTTCCAAATAGGGTGCACTCATGTCAATTTTAATACCAGGATCAGTACATAAAATATATTCTAAAATTTAAAATTTAGGGCACATTCATGCTAATTTGAGCTCTCTCTCCCTCTCTGGCCCCCCATGTCCTTAGATATATTATATAATAAAATGAGTCAAAAAAGATCATAAGATATCTTGTGATCCATTTTGACCCATTCACAACCTTATATATGTTCTAAAGGGGCCCTTGGACTCCTTAAAATAAACATTATTCAATCGAATGGGTTAAAAGGGGTCATAGAGTAACCTATTACAACTTTTGATCGATTAGACACTTTGTATGTTTCTTAAGGGGTCCCTCAGCCCCTCAAGACACACATTATCTATTAGAATTTGATAAGATTAATAACCCAGAAAACTAGTACAAAGAGTAAATATCTAAACTATGAATGAAAATGATACAAAATCAAAATAGCATCCTAGAGTTAGTCTCCAAGAGAGTAATGCAAATGCTAGAAGAAAAATAGCATTAAGAGGATGCAAAAACAAGAGATAAAAATACAAGCCAGGTAGCATGCCTATATAGGCTAGGAAGAGGGAGGAGGTGACAACACCAACCAATGAGGAGCAACCATCTATCAGACTAAAGATAGCAAAGTATCTTCCCAAGATAGCTAATGGATGCTCACATGTAGGAAGGTGACACCTCACAACCATTCACCTAATAAGACATGCTTTATTAACCTAAGCAAGATTATTAAAAGTGTAGGAAAAACCTAGCAAAATAGGAAAAATAAAAAACTACACTAACACCCCCCATAAGCAAAGCTTAGGTGGATGTAGAAATGGGTCCCAGCAAGTCAAGCTTGATGAGGTACCCATGTACATAAAATTCCCCCAAAAGAGAGAGAAAAGAGACTCCCAAATGAAAATTAGGACTTCAAGTGAGAGGAAGAGGCCCCCCCAAAAGATGAAGCATCCTGCACCTCCAACAAAGCTTGCAAATTTTGTCCGGTAGATCCACTTACGTCGAACAAGTTTTCTTCCCTTAGGAAAAGGGACAAGATCCCAAGTGTGGTTCCTCATCAAGGAACTATACTCTTCCTGCATAGTTGTATCCCACTTAGAAATACTAGAAGCCTCATGAAAGGACTGTGGATTTGAGGCAGTAGCAATGAAGATATGTAGAGCATCCTTGAATTGTGAGTGAGTCTGCTTGGTGTTTGATGGATCTCCAACCCAATCACCTGCAAACTGCAAGGTCTGTCTAACCCAAAGTGGACCAGAAGATGGAGAATCTAGAGGAGAATCATCAACCTATGAATGATGACTAGGAGAGGAAGGAGGTGAGTCCTCTGAATCACTCTCTGCATCAGAAGTGGAGGTAGAAGACTGCTCAAGTGAATCTGACCCATTAGAAGATCTATCATGTATTGCAAGTGACTCCAATGTCAAGGTAGAAGGCAACCCTATGACCATGCTCTACTGGTTAAGCTGATGCAAGTAGTGGAAGTTAAGATGGCCAAACCGCTCATGCCATAATCTACTCACATCATTAAAGTGAGTGAGAAAAATAGTCAAAGGAGGATCAGGAACAAAGTGAGAAAACATATAGAGTCGTGACTGATGATCTACTCTCCCAACTGCAACTGTAGAATCATTGTGCAACTCATGTATCTCCACTAAATTAGGAGTGAACTCAATCCGCTTGCCTAAACCTATGTGAGTGATCTGGTGTACCAATAGGAGATTAGTTGATAGTGAGGGTACATAAGGAATATCATGAAATGTGTCATCCCCCACATCAACAGACCCTCTCCCACACACCTCAACAAGAGTTTTATCACCCATCAAAATAGAAGCCATAGTACATGGCTCCAAGGATGTAATTTCTTCCTTAGATGAAGCCATGTGGTGTGAAGCACCCGAATCAAGAACCCAAGTGGATGGTGAGGAAGCAACTGCAAAAAGGGCCTTGCCCTTTCCTTTCCCCTTGCTATTTTCTTTTTCTTTGTTAGACCCTTCATTAGAACTTTGTTTGATAGACTCAGGAACACTAATATTATTCTTCTCAAGAATGTATGTTAAGTGATCAAGTTGTTTCTGCAAACATTTATGTTCATCATGATCAGGTCTTTTACAATAGGCACATCTGACCTTTTCTTTCTTATGCTTATCACCCTTGGAAGATGGTGTATCAATAGTTGCTTTTGAAGAAACCAGCATCTGATCCTTCTTCTCCTCGCTATTCTTTTGTTTCTTGTCCTTACTATTGTTGTTACTACTTTGTCCTTGTTGTTCTTTTGTGCCTTGATTGGCATCCAAGGCATGTGACTTAGAGGACTTAAGAATGCCCATCTGGATTAGCTTGTCCTATTCTTGAGTGAGATTGACAGCAAAATCATCTAAAGATGGCATGGTGAATTGAGTACCAAGTGCACCCTTAGTAGCATAGAAGGTAGAGACAAACACAGAATATTCTGAACTTAGCTTAAAGAGAATACTAAGAATCAGTTGTTCATCTTTCTTTTCAATTCCACATTGTTTTAATTGCAGCCTTACTGATTTCAATTTGGTGAAGAAATCTTGGATTGTGTTGAAATTGCCTGGACTCAAACTAATTAATTCATTTTCCAACATATGACCCCTCATTGAATCTTGTGTGCCAAATAGTATTTCTAGCTTTGTCCATACTTCATTTGGTGTATCCAAAGACTCAATGTGAAATAAAAAGTCAGAAGAAATAGACAAACACAATGTTCCAAATGCCTTATCACATTTATTAAACCACCTAGGCTTATCTTCATCTTTAGTAGGTTTAGTTTCAAGTCGCATAGTTATCCTATTTAATCCAGCTTTCCTTAAGTGAATTGTCATGCGTGATTTCCACTCAAAGTAATTGTATGGAGTTAGGATGGGCATATTTGTTTGATCCATGATGAAGAAATGCAGAGAAGAAATGCTAGAAAGAAGAGAACCCAGCCACAACAATGCCCCCCTTCTTTACTCAATCAAAGAACCCCCCCCCCCCCCCCCAAAGAATTATGATTTGGCACTTTATTTTAGTGTGTTTACAACTACCACTAGAAAGAAATACTTAGTGGTCTTGATTTCAATGCATTACAAACCCTCATGAAGAGCATATGCTAAAAGTGAAACTTGGGCACAATAATCAAGGAAACAAATAGTACCACTGCAATCTACTCAAAAAATCATGCACTTTCAAAAAATGAATCGCCTTGATACAAGGTTGTATGAGAAATTTATGATCTTCCAAAGTTTCCAAAATGAGAACTGTGCACAGTCACGGATAAGAATGTACAATTTCTAAAGAATTCATGGATGAAAATCAAAAAACAACTCCACTAGTGGATAGAGCACAAAAAAATAGCCAAGTTCATAACAAGAATTATCAAAATCAGAGTCCGTCTGAGCAAGAACGAGACATTTGAAAACTGCATTCAAATCTGCGACTGCCAACGGAGAGGGGTATTGCTGTAGCTTTCTGCGCTAGATCTTGCAAAATATATAGATTGCATGCAAAATCTAAAAGATATCCAAATGGTTTTTTGGCACTGTGAACAAAACTCAGAAAGCGTTTTCCTTGCTGATGTATAGAAGATGTTGCTGTAGTATAAATCAAATGCCTTTAACAATAAAAAATGGCTCCAAAAATCAAGAAACAACCCCAGCAACCAAAATATGACATGCAAATACTAGATCAGCTTCCTAAGTTCATCAATGGCATGCTGGAACCTACAATACTGATTGAAACCTCCAAATATTCAAGTTGGTTGTCAGATTTGAGATTGAAACCCCAAAGAAAAATCCTTTTCATCAAAAAAATTTTGATTCTCAAGATCATCCAAAGATGCAAGAGAAGAGCATAGTTCATTTTTCAAAAAACTACAATAAACTTGATTAGCGCCCCCCCCCCCCCCCCCCCCCGCCCCACAAATCTCTCAAATAAGGAAACTAAAATCTACTCTTGCACATAGAAAAGCTCTGATACCATGTTAGAATCTAATAAGATTAATAAACTAGAAAACTAGTGCAAAGAGTAAATATCTAAACTATGAATGCAAATGATACAAAATCAAAATAGTATCATAGAGTTAGTCTCCAAGAGAGTAATGCAAATGCTAGAAGCAAAATAGCATTAAGAGGATGCAAAAACAAGAGATGCAAATACAAGCCAAGTAGCATGCTTATATAGGCTAGGAAGAGGGAGGAGGTGACAACACCAACCAATAAGGAGCAACCATCTATCAAACTAAAGATAGCAAAGTATCTTCCCAAGATAGCTAATGGATGCTCACATGTAGGAAGGTGACACCTCACAACCATTCACCTAATAAGACATACTTTATTAACCTAAGCGAGATTATTAAAAGTGTAGAAAAAACCTAGCAAAATAGGAAAAATAAAAAGCTACACTAACATTATCTAATTGAATGGGTCAAAAAGGGTTATAAAGTCTTCTTTGACCATTTTTTACCCATTGTAACATTAAGATTGGTGTTAAGGGGTCCTTAGACCCTTTCAAACACACATTATGTGATCAAATGTGTCAAAAGGGGTCATAGAGTACCCTATGATACCTTTTGATCCATTTCAACCATTTTATGTGTACTAAGGGGTCCTTAAATCCCTTAAGAAAAATATTATTTGATTAAATGGATCAAAGGGGTGATAGAGTACCCTAAGACCCCTCTTGATCATTTCAAACTATTGTATGTGCACTAAGGATTCTCATATCCCTTTTAACCCATTCGATCATATTATATGTGATAATGGTTCCTCAAACCCTTTTTGACACACATTGTGTGATCCAATGGGTTAAAAGGGACGTAGGGTACCCCAGGACTCCTTTTGACCAATTTGAAATACTAAATGACTATTAGGAGCTTTGATGACCCCTTAAGACACACATTATGCAATTGAATCGGTCATAGGGTACCCTATAACCCCTTTCAACCTATTCAAACCATTATATGTGTGATAGGGGGGTCCTTAGACCACTTAAAATTACAATATGCAATCAAATGGGTTAAGAGTGATCATAGGGTACCCTATAACTCCTTTTGACCCATTTGAATCATTATGTATGTATGTGGGGGTCCTTAGGCCCTTAAGATGCACATTATGTAGTTAGATGGGTCAAAAGGTGTGATAGAGTACCCTATGTCACCTTTTGAACCATTTGAACCATTGTTTTTATGCTAAGGGGTCCTTAAATCCCTTAAGACACACATTATGTTTTCAAATCAGCCAAAATGGGTCAAAGGGTATCCTATGAGACCCTTTGACCCATTTGAACTATTATATGTGTGCTAAGGGGTCATTAAACCCCTTAAGATAGATATTATATGATTAAATGGATCAAAATGGGAAAAAGTGTACCCAAAGACACTATTTGACTGATTTAAACTATTATATGTATGTTAAGGGAACCTTGGACCCATTAAGAGACAAATTATGTGAACAAATGGGTCTCAAGGTACCCTATGACCCCTTTTAAATATTTTGAGTGTATTGTGTGTGCTAAGGGGTCCTTAGACCCCTTAGGACACACAATAGGTGATTGAATGGGTCAAAAGAGGCTATAGAAACACTATGACCCCTTTTGACCCACTTAATCATATTATATGTGCTAAGGGGTCCTCGAATCATTCAAGAGACACATTATATGATCTAATGGGTCAAAATGGATCATAGGGTACCTTCTGACCTCTTTTAGTCATTTAGACAATTATATATGTGTTACGGGGTCCTTGGATGCCTTAAGACATATATTATGCTTTCAAATGGGTTAAAATGATCATGGGGTACCCTATTATTCCTTTTGACCAACTCAAACCATTAAATGTATGCTAATGTGTTCTTGGACACTTAAGACATATATTATACTATCAAGTGGGTAAAAATGGGTCATAGGGTACCCTATGACCTCTTTTAATCCATTAGATCCTTATATAACTTAAGGGATTTGAGAACCCCTTAAGACACACATTACGTGATAAAATTGGGTCAAAAGTTGTGATAAGGCACCCTAAGACAACTTTTGACCCATACAATTAAATTATGTGTGCTAACAGATCCTTAGACCCCTTAGAACACACATTATGTGATTCAATGGGTCAAAAGGGGTCTTAGGGTGCCCTATTTGGCATTTTGACCCATTCAAATGATTACATGTCTATGCTTAATGGTCTTTAGACCACTTAAGACATATTATATGATTGAATGTGTTAAAAGGAATTGTATGGTACCATATGACCCAATCAAATCATTGCATATGTGCTAAGGGGTCCACAGAACCCTTCAAAAAACATTATGTAATAAAGTGGGTCAAAAGGAGTCATGGGGTTTCCTATGAGCACTTTGGACCTAGTGGATCCATTATATATGCATAAAGGGGCTTGAGGACCCCTTGAGACATACATTGTGTGATCAGATGTGTAGAAAAAGCAATCATAGTGTACCCTATGGCCTCTTTTAACCCATTCAAACCATTATATGTGTGCTAGTGGGTTCGTAGAGCCCTTAAGACACATATTATGTGATCAAATGTGTTAAAAGTGGTCATAGGGTGCCCTATGACTCCTTTTATGTATTTTTATCATATTATGTGTACTAAAGGGTCATCTAAGGCACACATTTGCAATCACATGTGTCAAAAGGGGTCATAGGATACCATATAACCCATTTTGACTTATTAAAGCCATTATACATATGTGCAAATGGCTCCTTACATCCCTTAAAACACACATTATGAGATCAAATGGGTTGAAAGGAGTTATAGGGTACTATATTTTTCTTTCTACCCATTGGATCCATTATAAGTGTGCTAAAGAGACCTAGGACTCCTTAAGACACACATTATATGATCAAATGGGTCAAAAGGGATCATAAGATAATGTATAACCCTTTTTGACTTGTTCAAACCATTAAATGTGTGTTGAGTAGTCCTTAGACCCCTTATAACACATTACATGAAAATTTAGGGAAAAAAATTATATAGAAATATATTATGTTGAAAAATGACAAAGCACTTTGACATTATTTTGAAAATTTTTTGAGCCTATGGTTTGTACTATCCAAACCTTAGTGGGATCATGGAATATTGTGATCATGCTATTGTGTGATCATGCTTGCTTAAAATTGAAAAAAAAAGTGGCATCTTTTCGGTTCATGAACTATAACTATAATCATTCATGCTTGATCATGCTTGATAACTATAACCATTCATGAACCATTGGGATGGTAACTTGCATAGTAATATCATGTCCAAATATTCTCCTAAATATCTTATTGAATCATAGAAGCATATTTGCATGTAATGAATTATCATCTATCCAACAAGAAAATCAGTAATCTATTTGAATACATATTCAAATAAAAAACTTCAAAAATGTTATTGTGTTATATTAATCAATAATTAAATTAACATATTCATTTGGGTACCTAGACAAACCACATTGCAGAAGCCATTGGAACTCTTCAAGATATTAAATTAGCTAAGGATATGAAGGTGGCTAATGTTTGGATTGAAGGTGGCTCTCTTAATATAATTTTAATTGTCTGAGAGGGGAAGGTTTGGCATCTTGGACTATAGAAAATATTTTAAATGAAGAAAAAACTATCATAGAAATATTTTAAAATGTCCTTATTTCCCTTATTTATAGGAAATATGGTAAGGTAGGGGACTATATAGAAAATTTGATAGTAGTAAATGATAATGAGGAAGAGTGAAGTATCAAGGGAATACTTAATTATGATTTGATCGGCCTCATTAATCATGGTATAATTAGCAAAAAACAAGCTAAACTATGATGACTTAGTGGAGTTTTGATTTTAGTGATCACACATTTTTATCGAAGGATGGTGGGTGTTTTATTATATGAACCCTTTGCATTTTTTATAGGGAGCATTTTTGGGTTTTTGTTGTAAAGATTTCTCATGACCATCTCTATATTTCAGAAGTGTTTGAAAACAAAAGTTGCAATATGGGTGGCGATCTTAACAGGATGAAACCTTCTACTTCTAAGCATGTACATAGAGACTAGGATATATAGAACAAGATAGTTATGGTAGGGGTGATATCGTCCATGAAAAAACTCAGAGAGTATAATTGAAATGTCATGAATATTTTTTTGAGTGAATGGGATAATGGTGCTATAAGCATTGAAGGAATGCACTTCATCATTAATGAGGAGTTGATTGTAGAAGCCATAAGGTTTTTGACTAGTGGGATGAGATATTACAATGACAAGAAACTTTCTTATAAGGCTTTCATTAACTATCCCAAGACTTGGGAGGATAGATTCCTTTTGAACAAAGATAACTATTCCTTCTATGCCTAAGAGCACCGCAAACCTTTGTTGAAGCAAATATTCAGAGTCATTGTGGAATTCTTCACTTTGGAAGGCACGTTCACCTGCCTTTCCCTTTTAATTTCATTTTTCTAAATCATTTTAGGCATAATGTCATATTTTTTTTCTATTTTTTATGTTTAATGTTTGAATGCAAGTATTTATGACCATAAAAAGAACCCTAAGAAGATGGTCTTTCACCAACGACTTATTTTGAATTTTTGTAACCATTTGAGAAGCCAGAAGGTTAAATACCCCAATTTGAGAATTAATAAATGTGGAGAAGGAAATGGTGCCTCCCATGTGGATTTTGAAGAGGGTAGTATGTTTGAGTATTCAAAGGGTGAAGGGGATTCTAAGGCTAAGAAAAATAAGCTTAAAAAGAATAAGACTCCCCAAAAAATATTTATTCATAAACTGATGAGGAAGGTACTAAAGATAGTGAAACTAATTTATCCACAGAAAAGAATAATAATGCCCCTCCTAAATCTTGCTATAAGAGTCCAACTTTTGAAGGGGTATAAGGAAATCAAATGAAAGATAGTGAAGATGTTCCCGCTGCTAAAGGGTATCCAATGGTTGGCCTGCCCCAAATAGATTTTGTGAAATCTAAGACATAAAATTAGACAATAAACTTCTTAGATGGTCCAAACTCAATTGTTGAAGATAAGTGGCTTAGAGACACAATTCTCTACTAGTCCTATATGAGAGATTTTTTCCCTTTTAACTCCTCAAATTCCCAAAAGACCACCCAATTAAATTAGGGATTTGGACACCCATTTGTAGCTTACATAAAATACTACAACTATAGGTTTTGACTCTACCAATGGATAGGCTAATTAATACAAGGATAAATAGACCTAATATGCCTAATTAGGTCTAGTTTACAAAGAAAATTCTCACATTTGGTTGACTCCTACTATACCAATGATTTAGTGTGTGTTTTATACACCTTCTCAAGATACCAATGCACCACTATATTGATTTTGTGGATTCATTTGTTGAACATAATAATTGGTTGATCACATGTACATGCCCAACTAGGGCTTGCAATTTATCACCTTCACTTACTCCCCTATATACATCTTTTAGAATTTTACTATACATGACCTCCACTTTATTTTCACCCAAGGTTGAGGAATCCCTGTACAATGAAAATTAAAGACAGAGGCATATCTTAGTAAAACCTTGGAAATACAAGGATTTCATACCTAACCAGATTGCCTATAAAATACTTTAGACTTCATCAACATTTATCAAATCAATTGTAGTGGAAGGATAACTCAATGTCCTATGCATCCATAAAAAGTGCATCCTCCTAATAATTCATACAATCCAATTGAAAACATGAAAACATTGAATTGTATGCAAGAAATTGGAGAATTTGTATGTGGATTCTATCAAAAGATCCTTATATAGGCATAAAATAGCTCCTCCAACTGAAATTCAAACTTACATGAACAGCATGCTCATTCACCATACTCCTTGGGTGGTTGAAACTTAAGTTCCACTTGAGAGGAGTTTATTCAGGCTTATGTTATGGTTCAAGATGTTTTTTTCATCCATCCAAGTTAATTAAAAATTAGGAAAAGTCTTTCACTTAAGAAGGTATTGTTTGAATCTATTCTTTCATATCATCTTGATAAATTTAGTTTCCAAAATACATTTTAACTCCAAGGAATGACTAGGGGACATGTCTTTAATTCATTCAAGATCCTCCTCATCATGTGTATCCTATGTTGAACATGTGTCACCTTTATAAGGAGTTAGATCAAAAGCATTAAATATGGGAGATATGTCAATGGAAGGTGGCAATGATATTTCATAGACATTCACACCAAACTTGCAAAATATGGTACAAGGCCAAAATTTCCTCATTTGGAGTTTTGTATATTTCCCTTCAGGTAGTCTTTCTTAAGATATGCCCAAACCAAATCACTAACCTAGTAATGAGACTCCTACCTTCTTTATCTAATGATTTTTTACATTTATTTGTACTATGTTGAAGTGATATGTTCACCTCTTCATGAAAAAATTTAATTAGCTTTGTAACCACTTCATAGTATTCATGAATCTTGCCATCTTTGTTAAATTTTGATGTTCCAAAATTCCTCTTGGATGTTGGTTCTCAAAACTGTTGGTTGAATTCCTAGGAGCCTATCCTACTTGATGTTGGGAATCTCAACACGATATTTGCCAACTTCAAAAACTAAAACTTATTAATTCAATCCTCACACTTTAGGCTCTATGGACCTACGTAGGTGTACCTTTATCTAAACCATTTTGAAATGAGTTGAAAGCTCACTATTGTAGACTTTATAACTAATACTCTTGATTTGGCAAGTGTGTTTTCAAGGAGAAATCAATTGTGAGAATGCTTCGAATGTGCATGAAGATTATCAAGTAATGGAGTGTAATAAAATATTTGTATGATGGATATTATAAAGAATATCCCCTTCCAAAAAATTGTACTTATCTTTAGGAAACACAAAAGACAAGTCCTTTTCTATTGGGAGAATAGAGTCAATTTCAATATTAGCTTCAAATATCAAACTGCTTGAAGATGGGAATGTTACCATCAATAACTAGACAAATAAATTGATGTCATAAAACCCTAGTTAATTGTATTTAACTTCAAAAGATGAAGAACAATTAAAAAAAACACAAAAAAACATATGAGTTTATATTATTCAAGGATTTTCCCCAGTTTTAATCTATCAACTTTAATGTTAATCTAAGAGGACAATTTACACAAACCAATATTGATGATCAATTCACAAACTTTGGAATAGAAATAGTGTATTTTTATTAATTTTGAAAGGAAAAGTACAATTGGGCTATGAATAATCAAATATCTATCCTATATTACATACATATATTTTTATCATTATCTCTTTTCCTACATCTTATTATTTTTCACTATATCTAACCTAAGGTTTAGGTATGCTTTTTTATACGAAACAAAAGAGAGCAAAAATATTAAGACCTTTACAAAAAAAAAAAAAAACTAATTGCAACAATTCATGAAAATTATAATAACAAAACTTAAAAACCAACAAGATTATAATTCTCATATCATATTAAAAATTTCATCAAAGGGTGACTGCACCAAGATGGTGTACAAAAAGGGGCATATAAGTGGACACGTTTTATCTAAAATTAGGTAAACTTGAACTTG
The DNA here is from genome assembly GCA_028749045.1 of Cupressus sempervirens. NCBI lineage: Eukaryota > Viridiplantae > Streptophyta > Pinopsida > Cupressales > Cupressaceae > Cupressus > Cupressus sempervirens. The sequence continues at coordinate 320,910,326 of CM053792.1, read as the reverse complement.
GACGAGACATTTGAGGGTCATCCATTAAAAATGACAAGATGTGTAAAATATATAAATAGTAGCACTTTAAATCTACTTTCTAAACTACTAGGTTTTTTAAAAAGTGGATAAGATTAGGTGGGTCAAACTCTACACACACAAAAAATAGTTCCTAATTTTTTTAGAAAATATAACATAGTTATTTTCATGTGCATTACAAAAGAGCAAGTTATATTTAGTATCTTTTATATCCCTTTGGTAGGATGATATTTAAGAGTCATATCTAGAAGTTTTGTATTTTTTTGTAATTTTATGATGAATATTTTTTAAATTATGAATTATTGAACTAATGACATCTTGAAAATTTTGGTACTTGTTCATGCACTAAGCATAATTGATATCGAAATAATCAAAAAGGAAATTTTTTGAAAAAAATGTGTATAGAATCAAGTGTAGAATAGTAATATATAATTTATTCTAAATTTTGTTAAGTACATAAAATATTATTAAAAAAGTGGTAAACATATGTCTGTGAGGAATGTCAAGGCATTGGTAAAAGTAATTAATATTTTTTTTGTTAATGTTGTCCAAAAAAAGAAAAATGTATATGGTTAGAAACCTACTTCAAGATATGTAAGATTATGGTGGTGATTATAGAGATACCCACTTCAGCATTAGAAAACCCAATGAAGACAAAGATGACAATTTATCTTAAAAGAAGAAAAAATGTCTAAAGGAAAAAAATGGATGCAAAATAGTCTCCCAAGCCTTTGGGTCATTTTCCTAGGCTATCAACAAGCCATAACCTGAACGAGTTTCTGGGATTCAAATGAACAAATTAGGTTATGAAATCAAAAGGTGTATTCAAAACTTGATTGGGTTATGCAAAATCTTATCAAGTTATGCAAAACTTGATCGCTTTTTGAAGAACTAAATGTAGGCTTTACTCTAGTAGCCTTAAATTTTGCATCCAGAGTTTGATTGACTCCATTTAAAATATGTTGGAAAACTATTGAAGAGTTATACGACATGATTTATATAAATCAATTCTATGTCTTCAAAATTTTATTTTCCATCACTTTTAATTAGGCATAATCCAAAATAGGTAGTCATTATTTTGCAAATGCATAATCAATAGGTAAACATGAATGCTAAACTATTTCTCTCTTAAAACCACATACATGCACTCAATCACTAACTAATTAAATCCTAATCTCTCTCTCTCCTTCCCTCCCTCTTTGTGCCTCTCTCTCTCTCTCTCTCTCTCTCTCTCTCTCTCTCTCTCTCTCTCTCTCTCTCTCTCTCGCTCTCGCTCTCTCTCTCTCTCTCTCTCTCTCTCTCTCTCTCTCTCTCTCTCTCTCTCTCTCTCTCCCCCCCCCCCCCCATCATATCCCCCCTCTCTCTCAAGAACATATAAACTCACTCAATCACTAACTAAATAACCTCTAAGGTATCACTCTTACTAAATCTTAATATCTCACATTACTTAACTAACTCCTAGCCCCCACCTCTCTCTCTCTCTCTCTCTCCCTATGTATGTATATATATATATATACAGAGAGAGAGAGAGAGAGAGAGAGAGAGAGAGAGAGAGAGAGAGAGAGAGAGAGAGAGAGAGAGAGAGGTGGGGGCTTTTGTATATATATATATATATATATATATATATATATATATATATATATGTATGTATATATATATATATGTATGTATATGTATATATATATATGTATATGTATATATACACATATATATATGTATATGTATATGTATATGCATATGTATATATATGTATATATATGTATATATGTATATATATATATGTATATGTATATATATATGTATATATGTATATATATGTATATATATATATACATATATATATCTATATGTATATATATATATATACATATACAGATATATATATACATATACATATATATATATACATATATATACATATATGTATATACATATATATACATATATATACATATATATACATATATACATATATATACATATATATACATATATGTATATATGTATATATACATATATACATATATATATATATGTATATATATATATACATATATGTATATGTATATATATATATATATATATATCATTCTATCCATATTTTTGACTCTCTCCATCCTATCCCCTAATCTCTATCTCCTATGTCCCTCTCTCTCCATCACTTCGTCACTCTCTCATGTCCTATCCCATCTCCCTCTTTCTATACCCTATACTCCTTCTTTCAAACCTCTTTATAATACCCTACCCATCTCTCTATGACCCCTAATGCCTAACCCCATCTCTCTCTCAATGTAAAGTTCCCCCTTCAAGGATCAAAGGTCATGGAGAGAAAGTGGGGTGGTTTGGAATTAGGGTTCAAAGAGAGATGGGTTAAGGGTTTAGAGAGGTTTTTGAGAGAGAGAGAGTGTGTGTGTGGGGAGAGAATAATAAAGAATGTGTGTGTGTGTGTGTGTGTGTGTGTGTGTGTGTGTGTGTGTGTGTGTGTGTGTGTGTGAGAGAGAGAGAGAGAGAGAGAGAGAGAGAGAGAGAGAGAGATTACTTAGAGAGAGATAATACTTAGAGAGAGAGACATAGGGGGATAGGATGAAATGAGTGAGAAAGGATTAGATATGGAGAGAGATGGAGAGAGAGACTTAGGGATTACTTAGAGAGAGACAATACTTAAGGATAACAGGTTAGACAGAGAAAGAGAGGTTAAGAGTTAGTAACAGAGAGATATTAGGAGTTATTTAGTTAGTCATTGAGTGACTTTATGTGCTTTTGAGAGATAGAGAATGAAAAATACATTATCATTCATGTTCACCTACTGATTATGCATTCAGAAAACAATGACTACCTATTTTAGATTATGCTTACATAAAATTGTTGAAAAATTAAATTTTAAAAATATAGAATTGATTTAAATACATCATGTTGTAGAACTCTTCAATAGATTTCCAATGCATTTTGAATGGAGTTAGTTAGAATCCAAATGCAAAAGTTATGGCTTTTAGAGTAAAGCCTACATTTAGTTCTTTAGAACCCAATCAGGTTTTGAAAGACCTGATTGGGTTTTGAATAAATCAATTAGATTTTGAATAATTTGATTAGGTTTTGAGTGTAATTTTTGATTTAATAACACACTCAGGTTTCATTTTTGTGTATTTTGGATAGGCTTGGTAACCAAGCATGGCCACTTTTTGAAATTTTAAACAACCTGATTGAGTTATTATCATTTTTGGTTTTTTTTTGTGTGGTGTCCACTAAATGGTACACCAACTTGGTGCACAAACCCTAAATTTTTGGCTCCCTTGAAGATTTTGAAACTATTCAAGAATTGCATAAACATCATCTTTTCCCTCCTCAATCTTCAATTTATAGAAGCCACTAGCATAATTGGTTCATCAATCCCATGTAGTAGTGTACATACTATTGAGGACATTCAACTGATTATGCCAAAGTCAAATTTGGTTGCATAAAAAGCTTTGGGTTCATCCTTTTGCATTGTAATCTTGTATCAGTATTGCCATGGTTACATCTTCTTGAAACTTGTAAATAAAAACACAAACTATGTACTAAGAGAATGTTGTTGATAGGAAACCTCATGGTGTCCTTTTAACAGTAGGAAGAAAAGCATTAACTTTGACCATATTTCACACATGCCATCACAATTTTATCGACACATCTATTTCAATGGGAATTTAAGACCACCAAATATATTTATCTATTTTACATGCTTCTCCTTCTACAGGATTAAATAAACAAAATGCATATTTTTCTTTGACATTGATTTTTAGAATTATGGCCTTGAAGAAATCTCCACTTTCCAAAATCATGAGATTGAGATACTATTTCATGGCTTGTGAAATTGATAAATTGGGTTGTCAAGAATTCATCAACTACAAAATTGTGAAATTAGATGATAATTGTTCATTACTTGACAAAATCACAAAATTAAATGAAGAAGATCATGACAACTTCAAAATTGAAAAATTGGAGCCCACTTCATATTAGTTTTGCAATAATATGATATTTTATATATCTGATGCCTTGCAAATATTGTACTTTTGAAATAGCAAAAAATCATTATTTTGGAATCCTACTTAATCCAAGACTCTGAAAAAAAAAGAAATGGTCCATCTTGAAGGAAATTTTTTTAAATTACTTCAAATCCCATAGACAATTTGGAGAGGTTCTCTTTTGGTGCTCCTATTAGTCGATACATTATATGAATTTTCTACTTGTGGAAGGATTATATACCATAGTTGCCCATGTTTACTTATTAGACATCTAAGAAGGTTTCCAATGGGCCTATTAACGACCAAAGTCTGACAATGTATATGGGCATGGTAGGTTGAAAAAAAAGGAAATGTTTGTGCCAAGATTTTTCCACATGGTTCTCTCAAGGTAACTCACAAATTTGACATGTGAATTTGGTAAAATATATATTGTTAGACCATGAATTCTAACCACTTCACTGAATAATTTTTTTTCTATGTGTGAGACATCTTTGGTGCTCTTACATTGGAAAAACATGGCTATATTTTTGAATCTATCAACCAAAAAAAACATTAACATGGCCCTATCTAGTTCTTGGTAGACCTATAACAAAGTCCATGTTGATGCTTTCCCTAGATTTCGTTGGGATAGGAATATGTTGGTGTAGTCCTATATTAGTAGATATTATTTTTACTCTTTGGAATAATACACATGTTTCAACAAAATTTCTCACATCATTTTGTAAATTAGGCCAAAACTAAGACCTCCTTACTAGTTCAAAGTTCTTGTTATGACCAAAGTGACCAGTCATACTACCATAATTCTTATCATTGATAATAGTATCCCTCATTGAACATTAAAAGTTCAAAGTTGTCTTAGTTTAAAGATTAACCCATTCTACAACGAGAAATAAAAAAACAAAATTATGGTAAGATTAAAGAAATCTCTCACAAATATAGTATAATTCACAAAAATCTATATCTCCAATGTAGAGGTCCTTTAGGGAATCTACTCCTATTCTTTGAGTTTGTACTTCTTGTATCAATGTCACTCTTCTTCCTAGAACATTTGCAACATTGTTTCTTTATCCATTTTTGTGCTTTATAGTGAAAGTATTAGCTTGAAGTTTCTCTACATGGGTAAAAGCACAAACTTGTGTCACCATTTTGTAAAGGAAAATGCCAACAAAAGTATAATTGTTCAAATTCAACAATATAAAACTAGTAATATTATTTCAAATTTGAAAATGAAGTAAACTAAGATGTGTAGGAATAGATGAATTTTAGGATTATAATTTTTAATAATTATTTGGAATGAGAACTGATATATTTTCCTAATTTTTATAAATAATTTTTTAGCTATTGAGAAATGCAAAAAATTAGGGGTCTAGTTCCCACCACAAAACTATATGGAAATAAACTTATTTCAAATTTTATCTTAGACCATGTTATAGATAACATATATAGCTAGAATGATCAAAAATAAAAATTAGTTTTAGACCTATACTATCTCTTTTATAGTGATTCAAATTTCAACTCACCTAAAATCGATAGTTTTCATCTCCACCACATCTTTCAAAAAAAATCTATTTATAATCTCAAAGAGGACTCTCTCCTCTAGAATGTTGTATAATTTTTAAATTTCTTTTGATATGATTTAATATTTTTTTCTTTCTCAAAATTGACATGTTTTCGAGTGTTAAAATACGTGACTGTAGATTTTTTTAAGTTACAATATACTATATCTAATGAAAACACTATAAAATCTATATGAGAATATTCTTGACTTTGAGCTCTATAAAATGGTGTTTACATTTTAGTAGACAAAGCATCACTAAAAAAAGTAAGAGTTGTCAAAATGCCACTTTTCTAAAATAAATTTATTTCTTTAGTAAATGGATACAAACTAGTATTAAACATGCATTTAATGGATATTTGCAATTGGAAAAGTGTGAGACCATAAATAACCAAGCTAGAATGAATTTATCTAGATCATATGTTTGAACAAAATTGATTTTTAGATAAAAATATTCAAATTTAGTCATTCTAATAAGTAAGCCTAAAAGGAGAAACATCTTTGTACTTTTACCCACACACTTCATATGCTTGCAACTTAGTTTTTCCTACCCATTCAAAATTCTTTGGCCATGATTTTCACTATAGATGATGTATTCCTCTAGAAGGAGGTAGTGTGATTAGTATCATGATATGTAAATTATCTTTCCTTAGCGATGTATCCCTCTTGTAATTGAGTTGTGATCTCTAGATAGTGTGCAATAATGCGTGTTCATTCTCCTTTGTAATAAGTTATAGTTCTAACAAGGTATGGTCTTATTGCAAGTCTAATCCCTTTATATGGATATTGCAATACCATTAGTAAATGCTCACTATTTTCTACTTTTCCATAGAGACACAATGATTGAAACATACTTTGTCAATTGGTTTGAGCTCCCCCTTTTAACAAAAAAAACCTTATTCTTTATTATGATAGTAATTTCATAACCAATATGAGGTACATGTCATGATTGTGTTTGACATGATATTATCCTAAATATTATTATATTTACAACCCATTCAAAATTTATGCATACAAGCTGGTGAACATTCAATAGAAAATATTTTAGTAGCTTCAATAGAAAGTACTTCTAAAGGTTAGTTCCTAAGTTGGGGTTTTACCAAGGCAACCCGTCCACCCCCCACAAAAAAAAAACTAAAATTTTTTTATCTTTTATGCTTTGAATTTGGCAAGGGGAAAGAGGTTGCAGATTTGAATACCCTTTTCATCATTCTACATAACTACAAAATTAAAATTAGGTTCAGACATAGTTTATTAGGGACATGCTTGTCCCCTACTTTAGGAGAAAATCACCCTCACATTAAAGTCACCCTTGCTTGATCACTATTGATTTCTCACTTTTCTATTCATAGTTCAAATTTGAAAGATGTGCCACTTTTGAGGTCATTTTGTAGCCAATTTTTAAATTTGTATCTTGCAAGGTGTAGAATTTTTATTTTATCATCTTCTCTTTTCTTATATTTCAATCTTATATTGCATATCTAATTTATTAACTCCTCTTATGGTAGAGGTGAGAGAGAAGTACATCCAAGTAATTTATCCTTTTGCATTAGATCATGCATTAGTACTTCCTTTTGTGTTGATCCAACCTATCTTAAGAGGTGGATCTTGGATTTCCCCTTAATAAGGTGTTAGGAAGGATTGATTCCATTTTCCCTTTAATCATCTCTGGTGAACCCAATGTGCTCTCATTTATTTTTGTTGGAGTTAGATTATTTCATTTCATTATGTGCTCATCTTCATTAGAAATCTTTTGTGAAGCTTTCCAATTTTGATCTTGCAGTAAGATTGTCACATATCTATAGTTACTTGACATGTAATTTTTTTTAGCATATTATGTTGTTTAGAATAGATAATCCTATGATGTATCATGCTTCCTTTTCTCCATTGTGCAACATTACTTTATAATACTTCTTGTTGGCTATGAGATGCTTCCATTTTGTGCATGATTGTTAGTTTTTTCTTACAACTCATCCTTATATCTTCCAAGATTTTGTTATATAATCCACGACTACTGTTTTTAAGACTACTAAGGAGGTGAAGTTTATTTTTTTCTTTGTTAACAGGGATAAGGATTTGGCCTTATTCACTAGTAACATTTGATAGAAAGTAAAGTCCACCAAGATAATTGATGGGGGGGGTTAATCTATTATGCCTCTTAAAACAACTCTCATTATCCTTGTTAACTCTAAAATATGTAAATAGGATATGCAACAACTATAGAAAGATAACCATGCACAATAAAACCAGATATGTTAACTAGGGAAATCCTTGATCTGAGGGAAAACCCTAGTGCATATGGTACCCAAAAAATGATCTACTAATATAAAATTTCCTTGTTAGAGGATAAACCTTGTTAGGACTCAATGAAAAATAATTAGTACATATGAACTTCCCTATTAAGAGATTCCAACCTTGTTAAGAGTTGTCTCAACCATGTTAGGAGTTGATAGGAGGAAAAATGAACCCACTATCCAAATAGCCTTACTATTATTCCTTTTGAATAATACAAGCATTAAAAAATAATTATTCAACCAACAACTTGTCTTTCCAAATACAATTGCTTTTTAAGTTTATTATGCTTCAATTGCACCAATCTCTTTTCTCAGATCTTCACAAGTTTGTATATCAAGTTTATAGAATACATATTAAAAAGGTATGGCTTTTAGCATGAATGTTGATGTTATTCTTCTGGGAGAGTATTCTAGAATTGATGGAGCATTGGATAGATTGATAACATAAATATTTCTTGCATTCATGATTATGTTTTTCATTAATGTAAACATACTAAGAATTTTAGCAAAGTAGCAGAGAGTGTTTAAGGTCATATGAAATGAGGATTGAAGATGAGGTCAAGCATAGTTGAGGACATGTTCTAAAGAGTGTCTTGATTTAGTGGTTAAGTGTGCATTTAGAAAGAAGAAGATAGGTACTAGTTATTAAAGATTTATAGAATATAGTTTACAAATAGAGTTCCAAAGAAGTAGCTTATGATGTTCAGATTATATTTCCTAATAGGCATATAATCTAGATGAGTGAAGTTAGATAAATATAGAAGGCATCATTATGATGATGTCAGCAAGTGCATGAATCCTAAGGTCATATTAGGAATAAGTTGTAGATATTTTGAGCTAACAATATTATGTAATTATGAAAAAATGTGATGCAATATGTTATCTTAATGATATCCTACTGTAATTATAATTGAGAAAGCCTCAAGGTCAACTCAATGAATTGTTTTGAGGACTTGGTATAAAGGAAGGATTGTTTATTTAAGTATATTGCACTCATTTTGTGAAGTTTATTGGTAAATGTGAGTAAATGATCAGAGGGCTTATTGTGATGCAAGTTTTAGATCTAGTATTGAGATCTTAGAAGTGTTCGATGTAGAAGAGGCAGGATAAGAGGACATAAAAAAGGTTTGAGTTAGCGATATTAATTGCATTTATATTATTCTAAAATGAATAAAAGAGAGGCCATTCCGATAGTGAATTTTATTTTCTTGACCCTAGAATTGTTTGGATGGTCAATCCATATGCCTTCTAGAACTCTTAACAGGATTGGCACAACTTCTCACAGGGCTAGCACAACTCCTAACAAGGTTGGAATATCCTTACAGGGATTCAAAGTCTTCTAATAGGGACTGATATGTACTAAATGTATTTTATTAGCTATGAATAGAGTTCATCCTCTTACAAGGAACTTAAATATTAGTACATCATTTTGTGGACCTGCCATCCCCACTGGGGTTTTCCCTCTAATAAAGGGTTTCCCTAGTTAACATATCTAGTGTTATTGTGTATGTGTAACTTCTTATGATTTTTGTTGATATTGATCACATGTTAAAGATTTAATAAAGTTAATAAAAGATGTATTGATTCGATAACTGATTCACCTTCAAGCCCCAATAGTTATCTTGCTGGACTTTACTATCTAACAATTAGTATCAAAGTCAGGTTCTTCAAGGAAAAAATTAACAGTTTAAGGAGATCAATGGTAGGTCATTTTAGAAAAGAAAGTCCTAATTTTAATGAATTTAACCATGACAATTAGAAAGAGAAGATGGAGAGACATGTGTTATGCATTTATCTAGGATATCATCTAATTGGAAAGAATGAGGATACTATTGTGGAAGAAAGAAACCTTGAAGAATGCACCGAAGATGAGAGAGAGATTTTCATGTGTAACATGTTTGCTAGAGAAGCATTATTGTCATCTCTTCCTTAAAATGATTACAGTCAGGTAAAATCTTTGGGATTATCTAGTGAAACCTCAAAAGTTTTGAAATCTACTTTTGAAGGTAAAAACAATGCTAAGAGGGTTAGATTACAAAATTGGATGTTTTTGTTTCAAGAAGCTAAAGTGATGGACGATAAATCTACTAGAATTTATCGGTAGAATATTATAACTTGTTGCAGGAATCAAGGCCTGTGAAGGAAAATAGAAGAAGATGAGACTATACAGAAAACCTTAAAATTTTTAACATCACCATTCAAGTAGACAATGCAGATGATTGATCAAGTGATACCTCGTACTGATAAATTTTCTAAAGAGACTCTTCTTGGATGATTAGAAGCAAATGAAATAAGTTTTAAATAAGTTGTATTTTTTCCTAGAGTAGAGACTACCTTTAGTGAACTGAGTTTTCATCCCATCCTTTCTATGGGTGCAAGCACCAGTGGAGATTATGATAGTGTTGGAAATATGTCTAGGTAGGATGAGTTAGGGTTGTCATTTACGAAAACATATATCTCAAAATATATAGTTGGAGATTCTATAGTCAAAGGCATACAATTCTTTAAGTGTTAGATAGTTTCAATAATAGTATAGTGATAGATTTTGGTATTGCAAAGGCTAAAGAGATATTTCCACATGCACAATTAAGGATGGGTAGAATATATTTTCATGATTAGTATAGAGAATATGTAAAAATTTTCAAGTAAAACACTAGTAAAGGTTGTATACACAATAGAACATAGCATGACAAAATAAGAGGAATAAAGTGTTAAAGAAATATTTTAGTCATGAAATAATTACTTAATTGTGTAGGGATGACATCTGAGATGTTTACCCTAAGTTAACATAATTTCTAAATGCATTAAGATGAATGTCCAAGATTTTTGAGAAAGAAAATGTCATTCCCAAAAACACCAACAAGTTATGTTTTAATAATTAAAAGTGATAATAGGATTAAATGAATAAAAAATATTCAAATAAATTCACTTAACTTCCTCATGCACACATATAATTATAAAATTTAAACACAACTCAAATGTAAATTTTCTTAATTATTTTAAACTTAAAATTGCATAGCTAAGTATATATAATAACATGTTATCTAATTAATCTAATTTAAATGAATGTGACTACCATACATAAGAAAAAATTTAGTAAGCTAACACCATCAATGCAAGCATATTTACTCAATCTCATTTTTCTATTAAACTACCTGGTTCAAAGGCTCCACCGGGAAAGAACCAGTAAGAAAACTCGGCTTCATTGCCACTTCAACAGAAGTTTAAAATACATTTCTACACAAGATTCTAATCATGAACATAATTGAATTTCAACAATCAATATACATTTCCATCATGGCCCTTAAGAAGGGTTCCATATCAATTTCTGCAACACATTTCTAAGAACCGTGAAGGGAACAAAATCTGATCAGGTGACAACAAGCATGACCAAGAAATAAATCAAACATGCATATTCATACAAGGCTTTCACAATAGGATCCACAATGAATCAACACTAGGGAAAGGTGGATTCGTCCAATAGGAGAAGTCAAGCACAACACCAAAATAGATGCCCAATCGGGGCTATAAACCAGGAACTTCCGTTCTTCCATTTTAACATGCCATACTCATATGAGGTTTGTGCTGACAGGTAGGGGCCAATAACACCCTACCCTCTCTCCCTCTTCTAATCCTGAGAAGAGACTCTATATTAGTTGGAGTTCAACTAAAAAGACCCTTCCCAAAATTAGTCACTTTTGTCCTATCCAAGGGTGAGCAATACCAAAACATCCATACAAAAAAAATCCAAAATTCAAACATAAACATGAAAGAAAAACATTGGAAAAACATGTTTTTCAAATCTTCCCAACATACCCAACATACATGCAAGCATTCAAACAACAACAAGGTAGCATAGCATGAAACAAGCATGAAAATTTGAACAAGGGAGATGAAGAACTCCCACCTTCACAAAGAGGTAATGGCAAATGAACAAGTTTGAGTAGAGCTTTTCCCTTCCTTGCTTCAATCTTCCAAGACTCCTCTCTAAATGTAGAGATTGGGTAACCACCTCTACTACTCCAAGAAGGGCCTCTAAAAACCCTCAAACTCAACCACCAAAAAGAGCAATAACTACTCCCACCGACCTACCAATCTAGAAGTTCCTAACTCAACTCATACTATGGTTAACCACAAAGTGGAGGTGAGATGATGCAACTCATAGTAGCCATAGTCAATTTTCGCACAAAGGCAAAAACAGACTTTTTGAGTGATCTCAAAAATCAATAAAAGGGGCTTAGGGGTTGGAAAAAACCCCCAACCCATACCCATTTCCCTTGTGTATAATTATTTCATGTTTTAAAGCCTTAGGAATAGGTTTGGAGCCAAACAAGAGCTAGGAATTAATTAGGACCAACTAACAACTCTAAAATGCAGATTAAGCACTAATCTAGATTAGGGATGACTAAACTCGATTAAGAACCAAATTAGCAAAAAGACACTAACTTAAATTGACTTAGGTCCAAAGCTTACATAGCTAACCTTAATAAGCAAGCTAAAGATTACAACAATTCACGAGTGTCAAGTGACACTAAAAAAAACATAGTTATAAACATTAACATTTATTGATCACAGAAAGACACATTCACACATCTCACAATAAAATACTTGAATTACAAACAACAAGGTTTCCACAATGAGCACATAGGGATCAATTATGTTCCTCCATCGAGTTTCTCGGCTAAAATATCTGTACACTCATTGCACACATCAGTAGTCCCGTAAAATCACATGTACATATGTATATACATATCAAAAATTCACATAAATTGAAACATACATCAATCAGGGTTTCTTTCATCGTACTTATATCCTTAATCATAAAGATTCCAAAATCAATGTGTTAATCCTACATTTTACTTAATTCATCAACATACATATACATAAAACCTTAAAGGACAAATATCAAATATCTGAAAGCAACATCACAATCATGAAACAATAAAATATGTTCAAGCATCAGATAATGTTTCGACATCTTGAGTCGTGAGTATCAAAATAATAGTAATGTATCACTATGCTATGATGGATCAGGGCGAACTTAGAACATAATGCATCAATTACTTAACTATTTAATTGATTTCTGCTCACATTTAATCATCAGTAATTACATAATGAATATGACATATAACTTATTCATTAATTCAGATTAAATACAAGACTAATCATTGTTAGGCATGCATATCCCTAAACATCATAACATCACCAATAGTGAATATTGAACTATCTAAATGCATAGAATCCTAATCATTGAGGTAACAAAATCAATAACATCATCATTAAGTGAAAGACTTTGTATTATTGTTAGTGCAAATTAATGTTGAAACAGTCGAGACAACATAGTTGTTCTCTAATCTTTAAGTATTAAAGCATGGATGTATCTGTTGTTCTCAATTTTCATTAGGACATCTAAAAACCTACAACATTACTCCATATCCATTGAAATCTCCTACAACAGATTTGATAGAGAAATTCATATTTAATAAGTACATGCGAGGAGGGACCTTACATCCTCCCCTACTAGCCTTTGACTTCCTCCTTGAAGTCACACAGTTAGAATGTTCACTCTATGCTAGCCCTTGTCTAGACTTATTCCAAGATTTACTCTTATTAAAAGAATGATTAATCATTCACATACATACATAGGGAGATAACATATTTGTTTGATTACCATTATTTAAAAGAGAAGTCCAAACCAAAATTCTGACATGGTTACATTTTATAGGGTCAAATACATCTTAAGAAAAATTGGTCACATAAAAACAACAATCTAATCTAGTATAAAATACTTATACAGTCTCTAATAATAGCAATATAATAAAATATTCCAAATTCCACATATCCACTCAACAGGTAATAGCTATACGAGACTCCCTCAAATGAGGTTTCTTAGAATGCAACTTGACTCTTCATGTAGGGTTAATCACTTTTCCTTTAGAGTCTCTATGACATACAGATTCTTTAAACAATTTCATTGCTCATAATAGTCCACGGTTATTGCTAGTCCTATTCTTGAAGTCTTGGGAGAGGGTGGGGCACGAATACTCTCACTAGTAACCTCATACCCTAATGCTAAACATCCACTTAGTCATCAAGAATCCCCTTTGGTAGGCTCATCATATGTCACTTTGCCAATAAAATTCTCTAGAAAGTGCCTCAAAATTTAAATTCAACATCAAGGATGAAACATTCAACACAAAAGTTTGAAACAAAAGAAATAAAGAGTGGCCACATTAGTAAAATTTTAATCAAGAAATAAGGACATGACTAAGAGGCAAAACAAAATCATCAATAATAAAGTTGGCTAAAGAACCCTCACATCACATTGCTTGAAAAAATAAAAAATAAAAGAAAAAAAGAAAAATTTAAAATGACAATATCTAAAATCTGACAATTAAGGAAATAAATCCAATTACTTACAAAATTTACATCACTGACATAATGCGGCCATACCAGGGTCACTGAGGAAAATGAGGGATTTTAGGTCTTCAAAATACATTGCAGGGATCTAGAATTGATTTTAGATGGTGGTCTAACAACTATGTTGCTCAAACTCTGATTGATCCCACATACTAACTACATACTTATCTTTATCGACATCACCCTACAATTAGGGTTTACTACTCAAAGGGGTTTGGCTTGATCAAAACTCTTTTAAAAGTGCAAATGTGAGGATATAATATAAGTTAATTCCAATATTTATTAAAAAAAACTATGGGAACTTAACCATACTCTAATCTCTTTCTATATAATTCATCCTAACATTTAAAACATTCTTTTAACATGAAACCAAAGGTAACCTACAAGTCATAAATACAAGCCTTATCCTATAGAGCATATTAGCATGAGACATTACCATAGACTAATCCAACACCCTCTATAAAATTTAGCTTTTATTATATTAATACCATGGTCAAAGATTGCTACTACAATTAGTACATGATTCAATAATTATCTAGTCATTAATTAAATTTAAATCATTGGTTGCCTTTGTGACTCTCCAGTATAAATGACTTATCAACTAATACATAACCACCTATTAATACTTATATAGGGAGATAATCTTAAATCCAAATCATAATCTAACACATAGTAATGAACACTAAATCACTAAAAATAACTTTATATAGCAGTAACATTTATCACCTCTATAAAATTTAGCTTTTATTATATTAATACCATGGTCAAAGATTACTACTACAATTAGTACATGATTCAATAATTATCCAGTCATTAATTAAATTTAAATCATTGGTTGCCTTTGTGACTCTCCAGTATAAATGACTTATCAACTAATACATAACCACCTATTAATACTTATATATGGAGATAATCTTAAATCCAAATCATAATCTAACACATAGTAGTGAACACTAAATCACTAAAAAGAACTTTATATAGCAGTAACATTTATCAATAGTGACCTTAAATAAATTCTAACATCTAAGATTAGAAATTAATAACTAATTTTCACTCACTAATTGGAACTAATTATAATTTAACACTAACTACTAACATTGTCTAATAATTAAACTCAACATCTAACTAAGACTAATCTTAACTACTAACTTAACTATCCTAACTTCTAACATCGAAATTAAAATGTAACTATTACCTCACTAACAATTTATATTACTCACTAACTAAAATAATAACAAAAAATAATAATAATAAACTAATTCTAATTCTCTCATTTAAGAAATTAAAACTAACTTACTCTTCAATCCCCTACACAACTCTTAATAATACTAACCATACCTTACTAACATTATACTAAACTTAAACTAAACTAACACCTTTTTCTAATTAATATAATTACTAACTACTAATATATTAATACAATTCATAAAATCACTAATTGTAATTCTAATATCTCTAAATGAACTACCTCTAAGACAACTTCTTAAATCCATTTCCACCTAACCAAATTCCCTATAGTCTGCACTATGATGGGCTATACGCAAGGGAAAAGGCAGATATGAGCTTTTTAAATGGAAAAGAGGGAGGGAATTATATCTTAAAGGTGGATTCCTCCAATTAACATTTAAAACAACCCCCACGTAAATGCTCGTGGCTAAACAGCCTCAAAAATGCACTTCCTTTACATTGCTTTTTCTAAAAGAATTAACTAAGTCCTCTCCTTTGTATGGAAGTGCATTTTTGTGGCTGTATAGACGTTGACCACCTAAATGAAGGCATTCATTATCTAAATGGAGCACTGCTCGAGACATTCAAGGTGCCTAATAGACCATCACCCTTCTTTAGGCATCTACAAATAAACCCATAAGGTGTGCAGATGATGTCATTTTCACATGAGGTGGTTAAAGGTTTAGCATCTAAAACATTTACTTTATTAGAAATTTCTTTACACTTGGCAACTTGCCACACTTCTTTTGCACATGGTTATACTAAGGAGAGAAAGCTGGCACTCATGAGACCTCAACTTTAAAATAAGTTAAAACTTCTAGAAAACCTAAAATGTTTATCTTCGAATCCCATATGATTCATAATAATTCAACATGATTATAAAATTTGTGGAGTTAGGTCTACTGCGCCATTTTATAATGGTCAAACATGATTAAAATATGTATATATTTGAAGCTTATGCACTTATTTCTCCTGTGCTGATTAAACTAGCATTTGGAATGTGAATAGCATTTTAGATGTTTATGTTTGAGGCAGTGACAGGTTATTTGACTGAGTTCATAGGAATGATAATTAATATTCCTTTTAAATCTCCATCCAACGTCGCCCAAGGACAAGGCATCATGCGCTTGGAATGGAATGAGGGTTAGCCAAGGGAAGGCTGACCAACCAAGAGCTGCCACCCCCTTCTATTTAAGATGCCGCCCACCTATCATGACATCAACCCATCTTCTAAAAGGAAAATACGCCAGCATTTGCTAGACCAGCTTTAAAAAAAATTGCACCACAAAGTCCTCACCTACAAAGGCCTACGATAGGTAATCAAAATCAAGTTTAAAACAGATGATTTTATTTTTATCTAGCTTCCAAAGGTATAGTGAATTGACACTTTTATAATCTACCCTAAATGGGTGGATGTACATGACATCCCACTTCCATTTTTTTATTTTGTTGTATCTGCAGTCTACCAAGCTGTCGATAGCTTGTGCCCATCTAATGGCCAACCTCTCAATGTCCACTACTTTAGCACTTTCTCAAACGCATTCTAAGTTTTGTTTACACACTGTGCAAGTAGCAAGTGGGGTGTGGAATGATACAGATTATAGAGGTAATAAGTGTTTTAAATTGTATGGAAAGGAGAAAGTTAGATGAGTTGACAGGTAATTTAAGTTGCCTTTAATACTAATGTTGACTCTGCCCATTGCATACATGGGTTTGTGAATGACTACGGAAAGAGGGAAGGCAAGGCCAGCTGCCCAAATTTGATTAGACAAGGATGATGGTGCTAGACCCAAGGTGAGTGGCCGCCTCAAGACATGAAGCACTCAACCAAGGGGTGGGAGTTAAGATACTGAATGCAAAATGAAGGTTGGGCAGTCCACCCAACCAATGGGTGTTCCCAAAATAATCCAATTTGATTTTCCATTTGATTTTCCTTTAGGAGATATGACAGGCAGCAAGGCGAATGGGTAAAGAAGAGGGGAGGATGGAGGTGGGCCCCACGGTGTCCCATCCCTGTTCAACCTAAAAAAAGATTTATTTTTTAAAAAATTATTATTAGAAGTCCTCAAACTTTATGTCTCTCACCTACTTATCTTTTGGGGTAGCATTAATAAAATCAATGTTTTTTTTTTATATACTAATGAGGGGAATACTAGAAGAATATTCTCTGTTACAAATGA
The DNA here is from genome assembly GCA_028749045.1 of Cupressus sempervirens. Classification (NCBI taxonomy): domain Eukaryota; kingdom Viridiplantae; phylum Streptophyta; class Pinopsida; order Cupressales; family Cupressaceae; genus Cupressus; species Cupressus sempervirens. The sequence continues at coordinate 320,892,634 of CM053792.1, read as the reverse complement.
GAATTAAAACTTTTCTCATACATTTTCCAAAGAGCATTTTGGCTCTCTCACAATTTGATGAAATTTGAAAAGTTTTATTTTCTTCTTCCAAGTTAGGTGCTCCTATAGGGATTTTAATAGTGACATATGAAATAATGGTTTATATAATATTACTAACTAATAGCATGTCAGTTAACCTATGAAATCAATTAGATCGAAAACCAAGCAATTTATCATACCCAATCTAGGTAAATCCAAAGACTTGTTTGCAATCTAATTTTCACTTAATCTCATTTTGACATTTCTGAACCCATAGGTAGAGTAATATACTTTCATTTTTTCCGTATATATTTATTTCTATTATTATTATTATTACCCCCTTTTTTTTCTTTTTTTTTTATGTGTTTAGGATTTTTCAAATTTATTTATTCAGCCAATATATATATATATATATATATATATATATATATATATATATATGAATGATAAAATAGAGTTTAAATGTGTTGTTAATACAATAACATAGGATTATTTCCCCTTCCAATCCAATACGAAAGTGTTAGAGGAGGTTTAATTCATGTAGTTTTAAATGTCCACACTTACATGCACCCATTGTTGCCCAAGTGTCACGAAACTGGGCTCTAATACCAAAATGTCATGCCCAATAACACCAAGAAGTTATGTTTTAATAATTAAAAGTGATAATAAGATTAAATGAATAAACAAGTATTCAAATAAATTCACTTAACTTCCTCATGCACATGTATAATTATAAAATTTAAACACAACTCGAATGCAAATTTTCTTAATTATTTTAAACTTAAAATTGCATAGCTAAGTACATATATCAACATGTTATTTGATTAATCTAATTTAAATGAATGTGATTACCAATCATAAAAAAAATGCAGTAAGGTAACACCATCACATCTAATTTTTTAAAATTACATATGCAAAACTAAAAACAAAGCTATAAGACTCAATGCAAGCATATTTACTCAATCTCGTTTTTCTATTAAACTACTTGGTTCAAAGGCTCCACCAGAAAAGAACCAGTAAGAAAACTCGGCTTCGTTGCCACTTCAATAGAAGTTTAAAATACATTTCTACACAGGATTCTAATCTTGAATGTAATTGAATTTCAACAATCAATATACATTTCCATCATGGCCATTAGCAACGGTTCCATATCAATTTCTGCAACACATTTCTAAGAACCATGAAGGGAACAGAATCTGATGAAGTGACAACAAGCATGACCAATAAATAAATCAAACATGCATATTCATACAAGGTTTTCACAATAGCATCCATAATGAGTCAACACTAGGGAAAGATGGATTCTTCCAATAGGAGAAGTCAAGCACAACACCAAAATAAATGACCAATCTGGGCTATAAACCAAGAACTTCTGTTCTTCCATTTTAACATGCCATACTCATACGAGATTTGTGCTAAAAGGTAGGGGCCCATAACACCCTACCCTCTCTCCCTCTTCTCATCCTGAGAAGAGACTCTATACTGGTTGGAGTCCAACTAAAAAGGCCTTTTCCAAAATTGGTCACTTCTGCCCTATCCAAGGGTGAGTAATACCAAAACACCCATACAAAAAAACTCCAAAATTCAAACATAAACATGAAAGGAAAACATTCAAAAAACATGGTTTTCAAATCTTCCCAACATACCCAACATACATACAAGCATTCAAACAACAACAAGGTAGCATAGAATGAAACAAGCATGAAAATCTGAACAAGGGAGATGAAGAACTCCTACGTTCACAAAGAGGTAATGGTAAATGAACAAGTTTGAGTAGAGCTTTCTCCTTCCTTGCTTCAATCTTCCAAGACTCCTCTCTAAATGTAGAAATTGGGTAACCACCTCTACTACTCCAAGAAGGGCCTCTAAAAAGTGTCAAACTCAACCACCAAAAAGAGCAATAACTACTCCCACCCACCTATGAATCTAGAAGTTCCTAACTCAACTCATACTATGGTTAACCATTTAGTGGAGGTGAGGTGATGCAACTAATAGTAGCCATTGTCAATTTTAGCACAAAGGCAAAAAGAGACTTTTTGAGTGATCTCAAAAGTCAATAAAAGGGACTTAGGGGTTGGAAAAGAACCCCAACACATACCCATACCCCTTGGGTATAATTATTTCATGTTTTAAAGTCTTAGGAATAGGGTTGGAACCAAACAAAAGCTTGGAATTAATTAGGACCAACTAACAACTCTAAAATGCAGATTAAGCACTAATTTGGATTAGGGATAACTAAACTCGATTAAGAACCAAATTAGCAAAAAGAAACTAACTTAAACCAACTTAGGTCCACAGGTTACACAACTAACCGTAATAAGCATGCTAAAGATCACAACAATTCATGAGTGTCAAGTGACACTAAAGAAAACATAGTTACCAACATTAACATTTATTGATCACAAAAAGACACATTAACACATCTCACAATAAAATACTTGAATTACGAACAACAAGGTTTCCATAATGAGCACATAGGGATCAGTTCTATTCCTCCATTGGGTTTCTTGGCTAAAATATCTGCACACTCATTGCACACATCAGTGGTCCCATAAAATCACATGTACATATGTATATACGTATCAGAAATTCACATTAATTGAAACATACATCAATCAAGGTTTCTTTAATCCTACTTATATCCTTAATCATAAAGATTCCAAAATCAATGTGTTAATCCTACATTTTACTTAATTCATCAACATACATATACATAAAACCTTAAATGAGGAATATCAAATATCTGAAAACAACATTAGAATCATGAAATGATAAAATATGTTCAAGCATCAGATAATGTCTCGACATCTTGAGTCGTGAGTATCAAAATAATAGTAATGTATCACTATGCTATGATGGATCGAGGTGAACTCAGAACATAATGCGTCAATCACTTAACTATTTAATTCATTTCTACTCACATTTAATCATCAGTAATTACATAATCAATATGACATATAACTTATTCATTAAAATACAAGACTAATCATTGTTAGGCATGCATATACCTAAACATCATAACATCACCAATAGTGAATATTGAACTATCTAAATGCATAGAATCCTAATCATTGAGGTAACAAAATCAATAACATAGTCATTAAGTGAAACACCTTGTATTATTGTTAGTGTAAATTAATGTTTAAACAGTCGAGACAACATAGTCATTCCCTAATCTTTAAGTATTAAAGCATGGATGTATCTGTTGTTCTCAATTTTCATTAGGACATCTAAAAATGTACAACATTACTCCATATCGATTCAAATCTCCTACAACAAATTTGACAGATAAATTCATATTTAATAAGTACATGCGAGGAGGGACCTGAGAGAAAAGAGTATAAGTAAAAAGTTAGTACTTGCGAAGTGTGTGGACATTTTGTAATCTGAATGTGAAGTATATTATGCATATGCAAAATGTGGATGTGAAATCCAAACTTGTATGAGAGATCTCTGATGCAAATTATGATGTAGGATTGGAGTTATGTGAAGTACAATAGTTAGTAATAAAGAGGTTTTTGTATCTATCTCATTTTTTATAAAAGCACTATATTGTATAATTGCATGTTAGGGAAGTGGACTCTTCTTGCATACAATTATATTTTTACTACCAACTCTTAATAGGGTTGAGACTTTTAACAAGGCCTAATCATCTAATAATGATCGAGACACTATATGTAATTCATAGAACCCTAATAGGGTCAACATCCTCAACATGATTGTTTTGTTTAGTGGATCATTTTGTGTGTGTCATCCTATAAGGCCCCTTCCCCAATACCATATTATAAACCCTAAATTACACGAAAATGGTTAGAACTAGGGAGCATAAGGGAGAGAGATGTCATGTCTTCATCTCTCATACATGGTATGTGAATTATAGACTGTTACAATACGCTTTATGGTAGAATGATAATAATTAGGTTCTACAATCTAGGTATGTCATGATTGGCATCCTTCTTATTAATATTGGACTTAAGATCTTAATTTAGATTGATTTATAGTGTGGTGATTTTGTTACAAGTATCATATTCAAATGTTATTAGGTTAGTAGCTAAGACCCTATGGAATAAGGACTCGAGATGTTATAATATAGAAAACTATGCCAATGGGTTTATAGTATGTTATGATCTATTAACATAGTTGTTTTAGATGGCCATTGTGTAAAGATAAATTAACATCTACCCTTGGGAGTAGTAATAATAATTATAGATAGAAATTGCTATCAATTTAGATAAAGGCCTACTCAGTAGAGCTCAACATGATGTAAATATAATAAGTTGATTTTTGTACAAGTATGTATTAGATGCATAGGCTATGACACCTCACCCTAACCCATCATAGCATAGATATGTTTACATACATTTTGATGTTTGACATTTTGGTATCTTGATAGTAATTCAAGACTTAGATGGATAGTGGATTCATTTTATCTATTGATCTAATACTCCAGTAGTGTTTTACATTTATGATATGCACTAAAATTTGATATAGAGTATGAAATGATTGAAGATATATGGATGTAGTTTTATGACATGATAGTATTAGATTATAATGTCATGAAAAAATTTAATTGGATTATGATGATTTATGATATGTAGATAAATGTTAAATTGATTATGATGATTTATGATATGAAAATGGATGTTAAATTTATTATGATGGTTAATGATATGTAAATTTGAGATTCTAACATCTTGCATGATTTAACTAAAAGTATTAGGAAAGGGAATTTTAATTTGAATTAAGGATTTAATAAAATTTGAAATTTTGCATTTATGATATGCATTTTATATGACCTCCTTGGACTATTGATGCTCAAGTTTAATGTGTACAAAGTGGAACCATGGAAATTCTTGGGGGAAACAAGTTCCAAAACTATGTGAACATAATTTAACCAAGGTGAATCTTTGGAAGATTCAAAAGCCTTGTTGTGAAAGTATTTTTCGTCATAAATGTAAGTGTGCTTATATGTGGAAATGTTAATCATAAAGATTCATAAGGAACATGTTGTGGTTGTGTGGAATGTGTTTTCATGTGTCACTTGACACTTGTCAATTTTGTGTGCAATGACATGTCATCTAGGGTTTTGGTTATGGTGGTATCTTAGCTAAAAAATAATTATGTTATTAATTATGAGTTAGTAAACCCACTTGACAAGAGGCAGGATGGGTCAGCATCAAAGGAAATTCGAATTTGGAGTTGCGTGGGGTTTTGAGGGGTCATTAGGTGGTCCCAAAGTGTCTTTTAGGTTAAAATGAGATACCCATGTGATACTATAACATGTTAGGGACCTAATTGTTACCATGATAGTGACTAGACAACCTAGGGACACCCTTTACCCATGCATTCTTCCATCAATTCGAAATTAGAGTTGTCACATGTTTTTTCTCCCATGTTCCCGCTAAGTCAAATATAGAAAATTTAAAGGAGGTAAGTTTGTAAGAGGAAGTTTGCTAGGTTTCTTTGCTAAAATAGTTAGTAAGAAAGCCTTCATCAAATTAGTGGGTTGTTCACCCACTCTCTAAGTTTAAAGATAGTTAGGGTTTTGAAGGGAGGCCAAGGTAGCTCTTCATTAACTGTCATTACAATTAGCTTGGGCCAAGGTAGGTGCTCAAACCTTGACCATTTTGTTTTAGCATTGCATAATGAATTTGTAAGTATAAAATGTTGTTAGGGAATCATGGATTGTTGTTGTAATCTTTGTGTTGTGTTGTGATTGTGCAATAAGTTTCATCCATTTTCTTGGTTTTCTTACTTGATTTCTTTGTTTTGTTTTGAATGTTGGATTTGTTCAAGGGCGTGAAGGCTTCAATCACCCTTGGGAGGGAAGAGAAGCCTTGGGTGAAGGGGTTAGTTGGGCTCATCTTTAAAGTTGAGAGATTTACCTCTTGGAGAGGCTTTTGTTGTTCATGGAGTATAGGCTCCATTGAAGCCATATACCTTGTTTGATAGTGTTGAAGAGGCATTTGTACTATGGGAGGTATAAGTGTATTGATGTTATGAGGAGGATGTATTTGATAGCCTTGAAGAGGCATTATGTAATTGCAAATATATATGTGTATATGGATATGAAATTTTCCTCTTTGGAGAGCCCACCTTCACCCATTCTTTCATGATTCCAATGGTGAATCATTGTGTTAAACTTTGGAGGGTTTTGTAAATGTATTATGAGATTTAGTTTTACATGCATTGTGACATGTTTGAGTATAAGATGTTTTAGTCTTGTTTCCCCTTCTTGGTGGGTGGCTTCATTGAAGCCTAGGATGGGAGGTGAGCATCCATGGTATGTAGTTGATGTGTTGTTTTGCAAGTTGATGAGAATGGATCCTCGAAGATATTAGGGTTTCACCATTGGCAATGTTGAAGAGTCAAGTGTTGTGAAGAGACTAGATTTTTCCATGTCATCTTGTAATTATGTTATCAAATGTCCATTGTGCTTCCTCGTAATGTGAGAGAGATTATTTCCTATTGTATATTATTGTAGAGGTGAAAGGTGAAGTTTTGAGATCATTAATATAGTTGTATCTACAAAGGAAGATTATGTCATAGTTGTATAGAAAGGGAAGAATCAATTCATTTAGAAGAATCCATCTCCACAGTTAATTATTTTCCTTAGAATCAACTATGAAAAATGTATTCAAGTATGTTGGTATGTGAAAAGCAATTATCTAATTTCAATAAGTCATTTCTTTGAAACTTCATCAAAGGATTGAGATATTAAATGTTATATTTGATCTTTTTTAAGTAAACACATGAATTCCATGAAGAAGATAAGAGGCTTGTAGGCTTCTTCAAGAGATATACCAATCTAGAAAAACTCAACATAATGTTGATAATAATATCCACAAGAATTTCATACCATGATTGATTGAATCAAGGGAAGTGAAGCTAGAAGGAGTCCTAACACAAGGAAAAAATATCCCAACTAACAAACCTATACATAAATAATAAGCTCTTTTGATTTTGAATGGGAGGGGAAAATAATAGGACATAGTTAGAATTTCATATAGACCAATATAATATAATAGAACACTACAACCAACTCAAAACCCAAATATGAATAATAAATCAAAACTTGACTAATTTGAATGTGACTCATAGAAAAAAGAAAAAGAAAATAAAACACTTAAAAAGGGTACATCTGCACCCAGTTATCTAGGGATTAAAAAAGAGTAGAGTCAAACAAACTAAAATAAGAAGAACAAACATTAGTTTAAAAAGAAAGGCCAAGGGACCTATACAAAGCACCTCCACATGTTAAGGGAAGGTTGTCCCCCACCGCTTCCATCCCTTTCCACATGCTATCCCACCTTGCTCATCTATATTTAGGTACTGGTATGATTGTTCCTTGGTTAGTCCACCCCACCTATTTGGGTGCTTTTGTCTAGGTAAGAAAAGGGGGGAGTTGTAGTTAGGTAGAGTACATGTTTTGGGGAAGGTCAAAAGTGGGGTAGGTTAGCAGCAAGGAAGATGTCAATTAGGGGTAAGTGGACATGAGATTTTAGAATAGGAATAAAGTAGAAATAAAGGGTGGGGAGTGTAGGATAAATTTTAAAGACATTTAAAAGGTTAAATATTAGTAATAATAAGTTTAGAAAGTGTTTATAGAAAAGGGTAAGAGGGTTAGGGAGTCATGTCCTTGGGTTAGAAGGTAGAGTATGGTGTATGTGTTTTATTTTTAGGGATTTAGAAAATGGGTAGTTAGGTAATGTAGATGTTAGGTGTTTATGTGTTGTGTAAATAGTATGTGGCTATGAATAGATAGTACAAAATTAATTAATTAATTGGTTTTAAGAAATATTTAATATTAAATATTAGTGAGCTAATGAAAAGGTAAGAGAAATTTTGGTAGTTTTAGTGAAGTGATTTTTAATAAGAGAAGTGTTATTCAAGTTAATACATTGGGGGGTATTGTTAGTTGTTAATGGATGAAGTTAGGAATGATTCACTAGCTAGTGGTTAGTTATTAGTAATTAAGTTAGAAGAAGATTTTGCAAACTTCTTATTCAATACAAGAAAAAAATAAGGTGCTACATTATAACATCATTGTGAATTAATCAATCCATGCACCTACATCGAATACTAGAACCATATACAACACTCTTCAGGCCAATAACATTGGGATTATGTATCCATGGAATGCAAGAGTTTATTGAAAACATTTATTTGAGATATGAAAATTGGAATGAAAAATTAATGTATTGAGGTTGCCTTAAAAATGTTGGAAACATATATCTACACCAGAAAAAATATAATCATCTATCATTGATACTTTTCCATGATTAAATCATGAACCTATATAAAGACTCGATATCGCACATCTATGAATTCAACATTACTTCCAAGTTATGTTATGAAATTAAAAGTGATATCATTTACCAACACATATACAACAAGGCCTCCTACAAAGCCTATTATTTTGGAAGTAATTATAATCTAATCCATGTGTCATAACCTGAATTCAAATAACTATTATGTGGTCTTCCTTTAAGTTATAAAGTAGTGGTACAAAAGTATTGAAAGAGAAAATCATTTGACAATGTCACCAAACTATTTGATGACCTAGTTGCAATATGCACATGTCAACATGTGATAACTTAAGTTTAGTTCCACAAAAAAATTTTTTTTTGTGTTTTTCCCTATGAAATTTGGGCATGACACATCCCCATCAGGGTTTTCTCTTGGATAGGGTTTCCTTATTTAATGAAATATGGTGTTATGAGTTCTTTTTGTGTATGGTTTATTTACTATTCAACATTATTGGTTTACTTTCTTATGCATGTTGCATTGTAATTAATAATATCCAGTTGTGGAAAAAAAGCTTGTAGAATATTGATTCAACTATCGCCTCACCCCCGCTCAGTATTATCTATTTCTAATTTTTTTTACCAAAGCTTAGTTACTTAGAAGAGGCTTAATAGCTTGATTAAGTTCCCTATGGATATGAAATACTTAAAGAGGAATCTTGAAGAAGCCTTTGAGAAAATTGATCTTGTTACAAAAGAAAGAGACAATCTAAAATAATGTTATGAAGATGCAAAAGATTACATTGGTAACTTGAAAAACAAAATACACCATCTCAAATTTAGAAAATAGTCAAAAGAGAAGACTCCTGACAATGATTAAATAACAACCCTTAAGAAAGAAAATAAGATCTTCAAACATGAGTTTAAAATTGTTGAACTTAACTTGAGTCTGAAGAAGGATGATAACATGATAGAACTAGATCTGAAATCTAAGAATGTAGACCTAAGATCCCATCTGACTCAAGTAACATCTAAATTAGATTCTATGAAAACAGAGTATATAGAATTAGAGAAGTGCAATACCATTATGAAAGCAGAGTTCACTTAGGTTAAGCAATAGTTAGAGAAGTTTTATTCTAGTAGTGATAAAATTGATAAATAGTTATTCTATCAGAGATCTTATGATAAGACAATTCTTGGATATCTTATTGGAGAAAATCAACCAATAAAGCTAAATTTAGGAAGGAACTAGATCTAAATGTTGAAATCCCTAAACCTAAAGAAATTGATTAGGATAGGATTGAACAAAAAAATCTACTGAAGTATGTAAAGAAGTTGAGCAAGTTAATCCATTTGAGAAACATGATGGACCAAAACAAATAGAGCATGTTGAAGCACCTAATGAGGCTAGACATGAATTTAAAGGTTGATGTTTTATATGCAATGAAGTTGGTCATATGAAGAGAGATAGCATAGGTAATTCTTTTAAACCTATAATAATTTTATATTGTTATAATTGTCATGATTTTGGACATAAAATAGTAGATTGTAAGAAACTTAAGTTTGATTGTAATAATGGAAATAGTGGAATGTTTAGAAATACTAACCTTGTAGGTAATGAAAGAACAAGGTCTAAAAGTCAATCCAATGATGGAGAAAGACTTAATGGAGCAAGGAACCAAATTGTATGTTAAAATGCAACAACTATGAACAATTTGCAAGAAATTACTAAATACTAGATAATTAGGATGGAACCAATTAGAGAAACAATGCACATGTATGTTAGTTATGCAATAACTTTGGACACATAGTAAGATTTTATAGAATGGATGGAAGAAATTTCAATAGGAATCCTAAATATAGAAAGAACAATAACTTAAATCACAAAATAAATGATAATGGTAGAAATAATAGCCAGAACAAAGCACTTAAAGAGCATTTTGAGGAATTTAAGAAAGTATTTGTGAGAGAAAATGATCCAAAAATTTCACATGTAGTTTCATAAGAACAATTTTTTGATACACCTAAAGAAAGAAACAAATTAGCCATAGTGTGTGATTTATCTTATTTGAATTAAGCACTTTTTTTTATCAATGACAAAGCATCAAAAAGATGGAACATAAATTGGAAGTTGAGTTGAGAGTTGAAAATTTGATAGGAGGTAGTAAATATTATAAGGAAGCTATGGTTAAGAGTGCAAGTCATTTGGTAATCACATGAAGGAGAATGAAGACAACAAATTTTAGTGTTTAAAACGGTAACAATTTTATAAATTTTGGTAGATGTACAATTAATGTGAAGTTCAATTTAAAAGAATTAAAGGTTGCAAACAAGAATTTTAGTAAAATTTTATCATTTAAAGAGTTAAGGAGAAGCTATGAGTGAATTGATAGTGAGGTAAAGGAAAATTTGAAGTGTTCATAGTGTGAAGTGAAAAAATTCTAGTTTGATGAAATTCAAACATTTTAAGAAAGCTTTTGAAGTATTTGAATCTACTGAAATGGAGAATACTATTGTGAGTGATGTTAGTGAGAGGCTGAGATATGTGTTTAAGAAACACCCTTTCATATCTGAAGTATATGATCCCTTAGGAAAATTTTTAAAGTTTTGAAAAATGTTCTTCACATTGAAGATATCAAGTCATACATTCATTGTAAATTTGAGAGTCTTGGGGACAATGACATTCATAAGGATTTAGACCTATTGTACCAAGGAGACTGGTCATTGAAACAAGACTTCATACACCTATAAGAGCTTAACATAGTAAATTATATGTTCTTTTGGTACTCAAAATTGCCTTTCTGATTTGAATACCCTTCCAAGCTTTTCAGCCATTTAAAGTGCTTTTAATGCATCTGTACCTAACTATTTTTTTGAGACCTAAGACGTATTTTATGTTTCTAATACTTTGCATTCAATATATTCATGCATCTGATGAAGATAAATTTCCATTCTAAGTCATTTTATGAAGTTTTATTTTGAGTAATGTTTAAATGTGCATTTTTTTCCAAGTGTTAAATAGCGATAGGACGTATAGTTCACATTTGAATATCTCACATCTAGTAATGTTTACTATGCATATTGGAGAACCTATGTTTTAGATTTCATGTTGTTTTCACATGGTTTGCATAGGTTTTCAATCCCTCAAAGTCGGTTGTTCACTATTGTCATGCTGATATAAATTGTTTAGAATTTTGGGAGGCCCTATTTGACTAGTTATAACTTTGACCCAATTGACTAGAATGAGAAAATTCATTTTGCACTGCATTATAGAAGTTAGAGACTTGTGTTGGTGTTTGAAAACATTACCCATTTCCAATTACCCTAATGAGAAAAAGATGCATCGAGGGGCCGCTAACTCCAATTATCAACACATCCATTCTGACACCAGGCCAACTATAAGGCTATACTCCTTCTGCACTTCAGGCTCTGCAAAACCTAGGCAGGTGAACCTATAGATTCCTTATATGGTACTAGTTATCAAAGCATACACTGAATCTAATACAAAGCAGATAGAAACCCCTAATATCTCCTAATAACTCATGAAATAACATCAATCTACAGTAGCTAAATGCAGATCTAGGAACCTCAGAAGCTAAGTGAGGGCATTCTATTATAGTTGTTCAACATTAAAGGGAAAAGCATTTGATTAATGATGTTGATTCAACAAAAACCTAAAAAATGCAATAGTGTAACCAGTGATCCTATAACCGATCAGTGCCTAATCCATTGGGCAACTCCATGAATTCAAAACATACATCTGTGACATCAGGATGTATCTCCTATACCCAGACATCAGATCTATCCAACCACCTTGTGATTCAGACATCAGTGTTCATTCAGGTCTCATTCTCATGAAATATCCTTCTCAAACAACCAGTAACCTTGTTTAAACATATCAAGAATTTACTTGGCCCTTTGGTCCAATAGAAAAATACATCAAACATACTACCTTAAAGGGATGCAAATGGGTCTCAAATCTTTGTTCCAAAACCACTTAAGACTTACAGATTGCTGAGACAGGAGACAAGAACCAGAACAAAACTAGTCAAATTGTTTCTTATATGTATTCATTTCCTTGAAACTATACATTCAGATGCATAAAATCAAAACATGAAACAACCTAATATTTCAGAACTATCTATATTATCTCTACAATGCTGTTCACATGAGAGTTATGCTGAAGAAATATGTGGTATCACAGTCTGGGAACATATCAAAACTAGACCCAAAATCTGATATCTCAGTAGTGACTGGTTTTTCTCCAAAAACTGGAACTCGAACCAAAAATTGGAACCCTTACAAAGTATCAGAGAAAGAAAGATATAGACAAGAAAGAAATCCCAGATCTGATCTTTACTTGACAAGTGTCCACTTGAAAATCAATCTTCTGGCAACTAAAAACTTCTTCTTTCCCTCTCCCATCTTGACCTGATTTTGTTTCATCATTATATGCAACTGATTTACAAATATCTCCTCCTGAATGATGAAATCCCTTATTTGCTAAATATCTGATTCCTTATGAAAAAGCCAGTGAAAATGAGTTTTTAGTAAGTAAATCTGAACCAATTTGACCCTAACTTCATTTTTACTGTGTTTTATCCATATTTAGCTCATTACCATGCCAGAAATCAAAATTGAACATTGACACCTGAATTCGGCTGCAATCTGTAATTCGAAAAGAAAACCTCCTGTAGCTTGAACCAGCTACTACCTGTGCAAAATTTGACCCCGTATTCGGAAAACTCAGGTTCTCCCGGTTCCAATGGTATATGACATCGCCTATTTTACATCTCAGAAACCTACGAAAAGTCATTTTGAAAATGACTCCTCTGCTAGAAAACCATGGTCTGCACATTTGATTTTTTTAAAATTTTTGAATTTTCTTTAAAAAAATCTAAAGTTCAAACTTTATATTCAATGACCTCTTTTGATTTAAAGAGAATTTGAACGTGCTGACTTGAAAACAATTTTAAAATTATTATTATTTCTTTTAACCCTTCAATTTCGAGGTCAAACTTCTGTTGACCAAGTGCCACGTGGCGCTTTGTGATTGGCCCGCCATCTGCACATCTACCACATCACCCCAGTGACACGTGGCGAAATCTCACATTCCTGCATTATTTAACGTCCTCACAACTTGTTATTGCGGGCAAGCGAGCAACATTGGATGAATACACGTGTCATGATCTCCTAAGTTCGGATCCACAACAACGCATTTAGTTGTTTGTATAAAATTTATTCATATTGACCGCCAGCTGTATTCATGTTCCTAACTGTCCACTGACAGACCTTGCACACAATGACATGGCTTTGCTTGACTTACAACGCTTAGCGCTTGGAATCATATTTAAAGAATTTAAAACCGCTGCCACATGCAATGTGGGATTATTAGCTTAACCTATTGTGTGAATCTACTTTATATGTTGTGGAGTTGATTTGTTGCTGGGCATGCTTGAACTCAGTATGGAGCTGTCTTATTTGCTGAAGCATCTCTCTCTTAAACATGCTTGTGGCTGCTACTTACAATCAACTTCTTCTTTTATTAAAACTTTCCAAGCTCCCCTGTTTAGAATCATGGGCTCCCTTTTTGGTTGCGTGAGAGTTTTTCTACTTGCCTTTCTAATTCTTGGAGTTTTTACAAGAATGTCAACAGGCCCAAGATGACTCAGCTTGATTTCCTTGGCATTAAAACGTTTTCAGCTTCTTTGTCTTTTGACAAAATAATATCTTCATTTGCTGCATTTATTCAAGATCAAGTCCAAGATGCTCAGGAAGGGAATGTGATGGTACATGTTGTTGAGAAGTGGACACCTCCATCTACAGGCTGCAAGCTGCAACTTCTTCTTTGATAAACCTATAAATACCATCATATTGCTCTTCAGTTGTAATTATATATTAACATCACCACTTATGTTGCCTATATGCAATTTGTTTTTTTTTTTGTAGAAAACACTCTTGCATATGTAAAACATCTCCTCACGTGCCTTTGCTCTGTGTTTATGCAGCGACTTCTTACATATCATGATTTCTCATTTGATGCAGCTTTGCCTCTGCCGAGAACAAACTCCAAAGCAGCTCTTCTTCTACTGGCAATGTTTTCCTCTGTCATTTTGGAAAGGTATGGTATCATACAACTGGCAACTCCTTTTATTCGTCCCTTGATTGCAATGTAATGACTGGAATTAGAACAATCATGGGAACTCCACTTTAAAATTCCATTTGAATCATTCTTGCACCAGTGTTAAATTTGTGTCTAGAGGCTCGCCAGGTGGCCGTAAAAACTAACTCAATCAAGTAACCAGGCCATGAAAATCGGCATGAGTGTTCAATCCTACACGCTTTACCATACTGAAAATTTTCAGCCAATGAGGAATTCTCAATCAAAAGATTTTAATTGCCAAACATCCATACTTCAATTACCCTGCAGGCAAACAATGTTAAAAAACATAAACTGGGCTCGGGTTCGGCATTATAAACTGAGTTATTGATCACTTGGGGTTCTGAAAACTAACGTATAAGTTTTTTGCCATGAAGAGAATATAATTCTATAGTTTGGGATCATGACGAATCATAGGACGCATTTGACGAATTTCCGAAAATAGGCACTTTGAAATTTTAACTAGGAAATGTGTCAAAATGTAATTTTTGTCAAATGTACGGAATTGTGAAAGTATGCAGATGGATTCCTAATGACTTAAGAACTGGCATACTTCAAGGATTCTTAGGAGACAACACAATGATATAATCCATTTAGGCTCACCAATCATAGGATAAAAGTTATAACGTGCCAAACAGGGGTACAGATCAATCAGGATACCTTAGCCGTAACAAAATAATATAAACTAGGTTTTTAATCATGTTACCAAATTGATCAAATGGATTCGTCATGATCTCAAAATTGGAACATATGAAGTGTCTGACCTTTGGAACATAATGCAAAAATAATTTTTTCATTTGGGTCAACTGGGTCAAAGATATGATTGGTCGAACAGGGCTTCCCAGAATTGTGAATAACTAGTCAAATGCACAAAACAATAAATGACCAAGTTTGGGGCATGCAAACCTAGTCAAATGGATTCAAAATGACTTGAAAATTGAAAAAAAGGTTCTTTGATAGGCATACTAAACATCCCCAAAGTTGTGAGCCATGAAAAATTCTTGGGTAAAAGATATTCAAATTCAAACTGGGCCTCTGATCGCTATTTGACACACAGGCAGAATTGCAAATTTTGACACTAGCTCAAAATGGGACTTTGCAGAATGGTTTGAAATGTCATTTTAACTTCATAGAACACATAGACACACTAAATCAAAGGTGTTAAAAACATTAAACACCTCTTAGGCCTCAAAATGACAACCAAGTACAATCTCATTTAAAAGCATTTAAGGGCTTGATTTTTTTAATGGTTCTCAAAATTGACCATGCAATTTTGAGTCCCAACAGTGGCTCTATCTAGGGATGCATGTCCCTTGTGGGCATGTCAAGATTTTAGATCTCTGGGAGAAGCAAACCACACACTTGATAGAAAAAACTTCTCGAACAACTTTATTGAAAATAGGGAAACTACTCTACTATGTACACACGATGACCCGGGCCACCGGAAAGTTTCAAAACTCCTTGCCTCTATCATAAACCTGATTCTCATTTACATCTCCCTGAGGTAAACTGAAATTCTCTTTATCATTTTTTTCACCAATCAGATCATCATACTGAAACAAATAACTTGGCAAAACAAAACAACTTCCTTCATTCTCATAGCGCATATAAAATTCAAAGACCATTTCATCTTCATGCTCACCATGAGAAAAAGCATCAGCATGCTCATGACTACACAAACTGAACTAAGAATCAAAATCCAATGATGATTCATGCATGCTGATCAGAAACACAAAAACTTCAACATCTACATCATTCACCAAGTCACAAAGACCAAAAACTTGCAACTCACCTTGTGTCTCCGGCTGCAAAGAGTGTTTGGAATTTGATTGTTGTCTACTTGTAGTCGTATCATTCACTAAATCAGATTCATCCTTCACTGAAACCTCTTCACACTCAAAATATTGATTAGTCACCATACATGAAAATTCATTCTGAAAGTGTTGATCTAAACTATGCTAATCACTATCATTTTCTTCATCAAATTGAATGTTGGAATATACCTTGAACTCATCTTTACAAGACTTATCAGCACATGAAGAAAATCTATAATCTGATTGACAACCTTTACTATTTTCCACTTCATCATATGAAACATCAAAACAATGTTCAGCAAGATCAACATGAAAAGAATCTGAAACAGCATTAAACTTCCCTTCATCAACATTCTCTACATCCAACAAATCATCATGTGCAAAAAAATTTGAGGTTCTATTATATACACCTCCAAAGTCTAACAAAGATTGTTCGGATTCTACCTCTTTTTCCACATCAAACTTTGGGGAATTGATTTGACTGAATGAGAAAGTATTATGAGAGAACATATGAAGATCCTTAGAGATACTTACGTGCTTTTCAAACTCACGAGCCAACAAAACGGAGATTTCATCAGAAATCAAGAAGACTGCCTCACAAATCTTCTCATGGCTGTGATTGTCATCTAGATAACATGAAGAACTTACAATAGACAGATGATTAGTGTAACAATCTCGAAAATCAAAATTATTACAACATTCTTTCTTATCATGGCAATCATTCCCCTTACTATTGTTACAACTTTCTTCAACTTCATATGTACTGTAACTTAATTTATCTTCTCTTTTATATCCATCCTTTTCATGCTGATTGCTATTACCTGATTCATTAACATTTGAATCCACCTCTTCACAATCGGAAGATAGATTATCTTGCTCTACGGACTCATTATATTCATTACTACCTTGGCTTTCAGCACACTCACTATCATTAGGAGATATTTCATGACATCTATAATCATCACCTTCCATGTTCTCAATGAATTTTTCAATTTGCAAAATTCTTTGTAATCTAATAGGTGCTGGCCAATTAACTGAATCGGGTACTAAGACATCAACGAAAACACTAGGTAGTGAAGATTCCCCAGGTCTACAATGAAAAGGCATCTTACTAATTACTGACTCAAGCCTTAAATAACATTGTTCGATGCTTAGACCTTGAGTACCACCTACCTCAATTCTTATAATATTTACAATCCTTTTGTAAAAAATTGTATTAAACATAGTAATGTTATTATTCACGATTTTCAAACTCTCAGAATTTGGTGAACTAATCTCAGATCTAAGATTTGACTCCGTCATAAAACAAACTTTCTACCTCTTCTTTCTAGTGCTAAAAATCACTAAATAGAGGCAACTTCTTTAAACACTTGATTTCCATGAAAAGAAAGATGAGAATCAAAATACCTCATGTGCTGACACTGAACTTCAATATGCTGATTTGGCATAGGTGTTAGATTGAAATTCGTCACACCACTGATCAAACTTTGTAGAGTAGCCACCTCCTTTCAAGAGGATAAAGAGGTCATTGCTATGATCTACTTTTTACATTTCAATTTCTTTATAACAACAGATTTCAAACAACACTTCAAAACTTATCAACAATTTAGAATTCCTTTCCAAGAAACTACCAATAGTTTTAGATCTACCCATGCAACTGAAAATCCTTCAAGATTTTGCAATGAAATCAACTAGGAACAACTGGTACAGAGATTTGAGAGTCGCCACTCACACTTTGTGAGAAATAAGACACAATTAGTCACTTGACAAATCTGAACCGGACTTTCAATGTAGGAAAAACTTGCAGATCATTATTATCTTGGAAAGAAAATACACTTTATAAATCGATTCTTGACTCTGAAACTTTCTCAACAGTATCTGCAAACTAAACTGATTGAAGATAGATCTATGACAGTCATAGAACACAATTTTCATCCAGTTTCAACAAACTACTGATAATGAATAAAGCTTAACTGGGGAATATGAAACTTCAGCAAGGAAAAGGAACACATCCTGCTATTGATATGATATATCCAATCTGTTTCACATCAGAGGCTCCTGTTCTTTCAACAAAATGGATTGCCATCTTATCTCCCCAGCAGAGTCACCATTTTGTTGGTGTTTGAAAACGTTACCCATTTCCAATTACCCTGATGAGAACAAGATGCATCTAGGGGCTGCTAACTCCCATTATCAGCACATCCATTCAGACACTAGGCCAACTATAAGGCTATACTCCTTCTGCACTTTAGGCTCTGCAAAACCTAGGCGGGTGAACCTATAGATTCCTTATATGGTACCAGTTATCAAAGCATATACTGAATCTAATACAAGGTAGATAGAAACCCCTAATATCTCTTGATAACTCATGAAATAAAATCAATCTACAGTAGCTAAATACAGATCTAGGAACCTCAGAAGCTGAGTGAGGGCATTCTATTATAGCTCTTCAACATTAAAGGGAAAAGCATTTGATTAATGATGTTGATTCAACAAAACCTCAAAAATGCAACAGTATAACCAGTGATCCTATAACTGATCAGTGCCTAATCCATTGGGAAATCCCATGAATTCAAAACATACATCTATGACATCAAGATGCATCTCCTATACCCAAACATCAGATCTATCCAACCACCTTGTGATTCAGACATCAGTGTTCATTCAGGTCTCATTCTCATGAAATATCCTTCTCAAACAACTAGTAACCTTGTTTAAACATATCAAACATTTACTTGGCCCTTTGGTCCAACAAAAAAATACATCAAACATACTACCTGAAAGGGATGCAAATGGGTCTCAAATTTTTGTTCCAAAACCACTTAAGACTTACAGATTGTTGAGACAGGAGACAAGAACCAGAACAAAACTAGTGAAAGTGTTCCTCATATGTATTCATTTCCTTGAAACTATACATTCAGATGCATAAAATCAAAACATGAAACAACCTAATATCTCAGAACTATCTATATTATCTCTACAATGTTGTTCACATGAGAGTTCTGCTGAAGAAATATGTGGTATCACAGTATGGGAACATATCAAAACTGGACCCAAAATCTGGTATCTCAGTAGTGACTGGTTTTTCTCCAAAGACTAGAACTAGAACCAAAAATTGGAACCCTTACAAAGTATCAGAGAAAGAAAGATATAGACAAGAAAGAAATCTCAGATCTAATCTTTACTTGACAAGTGTCCACTTGAAAATCAATCTTCTGGCAACTAAAAACTTCTTCTTTCCCTCTCACATCTTGATATGATTTTGTTTCATCATTATATGCAACTGATTTACAAATATCTCCTCCTAAATGATGAAATCCCTTATTTGCTAAATATTTGATTCCTTATGAAAAAGCTAGTGAAAATGAGTTTTTACTAAGTAAATCTGAACCAATTTGACCCTACCTACATTTTTACTATGTTTTATCCATATTTAACTCATTACCATGCCAGAAATCAAAATTGAACATTGACACCTCAATTTGGCTGCAATCTACCATTTGGAAAGAAAATCTCTTGTAGCGTGAACTAGCTACTACCTATGCAAAATCTGACCCCGTATTTTGAAAATTCAGGTTCTCCCGGTTCTAACGGTATATGACATCGCCTATTTTGCAGCTCAAAAACCCACGGAAAGTCATTTTGAAAATGACTCCTCTGCTAGAAAACCATGGTCTGCACATTTGATTTTTTTAAATTTTTTGAAAATTTAAAAAAAAAATCTAAAGTTCAAACTTTATATTAAATGAACTCTTTTGATTTAAAGAGAATTTGAACATGTAGACTTGAAAACAATTTTAAAATTATTATTATTTTTTTTAACCCTTCATTTTTGAGGTCAAACCTCTATTGACCAAGTGCCATGTGGCGCTTTGTGATTGGCCCACCATCTGCACATCTGCCACATCACCCCAGTGACATGTGGCGAAATCCTGCATTCCCGCATTATTTAACGTCCTCGCAACTTGTTATTGCGGGCAAGCGGGCACCATTGGATGAATACACGTGTCATGATCTCCTAAGTTCGGATCCACATCAGCGCATTTAGTTGTTTGTATAAAATTTATTCATATTGACCACCAGCTGTCTTCATGTTCCTAACTGTCCACCGACAAACCCCGCACACAATGACATTGCTTTGCTTGACTTACAATGCTTAGCGCTTGGAATCATATTTAAAGCATTTAAAACTATTGCCACATGCAATGTGGGATTACTAGCTTCACCTGTTGTGTGAATCTACTTTATATGCTGTGGAGTTGATTTGTTGCTGGGCATGCTTGAACTCTATATGGAGCTATCTTATTTGCTAAAGCATCTCTCTCTTAAACATGCTTGTGGCTGCTACTTACAATCAGCTTCTTCTTTTATTAAAACTTTCCAAGCTCCCCTGTTTAGAATCGTGGGCTCCCTTTTAGGTTGCGTGAGATTTTTTCTATTTGCCTTTCTAATTCTTGGATTTTTAAGAAGAATGTCAACAGGCCCAAGATGACTTAGCTTGATTTCCTTGGCATTAAAATTTTTTCAGCTTCTTTGTCTTTTGACAAAACAATATCTTCATTTGCTGCATTTATTCAAGATCAAGTCCAAGATGCTCAGGAAGGGAATGTGATGGTACATGTTGTTGAGAAGTGGACACCTCCATCTACAGGGTGCAAGCTGCAACTTCTTCTTTGATAAACCTATAAATACCATCATATTTAAATGGAAATGGAAGCTACATCAGATTGCTCTTAAGTTGTAATTATATATTAACATCACCACTTATGTTGCCTGTATGCAATTTGTTTTTTTTTTTTGTATAAAACACTCTTGCATATGTAAAACATCTCCTCACGTGCCTTTGCTCTGTGTTTATGTAGTGGCTTCTTACATATCATGATTTCTCATTTGATGCAGATTTGCTTCTGCCCAGAACAAACTCCAAAGCGGCTCTTCTTCTACTGGCAATGTTTTCCTCTGTCATTTTGGAAAGGTATGGTATCATACAACTGGCAACTCCTTTTATTCGTCCCTTGATTGCAATGTAATGAATGGAATTAGAACAATCACGGATTCTCCAGTTTAAAATTCCATTTGAATCATTCTCGCACTAGTGTTAAATTTGTGTCTGGAGGCTCGCCAGGTGGCCGTAAAAACTAACTCAATCAAGTAACCAGGCCACGAAAATCGGCATGAGTGTTCAATCCTACACGGTTTACCATACTACAAATTTTCAGCCCATGAGGAATTCTCAATCAAAAGATTTTAATTGCCGAACATCCATACTTCAATTACCCTGCAAGCAAACAATGTTAAAAAACATAAACTGGGCTCGGGTTCGGCATTATAAACTGAGTCATTGGTCACTTGGGGTTTTGAAAACCGGGGTATAAGTTGTTTGCCATGAAGAGAATATTATTCTATAGTTTTGGCTCATGACGAATCACAGGACGCATTTGGCGAATTTTCGAAAATAGGCACTTGGAAATTTTAACTGGGAAATGTGTCAAAATGTATCTTTTGTCAAATGTACGGACATGTGAAAGTATGTAGATAGATTCGTCATGACTTAAAACCTGGCGTAATTCAAGGATTTTTAGGAGAAAACACAATGATATAATCCATTTAGGCTCACCAATAACAGGATAAAAGTTATAACGTGCCGAACAGGGTACAGATCAATCAGGATACCTTAGCCGTAACAAAATAATATAAACTGGGTTTTTAATCATGTTACCAAATTGATCAAATGAATTCGTTATGATCTCAAAATTGGAACATATGAAGTGTTTGACCCTGGAACATAATGAAAAAATATTTTTTTCATTTGGGTCAACTGGGTCAAAGATATTACTGGTTGAACAGGGCTTCCCAGAATTGTGAACAACTAGTCAAATGCACAAAACAATAAATGACCAACTTTGTGGGGTCCAAAACCTAATCAAACGGATTCAAAATGACTTGAAAATTGAATCACAGGTTCTTTGATATGCATACTAAGCTTCCCCAAATTGGTGAGCCATGAAACATTCCTGGGTAAAAGATATTCAAATTCAAACTGGGCCTCTGATTGCTATTTGACACTTGGGCAAAATTGCAAATTTTGACACTAGCTCAAAATGGGACTTCGCGGAATGGTTTGAAATGTTAGTTTAACTTAATAGAACACATAGACGCACTAAATGAAAGGTGTTAAAAACATTAAACACCTCTTAGGTCTCAGACTGACAGCCAAGTACAATCTCATTTAAAAGCATTTAAAGGCTTGATTTTTTCAATGGTTCTCAAATTTGACCATGCAATTTTTAGTCCCAACAACTTGTTATGTTTTAGATTTAATGTTATGAAAAATCTATTTGATTAGTTTTCAAACACAATTCCATATGCAATTTGTGAAATTTTGCTAGTGTCACAAAGTGTAGATTGATCAATACACCTATTCAAGATGTCATAACTCTGAATACATTATTTCTTGAACCAAACAGATTGTACCTCTATGTTCTAATCAAATAATTCTTTAAGCACACTAATTTGTAGATCTTTATGAATCTGTTTACACACTTTCCAAGGTCAATTCTATTTGCAAGAATCACTTTTTTGCCAATGTTCCCAGTTCTACAAATCCAAAGAGCCAACTTTGACCACTTGCCAAATGTGGCCTATTATTTTTCATGATCTCAAATCACATATTTATACTCTACTTGTGACAATGAACCAATGCCCCAAAATTTGTTCCCCCAGGTGTTAGTTTGACCTATTTTTGAAGCCAAAACTAAATGTGATTTATTGTCTTTTGACATGTTTGCTTTTAGGTAGTTCTAAGAAGGTAAATTTGATAGTCAATATTTTTTGACTAAATGATCACCATGATAGGAGATTTGGTAGGGCGCAAGAATGTAGAACAAAGAATTAGTAGGTTTAATTTCAAAGCTTGGTCAGTTGTTTTGGTGTATTTTAAGGCCAGTCAGATGACCCCTTCTCACAAATTGTTAGTTTGTAGATAAATGGAAAAATGAGTTTTAATTGATTGTTCACCAGTCAAACTTTATTCTAGTCAGTATGATGGGTCCAATGGCCCAGTTTGAGTTATTAGGTGTTTCAATTCAATTTTTCTTTAATAGGACCAATCGTGGGGCCCAACTACTTCTGCCAAAATCAAATAGATAAATTTTTTTTACACATTTTGAAGTACAAGGAGTGGGAAATTTAGTATTTCCTATGATGGAATTGTTGGTGTTTGAACTAATGCATTTGAATGCCTTAAGAGGGACAATTAGAGCACCAATTGTGTGCAATTGTATAATCTTGATTTTGTTAAAGAACATAAATTACTAAAATTTTCAAGAAGGCTCACCAAGTTTTCACAACCATTCAAAGTCAATGACACAAGTGTACTAATTTTAGGTTACTTCTTGATGCAAGCATATTAATTATTGGGTTCACTGCATAGAATGGAGTTGACTAAGTGAGAATTGTTGACTGGTGGAGACTGAGAAAAGGTAAGATGGATTTTAAAATTTTATAAGATACCTCTATGAGGGTATGAACAGAGAAATACTTTATTTTTTTGTAAAAGGGTAGGTGATTTCTTTTTAGGTGATGTGTGATGAATGGGTATGAGAATGGGAAGTTGTTACTGAACCCACTATTGGAACAATTAGTATGTTGAAGTCATACATATCCAAACACACTATCATTTTAAATTTTGTAGAAGGTACCAATTGGAAGTATAATGTCAACATGATGATTGATAATTTGAAATGACTAAGTCGACATAGGTTTTTGTCTTCTGCCAAGATTAGTTTCAATGCAAAGTCAATTTTTTTTTTGGCACATGAGCTACTTTCCTTATTTTCTCACAAGCATTGAAGATAATAGTCTCTTGTTTCAATATTTATCCATGTTGAAAGGAAATGACAAGTTTTAAGGGTAATGTATTTCTCATCCTTCATTTTCCCAATAGAGAACTATAGATTGGGGAGGCATCCTATGCCAGGTGTGAATTGACGTCAATTTTGAAGTTTAAAATGAGTTAGAGGAGGGAACACAATTGTTGCTATGAGAATTTCCCCTTGATATAATAAGAAATGCTAAGCAAAATCATTTTTTGTATGGGACACCCTATCATAGCTTATAGGATTTCTAGGGTGGATATAACAAGGCATGTAAGTGAAACATGGTGTTGATTGTAGTAAAACTTCCCTAATCTATCATTCTTTTCAATTTCCCCTCCATGGTTGATTACTTTTGATAGGTTACGTGTATGGATGATGGAATGGGGCTTGTGTCTACACTTTCTCTTCATCAAATGATTCTTTTGAATAGAAGTAAAGTAGGACTCCACATGAATAGAGAAATTTCACAAATTGAAAGGAACTGTAGCAATTTACATTGGAAAATGACCAAGAACTATATTGCATTGAAACATAATGGAGATGTCATGAATGAGAAGGTATATTTTCATTGATAATCAATTTTGAAACACCAGAGGCAACCCATCATTCGAAACCCACAATAAAATGGAGGTTAAAGAAAGGTTTTTAACTGCAAATGTATTGTGTGGAGATCTATTTATGTGTTTATATGCACAATCTCGCCATATATGAGATATCTTAAAAGGCATAGAATTTTAAAGTCACTAACTCCTATGGTGGGGACCTTTGATGGAGTTCAAATTCGAAAAAGTGGTCAAATTTTGAATGATGTTAGTGATGGTATGACATGCTAATGTGGACCAATAGATGAATCTGACAGCGACATGTGGTAGACACTTTGAGTGTGGCACATAAAACAAGATGATGATGTGGTGAATAGTGACACATGGTGCAAGGTCATTATGTCACTAGTGATGTGGCATTTCTGAGATGGCATTGTGACATAGCAATGAGTCACTATGTGGTCGAGGCCAATGAAGTGGATATGATGATGTGGTGTGATTCCCAAGGTAGTACCATGGACAAAGGTAACACATGTCATGATATCACCATGTCACAATGATGTGGCAAGGTGTTGGGATGTCATGTGACATTGCGACCCAATCACCACATGACACATGGCAGGGGGCCCATTTAGATGTTGTAGTTCACAAACTAATGGGGTGCTATCATGTGGCACCCAAGTGGTGGAAGCACTAATAGAACAACTTAAAGGATAGGAGATAGATGAATCATGGTGTGACACAAGTCATAAGAATGTCAAACTCAGTTTGACCCAGAGGAAATTCTGGAGGGAAAAAATTGAAATCCAAAAAATAATTATTTTTTATTTTTTATTTTTTTTCAAAATGTACAGCTAGTTTTAAATTAAAATAGTATATAATGTATAGTTTTGGCTTTAGATTAAAATTAAATATTTTCTAAAATGTAGTCTCAGAGCCATGCCAAGGACGTAAAATTCATTTTGAGATTTGGGGCATCTCTGATGCTCCAATATAGCACTATTATATATTGCCAGAACTAGGAGAGAACAAAATTCCCATTTTTGGAGTTTGTTTTCACACAAGAACCGACTGGTTCAAGTTATGCAATGTTTTGTCTTAGATATCCATTTTTCAATCTCATTCAAGTATTGAAGTTCAGATTTGATTTGTAGCAAAATGATGGACTACATGAACATCAAAGGTAGTAAGAATGGAGTTAGGGGTATTTTTTCTCACCTCCAAGCTAGTTTGATGAAGGTATTATCATAATTTTAGATATTTTGGCAGAATAAGTTTTCATCATTAAGGAAGAGATATTTATAAGTTTTTCACAAACAATGATGAGAATCATATCATATTTTGGTTATAGAAAGATAAGAGATGCTTTGCAATAGTAGGGAATAAAGATTCAAGTGGACATATGCCATCTCCAAATAAGATCCGGCATTACATTCCTTTCCTATATCTCTCTCTTTCTTATCCATTGTAAGGGTTCTAGTTTTTTATATGTTTTCATTATTGAGATACCATTTTGATTCCAGTTGGTCTGGGAGACCAAATTGTTTGATCCAAAGTTGTGATTCCATCACATTCTCTTTAGTATATTTATCTTATATGAATAGTAGTAGTTAGACTAATGTAGATAGTTTTGATCTATTTAGTGGTTTTATGAGTTTTTTACATGCATCTTGAATTTATCATTTCAAAGAAATGAATACAAATGTGCAAGAATCTTCTTGGTTTCATTCTAATTCTAATCTCCTAACTCCATAATCTATAATGTTTTGAGGTTTAGGAACAAATAAGATAGACCCTTTTGCATCACCTTGAGGTTATATAGCAAATATGTTTTACTGTTGGAATAAAGAGCCAAGTAAATGGTTAATGTATTTGATAGGGTTGTTGGTTATTTGAGAAGAATACTTCATGAGAATGAGGTATTTATGAACACTGATGTCTAATTCACAAAGTGATAAGATACACCTGATATCTTAATTTATGAAATATGTCACTAGTAGCATAGATGTATGTGTGTGATTCATGATTTTCCCAATTGATAAGGCACTGATCAGCTATAGGATCAACTTGTTCTTATTGTTGCATATTTGGGGATTTTTTGAAATCAACATTATAATCATCCATTTCCATTTTTGTTTAAGAGTTGAAAGGATGCCCTCACTTATCTTATCTATTTCTTAGGTCATGTCATTAGCTATTTCATGTCTATGATCTTTTAATAAGTATAGTTGATATAAGGGTTTAATCTACTTTATTCATATTCAGTCTATGCTTTGAATACTAGTACAATATGAAGAATCTAATACATCCACCCAACAAGGTTTAGTAGAGCCTGAAGTACAAGAAGGGTTTAGCCTTATAGTTGGCCCAGTGTCTAAAAGGATATGTTGTAGATGGGAAGTAGCTTCCCCTAGATGTATTTTGTTCTCATCGAGGTAATTTGAAACTATAATGTTTCAAAACACCAACATGTTCTATATGGATTTTAACAACCATTAATGGAGCAAAATCATTCTAAGTCGTATTCATGAAGGAATGTTTTGGGTTGGAGATGTTGGGACTCAAAATTGAAACCCTTATTTTGAGTACCATTTTAAAAATCAAGTCCTATAAGCACTTTTTTGTGCATGTGTACCTGGCTATCCTTTTGAGGCCTAACAGGTGTTTAATGCTTCTAACACCTTGTATTCAACATATCCAGTCATCCCATGAAGAAATTTTTTCATTTTGAGTCATTCTGTGAAGTTTTGTTTTGAGCAATGTCTAAATCTACATTTTTGCCTATGCAAAATATCATAAAGAGGCCTAGTTTGCATCTGAATATCTTGCACCTAGTAATGTACTATGACTTGACCCTTTGAGAGTATTTAACATCCATATTAGAGAATCTATGTTTCATATTTAAATTCATTTTGATATGTTTTGACTAGGTTTTGAATCCCTCAAATTTGGTTGTTTAATGTTGTCATGTTGATGTAAATTGTTCAAAGTTCTAGATAGCCTTGTTTGACTTGTTATAATTTTGACCCAGTTGACCCAAATGAGAAAATTCATTTTCCCTTGCATTATAGAGGTTAGGGAATTGTTATGTTTCAATTTTAAGGTTATGGAAAATTCATTTGATATGTTTTTGAATGTGATACCAGATGCAATTTGTAAAGTTTTACTAGTTTCACAAAGTGTGGATTTGTTGGTACCCCTGTTTGGGATGCCATAAATTTCATTCCATGATAGGTGAGATCAAATGGACTATACCATTGCATTCTATTCATAAAATTCTTTAAGTCTACTAGTTTTCAAGTCTTGGCAAATCTGTCTACACACTTTCCTAGGTCCATTCTATTTGCAAAAAATGCTTTTCTACTATTCTTCCTAAGTTTGCAAATTCATGTTGCCCACTTTAACTGCTTGCCAAATGCATCCTATTATTCATCATGGGTCATAATTGTTGATTTATATTGTCCTCATAAAATTAAAAAAATTCCCCAATCATCATGCCCCCGTGTGTTAGTTTGACCTATTTTAAAAGCCAAATCTGAATGCATTTTATAGTTTTCTGACATGTTTTCTTGTAGGTAGTTCTAAGAAGAAAACTTTGATCAGCAATATCTTTGAACTGATAATTCTTCATGAGATGAGGTTCAAAAAGGTGAAAGAATGTGGAACAAAGAAGTAGTATGTCAGATCTTAAGGCTTAGTCAAGTGTTTTGATAAATTTTTAAGTCCACTCAAAGGACCCCTTGGTACGATGTTAACAATTTGCAAATAAATGGTAAAATGAGTTCAATTGATTTTTTTAGTGATTTAGTAAGGGTTAAATTCAAGTATAATCAATGTTTGGTGCTTGTTAAATCAATTTTAAAATTTAGTCATTTGAAAATGTTTTTTTTTAGCTAGACCCACTTTGGGGGCTAGACTAATCTCATCACTATGTTGAAATATGGAACAGATTGAATGTGTATTTAAGAAGCCAACGTGGTTACAATTTTTTATATATTCCAATGTGTGCAATCTCTTCGTTTAGGGTTGGAATATTGTAAATTTCTCATCTAGCTAATTCAAAAGACCAATTCACTGATTAGAGGGACTCGATGTTAAGAAGTAAAGTTTAAAAATGGAGAAATCTAAGCAAAGTGGTCAAACAATTTCTTAATGGAGGAGATACAAAGTTTCTTTTGTAAGGTGAATAAATTTTTTTTAAAAATATTGGTATTGTGCTACACCCTGCAATGGATACCAATGGATCCCAACATGGAATGAGATGAGGCTACTACTGACCCACCTTCTCTAGGCTTGCAAATGTTACTAGAATCTCTAATATCTGACTTAGCAGGACGCCGCTGGTGAAGAAATTTAATCACTATATTATAACATATACCATTGTCATCCCATTATAATATTATGTTTATGCAAGGGCACTAATCCCTCGAAATAGATCAAAGTTGAGAGAAGCATAGTTTGTTGGAGACCCAATTTATTCAAGGCCTATTTAATTTACCAGAGGTTGCATTTGAATAAAAAATAATAGGGTGGCCTTTAGAATAGTTTTTTTTTTCCTCATCATTTTCCTATTATTTATTTGGGCAACAAAAAGTTTCCTTGAATCAATCTAGAAAGGGGGGGCAACCTATTGACATTGTAAGGGCCTATCTACCTCCTAGCTAGATCCAAATAGGTGGTATGTAGGTGGTAGCTTTCTTAATCCATAGAATAGCCCCTTACCTTTGTAAGTTATGAATCATGGAGGTCATTAGAGCAAGGGCACCAAGGTGGGTCTCCATGGTGCAAAAGAAGTAGTCAAAAATAAAAATTTGTTCACATAAAAGGAAGAATAACATCAAAGTGGAACATTGAAGGATGTTGAGTAAAGCTAAGACACTTTCATGCAGAAATTTGCTAAGGAATTTTGCAGCTAGTCATATGGAACACTGGCACATGGAGAAGGATCTAGAAAAATTAGTTCATGGGATATCCTATGCCCCCACTGACCACATGGACTAGGAGAGAACCATAATGGAATAATTACTTGCTTGCATTAAGATATACCATGTCAATGAGAGTGTCGAAGGTGGGATAGTCTATCAAATCCTACTATGGATGGTGTTTTGTAAGAGGACAAAATCAATCATTCATAGATTAGTAGAGGTAGCTATCATGTTTGCCATCAAAAATTTTCTATTTTTCTAGTCTATAAAGAAACTTGAAGGGGAATGCAATGAGGAAGAAAGAATAGTTAAAAGGCTTAATCTCATGTTGACACTATGGTGAAATATTTTGATTTTTGTATACTTTTCCACACACATCCATAGTTTCTTAAAAGGCACATGATTTTGGAAGCCTGACCCCATGTGAGGGAACCCATTGTGGATGTCAACCAACTACCTATGATAAAATAATGATGTTACATGATTTTGAACAACATGCACAAATAAAGATCAATGATGTGGCATCCTGACCAATCATAGAATGACAAGTGGCAATGTGTGGAACTAGATGGACAAACTAGGAGATGACACATGTCATGGATTCTTTAGGTTGGCTTATATTGTGACGTACCAACACGGTGCAGTGTGCCATGTGTGAGAAGGGTGCATTCCCACATACACAGTCAACATTTTTTGACTATTGCATGTAGGGAAGTGCCTAGCTACCATGTAGTAGTGAGCCCTAGTCAATTATAAAATGGCAGGTATAGTTAGAGGGTGACATGGCAATGATAGGGTAGTCAAGAGGCCCAATGAGATGTTTGCACATGGTGGTGACTAGTGCACCAGTTAGAGGGTGCTACATGGCACCCAGGTGGAGGGTGACATTGTAGACACTGATTAATGGCATGCTACCATGTGGTATAGGTGGTCAAACCTAGGTTTGACTCAGATGCATGGGTAAGGAAAAGATCAAAAATAATTAATTTTTTTTTATAAATGTTTTCCTTAAAATTCACATGACAAATTTTAAAACTTAGAGGGGATATAAGCTAAAATTTCAACTTTAGAACATTTTAATTTTTTGCATAAGGTTTAAAAAGAACGTGCAAACCAAAGAGCCTTGAACGGAGTCTATTTTTCATTTTGATCCCTTGGGTGTTTTTGGTAAGAATGTATGGCACTATTATATATTGTCAAAATTGGGAGAGAATGAAGTTTATTCTAGAGTTTT
This sequence comes from Cupressus sempervirens, assembly GCA_028749045.1. Lineage (NCBI taxonomy): Eukaryota > Viridiplantae > Streptophyta > Pinopsida > Cupressales > Cupressaceae > Cupressus > Cupressus sempervirens. The sequence goes on along the minus strand of CM053792.1, from coordinate 320,861,818 downwards.
TTTTCACACTGGAAGCCATCTACTCATGTTATACAAGGTTTTGTCCTAGATATTAAGTTTGCAACCACATTTAGGTATTGAAGTTCAAATTTGATTTCTAGCAATGCGATGAACTAAATATATGTCAGAGGTAGTAAAAATAAAGTTATGGGAAAATTTTGTCACATCCAAGTCAATTAAACGAAGGTTTTTATAAGCACTTCAGATATTTTGGCAATGCAATAGTTTTCATCATTCATAAGAGATATTTCCAAGTTTTTTATAGAATAATGATGAATATCATATCAGCTTTCATAGGTAGAAAGATGAGAGATTTTTTACAACAGAAAGGAATGAAGATTCAAGTCGACACATGTCACTTCCAGCTTAGATCTAGGACTTCATTCATCTCCTATATCACTCTCTTTTTGATTCATTGTAGAGGTTCGAATCTTGAGTTTTCTCAAATTTTTGGGACCAAGGTTCCAATTTTAATATGTTTTCATCACTATGATATCACATTCTTTAGCATATTTCTCTTGTATGAATAGTGGATTTATGAATCATTTTACATGCATTTGAATGTATAGTTTCGAAGAAATGAATACAAATGAGCAGGAGCCTCTTAGTTTCATTCTAATTATCATCTCCTATATCTATAATCAGCAATATTTTGTCGTTTAGGGAAAAATAAATTAGATCCATTTGCATCCCTATAACGTTGTATATTTGATATGTTTTTATGTTGGAACAAAAGGCCAAGTAAATTCTTGATTTATTTGATAGGGTTACTGGTTATTTGAGAAGGATACTTCATGAGAATGAGTTAGTTATGAACAATGATGTTTTATTGACAAAGTGATAAGATAGATCTGATATCTTGATTTATGGAATATGTCATTGTTATTATAGATGTATGTGTGTTATTTTTAGAACTACCCAATAGAGAAGGCACTGATCAACTATAGGATCAACTTGTTCTTACTATTGCATATTTGGAAATTTGTTGAAATAAACATCATTAATTAAATATCTTTCCCTTTAATGTTGAAGGAACTGAAAACGATGCCCTCACTTAGCTTATCAATTTCTTAGAACATGTTATTAGATATTTCATGTCTGAGATCTTTTCATAAGTCTTAGAAGATTAAGGGTTTTATCTTCTTTTTTAGATTCAAGTGAATGTTTTAGTAGTGGTACCATATAAGTGAATTTGAGGTCAACCCCCTTAGGTTTTGTAGACCCTAAAGTAGAAGAAGGGTCTAGCCTTATAGTTGGCCTAGTATCTAAAAGGATATGTTAAGGATGGGAATTAGCTTCCCCTAGATGTATTTTGTTCTCATTAAGGTAATTTGAAACTAGGATGTTCCAAAACATGAATAGGAGATATGCCTGTCATGATTGACAATGACATAATTCATAGGTTAACTAGTTTATGTAATGAAGGAATACATAAAGTCAATGAGAAGAATGTGAGGAAGATGGTGGAAACCAATATAAATTCCAAATCATATGGTAGGAATATGAGGATTGATCTCATTAAGAAAATAGATGTGAGAGTGATCAGCAATATCATTGGTTATAACTGAATCATTGTTAAAATTTGAATCAAGTTTCTTACATGCCACATACCTAATGAAAGTTGGCAAAGAAAAGATTAATATGTGTGACATTTTGAGGCATCAACTTTTTGATAACATAAAGAACCTAAATAAGACAAGAATTGTGGTGTTCAAGTTTGAGTCACTGATACACCTATTCTTTCAAGTTATTAGGAAATTCCCTAGTATGCCTAATAGGGAATGTGATAATAATAATCAATGCACCATGAACTTGGTGACATATCACAACATGAGACTATCACAGGAGAGGATTTTTGAAGACATAAGCAAGATGATGAAAACTTTTAAAGTGCAATAAAGAAGAGATTTCAGATACCACCTTCACATGTGGAAAATAATAAAGAAGACATGTGTTTCATGGTTGAAATAGACATAACCTATATGGAGGCAATTATGTCGAGGATTAAGATTATAGACCCTATGGGATATAATTTAAGTGAAGAGATGATTGAAGGGTATGCAAAAATTACACTCGAATTAGAGAAGGTCATTAACCATCCTAGATGGGGCATCTTTGAAGAAAATATATGAAAGAAGTTCATAGTGAACTTTATAGAAAAAGTATGAATAAAAGGGTTGTTAAGAAGATAGAAGCTCTCTTGAATGAATCTGGTATGAGTAGAGAAGAATTCAATGAGGTAAAGGGTATATCCTTTGAGATGAAGGTGAGTGGGCAAACATAAGTATTTGCAGAAACACCTATTGCCATAGTATGACTCTTAGAAGGAGTGACAATAGCAAGATCTATTTCGTAGATAGCAACTATCCCTTATGTCTTAGTAGCACAAGTGCAACCCACTACTACACATTGATTGAAGAAGACTAATGAAGAGGAGGTAAATATGGTAGAAGTTCAATCATCTATTCATCCAAACAAAAGGAAATCAGAGTGACTCACTAAGGTGAAACAAGAGGTGGAGTTACCCAGTATGAAAAGGACCAAGAAATTTTCAAGAGGCCATGGAAAGAGAAGAAATACATTACAAATTGTTGAATCAGATGAGTCTGGTGAATTTTAAGATGAAGAAGAAAGAGAGAATAGATCTATAGAACAAGTAGTTGGAGAAGCAAGGACCACCACTGGGAAGAAGCCTTCAAAGCCAAAAGTAGAGAATTTAAATATACAAATCATTAATGGTGATAGTTTTTTTCAATTGAATAAGTTTTATAGTATGTATAACAATATCGATAGAATATAGTTAGAGAATGTAGTAGTACAAAATGTGATTTTGAAGAGTAAAATATTTGAAGATGTAAAAAGACATATACCATAAGATGTATATAATAGGTTGATAAATACGAGAAGAAGACTTATAAATGAGGATAAGATAAGAGAAAACATGATCATAACTTTGTGAATTCAACATAGATGATGACTTTTAGTCAGTGTAATGAAAGGTATTGAGCCTTTACTAAGAAATAAAAGAAGAGTTATTATTTTGATGGGAGGTAATTATGAAGATGTTAATAAGGATACAAAAGAAGTTATTATCAAATACATGACTTTTGTACCCAAAGTCAAAGAACTAAGTGGGAAGTTAGGGGGAGCAATAGCTATGTCTGTTGAGTAGAGTTCACTAGAAAAAATAGAAATGGAAGCCAAGGACAATCAAATGATAGATCTATCTTTGCAAATCTCTATTGGGACTAACACCATGCAAGTTGGTGCCACAAAGGTGATAGTAAACATCAAAGAAGATCCTTGAATGTTGGAAATATCATTGATTACTCTAGATCAGATGAGGAAGATGAGAAGAGAAATATTGAAGCAAAAGAGAAAATGACAAAAGAAGATGAGAAGAAAGAAGAGAGAAAGAAAAAGGAAAGAGCCAATACAACATTTGGGGTCAAATTATGATGACGATTTGTGATGTTGGTGTAATTTGTGATCATTTTCATGTTTTTTTTATAATTATCCTTGACATTGTTGCAATATTGATTCTGACATCATGATTATGATGCCCTCATGAGCATAAAACAAAAAAACAAACAGAACGATTATTTACAATTTGCTTTGATTTTGGAGAGAGTTGCAGGTGAAAGAGGTGGAGAGTTATGAACATTGTTTTGGCCCTTGTGATCAATGCATTTGGTTGTTGTGCCCTCATGATCTCTAAATTTTGTTGACATGCCCTTACTCTATGATTTCATTATCATGTCATACCCTAGCTCTATGATTTCATTATTATCACATGCCCTTGCTCTACAATTTCATTGTTGTGCTATGCCCTTGTGATCTATGTGTTAGGATTAACCTTGGATAGAAATAATAGTTACGTGTAAATATAACCAATATAAGAAAATAGTAGATCACATAAAAGAGAACACAAGACACCAAGATTTAATGTGGTTCACTTAATTCTTCAGCTACGTTTGCCAACAACAAGTCCAATATTATTATTATTGAGTGATTACAACCTAATTACAATTTGTAATGCCATACAACTCAATACTGCTACAAGAATCTACAATATCACCATTCATCATGAAATCCCTAACCATAAGCCTTTTATACAAGCTTTTTCTACTTACAAAATTAGGGCTAGAATAATAGAGATGTAGTAGCTGATGACTTTTACAATACAAGGCCATTTTTGGCTTTAGGGGTGCTACCCCCGAAGGCCCCCATAGGAGCATTTCCCCTCAACCCCACCATGTATTGTGACAAGGAGCATACCTAGGTGTTGCCCTAGGACTATATAGTGGTGTTGCCCCCAAAATCCTATAGAAATAATATGGAGGGAAATTTCATCAAATAAACCTCTGAGTCTTATTGGGCTTCACATCGCAATGCTACATAGCCTAGCTCTATGGTTTTCTTCAAGGGTGAGAAGGGGTACATGTGTAAATTATTTTTTATTTTCCTTGTAAACATGTTTGTCTTTATATTTCCTTCTAAACATGTATCTCTTTATATATTTAGAGAGATATTTTTCAAGGTGCTTATTACGTATATGATCTAGTTGCATATATATCCTAGAATCCAAATAATAAAATAATAAAATTAACTCAACTCATCCTAAGTAACTTACCACAAGATCATGCAAAAAAATGATGTAGACCAGGAAAAATGGGTCAAGTTCACAAGAAATTTTACAAAAATAAAATCATAGTAGATATTTTTAGAAAGAAACAAGCCATAACCAGTAAAATAGGTCTAGTTTCTGATTAGCTATATTGATATATATGTATATTTAACTAGGTTATGGCTTCTACAAGGGAATGAGCCTTGTGAGTATGCATATGTGTTTGGTGCATTCCCTTCTTGTTATATATCTTTGTACCTTGTTATGATGCTCTTTCTTTGCAATTTGGTTTCCATGACCTTGTGGTCTCTACATTTTTTTGGCATGCCCTTGCTCTGCAATTTTGGTGGCATGCCCTTTCTTTGCAATTTTGTTGCCATGACATGCCCTTGCTCTATGATTTTGGTGCCATGTTGTACCCTTGCTCTATGATTTTTTTTCCATGCCCTAGCTCTACAATTTTCTTCAAAGGTATGTAAATGTTGGTTTCTATTCCTTATAAATGGCTATCTCTTTATATATCCTTTTGAACATGTATATTTAGAGATGTTTTTAAAAGTTCTTATTATAGCTTAGCTACATAATAGAAAAAATGATACAACTGCATACATATTCCACAATCCAAATAATAATAATAATAAAACTCACTCAACCTAAAGTAACTTACCTCAAGATCCTTCAAAAAAAAATCCAAACATGGAAAAATGGGTAGAGTTCTTAAGAAATTTTACAAAAATATAGATCATAGTAGATATTTTAATAAACAAACTAGGCATAACAAGTTAAATGGATCTAGTTGCTAATTAGTTGGGTTGATTAAAAATTCATTTAGAACTATCATTAGATTAGGTACGATAAGATGAAAAATTAGTTGTTCTCAGCTAGTAGGATAAAATACAATTTTCCAAGGTGATAAAATTGCATATGCAAGGAATTGATGAATAATATCAGTTAAGAGTTGAGTGCAAGGAGTAGAAGAAGGAAGCTCTCTACTTCCATGTAAATTCCATAATCATGAGGCTCGTTCCCTTTTAGAAGCCTCTACCATAATGATATTACCTCTAAACCATGCAAAGGATGTTGAAGTGGTTCCCAACCTTGAAACACTCTTATAAGCATTTGATACTTGGGATCATTGTAGGGAGACTATGCCAATACTTAAAACACTCTTATAAGAATTTGATATTTGGATTATAAATTTTCAAATACACTTGCATGTGATTCCAATGTAATAGTACCTACCACAACACTTTCCTAGATTCTATCCAGTGGCTCCCATAATATCTTCTATTTTTTCTAGCTGTTACTTTTTCCATCCAGTCTCTTTCTAAAGTCACTCCTTCTCATTCTCTTTCCAAAGACAATCCTTCTCCTTTGATGTCATGCCTTAAATTTTGATTATCAAAATTTCGAATATCTTCCTCTACCTTATCTAAAATCAACTTCACAGTGTGTTGTAACTCTAGCATAGGTGTTTGATCATTGATAGCTTTCATTTTAGCATTCAAGATTGGTTATCACCCTCACTTATAGACCTCTCATGTCAAGCACTTTTTTTACTATTTCAACACCATGTTCTTTCTTTTGAGCTAATAGTTCTTCAGATGCATTTTCTTAGAAAATATTAATTTTGTTAAACAACTGTAAACTCTTAGGAAGTGCATTTTTATTTTCATGTATGTATGTATATATGTATGTATGTATATTTATGTATGTATATTTATGTATGTATATATGTATGTATGTATGTATGTATGCATGCATGGATGCATGTATGTATGTATACAAACATATATTGTGGATTATGTATTATAAACAAAAAAGAAAAGAAAACACAACATTAATTATTCCCCCTTTTTTTTGATTTATTATGGAGATTTCGGTGCAAGAAAGGGTGGAGAGATCCAAATAAGGGCATAGAACTCTGAACATTGGTGGAGAAAAATGGAGATCTAGGAATTTTTTTTTGTACCCATGTGATGCTTGTGCCCTTGATCTACAATTTTTTTCAAGGGGAGAATAGGTACCTATGTCAATATTCTCCTCTTTTCTTTCTAATCATGTATCTCTTGTTCATATATAATAGCTTTGGTTAGATTGAAGGATAACTAAGTATGATGATTGTATGCATATGTGCATGTATGTATGTAAATTAGTTCACTATGTGAACTACTTTTCATACATACATACACACTTGCATTTTACTTGTGTTAAATTAAATTGACCATTCATGTCTTGAATTCACACAAGTAATTATCCTTGCATTCAATTGAATTTATTTATACCAAACTAAGTATGCAGAAATCTATACTTACAAATTATATTATCTCTTGGTGATTGAGTAAAGATCTTGCCCATAATATCATCTAGGTAATTATCAGATACATTTACATTAAGTCATAATTGAGTCAAGTAGATGATCCATTTATGTTACTTCATTCTTGTTTTATTGAACATTTTGTTTAACATAACTAGTAATACTAGAATTATATAGCTATAGGTAATACTCTTATTTATTTTATGTAATCATATAAATTTAAGACTATTTAAAAATAAATAAAAATTATCCTCTATATTTGTTATCACTAAAACATAAATATAGATCTTAGATAATAGTTATCATTTTTAATTTCAAGATCTTCATATTTAATGTGAAGAGTTTCCACTACTGGATAGTGGAATAGCCACAATGTGGAGCCACATAGCTCATGGTTTTTTCTACCAAATTATATTTTTGTCCTTTGATAATATTATAGGTCAAGGGTCTTCTGATTTTACATATATTTAATAATTTGTCACATGTCATTTGAGGTAATTTTCTATTATTAGATAGAGACATCTATCATAAGGATGGACATGCCAATTTTTATCATCCTACTTTCAAACATGATTCCCTTATCTAACTAACGAAACTACTTGCAACTAACACCCTAATTTTTTGCAACTTTCTTGATCGGTCATTCACAAAAATGAGTCATCTCATATCTATAAACAACATCTAATCTTTTGTAAGTATCTCTCCTCTAAAGACCCAATAAATGGAACCATTATCATCATGAGTAGATTTACTCTTTTTGGATGAATTCAATCAAAACTATTCATAGCAGACTAAGTATGCAAAAATATGTACTTACAAAGTATATTATCTCGTGGTGATTGAGTAAAGATCAAATACAATTTTCCAAGGTGATAAAATTATATATGGAGATGTATGTATGAAAGTATTTATGTATGCATACATGTATCTCTACATCTCATTGTCATGCTTTTGTGATCTCTATATATGTATGTCTCTATGCATGCATGTGTGTGTGTGTGTGTGTGTGTGTGTGTGTGTGTGTGTGTGTGTGTGTGTGTGTAGATACATATGCACGTACATATACATAAAGAAGAAAACTTCTCTAAATACTCGCTTCAGTAAATATAAAGAGATACATGTTTAGAAGGAAAAGAAAAGAACATTTACATCTAGGTACCTCTTCTCCCCTTGAAGAAAATCATAGAGAAAGCACTACTACGTTTGGGCCTGAACACCACAAATTACACCACCGTCAAAAATTATCATTGCAATTTGACTCCAAATGTTGTAGTGTTGCAAAGAGCACAAAGATTACAAGGGCACAACATGACAAAAAAATCATAGAGCAAGGGCACAAATATCAAAAGGGCATGATAATGAAATGCAAAGATCACAGGGGCACAAAAACAGAATCCTAGATCTCCATTGATCTCCACCTAGGGTACAACAACAAAATGCAAAAATAATAAGGGCATAGAAAAAAATGTAGCAATCACAAGGGCATGAAAATGAAATATCTACCAATGTTTGGAGCTCTTCACCCTCATTTTGAGCTCTCCACCTTATTTTGCATGCAGCTCTCCAAAATCAAAACAAATGGGGAATGATTTATGTCATGCTTTCTTGTTTATGTTTATATCTAAAATCAACTTCACATTATGTTTTAACTCTACCATAGGTGTTTGATCCTTGATAGCTTTCATTTTAGCATTTCAACATTCAAGTTTTCAAGTTTTCTCTTCATTATATAGTTCTTTCCACCCTAAAAACCACTTTTTTACTTCATTAAAATTAGGACTTGAACAAAGAAAATGATAAAACAAAGCCCATGATCCAGAATCCAAATGATAAAACAATACAACTCAATCAACTTGTGCTATCTGACTTAGCTCAAGATCCTAGACAAAATAATGTAGACTAGGAAAAATGGGCAAGAAATTATAGAAAAACATATCATAGGATATATTTTTAGAAAGAAACAAGCTATAACCTAGTTAAATTGGTGTAGTTATTGATTAGTTGGGTTAATTAAAAATTCTTGTAGAACTATCATCAAATTAGGTACAATAAAATGAACAATTAGTTGTTCCCAGCTAGTAGGATCAAATACAATTTTCTAAGGTGCTAAAACTGCATTTGTAAATGTATATATGTACCTATGTATCTATGTATATATGTATGTATGTGTATATATATGTATGTATGAATATGTATGTATGTATGTATATATAGAGAGAAAGATCTTGTGTATAATGGAGATTAGTAGATATCTAGGATTTCATTGTCATGCCCTTGTTATTGTTGCATTTCTTTGTTGTACCCTTGTAATCTCTACATCTCATTTTCATGCCCTTGTGATCTATGTTTGAGTGTGTGTGTGTGTGTGTGTGTGTGTGTGTGTACATTATTTATATGTATATATGGGTATATATGTATGTATGTTTGTATGTACATAAATAGAGAAATCTTGGCACAATAGAAAAACTAAAAAACTCACTCAATAGGAAGCATGAAGCATGGCAATGGGTATTGTCACAAGATTTTAAAAAAATATATATAAGGAGTGAGTTAGGAAATATATATGTTAACCTTCCATTAACTATAAACTACAACACAATAGTTGCACCATGGTATTACAATATTTTAATTATAGAAAACTACCTGATTCACTTGATTGGATGTATGATGGTCAAAAGTTGTATTAGGTGAGTAAATCTCACCAATGGTTATAGGAATATAGCTACATCAAACCAATTAGAAACTAGAACTACATATTTTTTAGAGTGAATAGATCATGATCCTGTGGATAGAGGTATGTAGGCAACATGGTAGGTGGAGTATGCCTCTAGTTTCAAGATGCCTTGGACATATAGGTAGACTTGGACATAGTTAAGTAGCACTTAACCATGTATGTATGTAACTACTGTCTACTTAACAATGTAATCCACATGTGGGGTGGGGGGAGGGCAATTGAGCTTGCACCTTTAGTAATACATCATTTCCATTATTTATAGTTTCTGAATCAAAAGTATATAACTTTATCACTTGTAACTATAATTTTCAAATAGTACAAAGTACATTAGTTTCTTATAATTCTATGGTTCTCTTTGTAAGTTTATAAAATTGAAGTTTACATTTTTGGGCTTAGCCAATTTTCCCATATGTTCCCATCAATGACAAAGGGGGATATTTTTGCAAATATGGCTTGGTAGGATGAGTCGGGTTTGTAATTTATGGAAACATATATCTAAGAATAAGATGGCATAATATACAGTTGGAGATAATACACTCAGAGACAAAAAATTATCCAAGTGTTAGATAGTTTCATTGTTAGTACATAGATATTTTTTGGTATTACAAAGGCTATAGAGATATTTTTCATGTGTGAAATTAAGGATAGGTAGCGCATAGAGTGTCATGATGATGTACCTAAATGTAGGGATCAATATGGGCAATACAAACGAAGTTACAAGTAAAATACTAGTAAATGAAGTATACACAATATAACATAGCACAATGAAAACAAAGGAATAAAGTGTTAAATAATTATCTTGGTAACAAAATAATTACTTAATTATGCAGTGATGAAATCCTAGATGTTTACCCTAAGTTAGCATAACATGTGATATTTAAAGATTTTCCACCTGTGAAGTGTGTGGATGTGTTGTAATGTGAATGTGAAGTATAGTATGCATATGAAAAATTTGGATGTGATATGTGAACTTGTATAAGAGATCTATGATGACAATTCTAATGTAATATCATAGCTATGCAAAGTATAGTGGTCAATAATAAAGAGGGTTTCTAATCCATCTCTTTTTGTATAAAGGAGCTATACTATATAATTTCATGTTAGGGAGGTGGTGTCTTCTTGCATATAGTTGTATTTGTATTACCAACTCCTAATAGGGTTAAAGAAACTCCAAATGGGGTTGAAAATACTCCTAACAAGGTTGAGGACTTTAATAGGGCCTAGTCCACTAACAAGGACCCAGACACTATATATAATTTTTAGACTCCTAATAGGATCAATTTCCTTAACAAGATTTTTTTAGTGGATCATTTTGGGGATGCCATCCCCATCAGGGTCTTCCCTTGGCCAAAGTTTTCCTATTTAACAAAATATTGTGTTTTGAGTTCTCTTTTTGTATGGTTTTATTTACTATTCAATTTTATTGGTTTATGTGTATGTGCAGGATCATGGTGTGCCAAAAAGAGGCGATTTGAAAAATTCATAGTTTTAAAATATCTCAAACCATTTCAAAATCTATTCCATCATTTTAACCGCCCACCTTGATACTAAATGAAAAAAATTAATACAATATAATATCTAATATATCTTTTGATACCAAACCTATAGGTCAACTTTAAAAACATCCTTAAAATGTGCTTTTGGTCTATTTTTATGTGACTTTTACTTCAAACATGTAGTTGACATCTTTTTTTTCACCAAAATTTGATGAAATGAAAAGGGTTTCTTAAGAATGTTCTTATCTTTCCATAAATGTAAGGTTTTTCAAATTATGAGTTTAGTATATAATTATTACTTGTTTTCTAATGGACTTATGTACATAGTATTGACTGACACACTACTTGAAAAATAACTATAACTTTCAAATGGTACAAAAAAATTAAAATCCAAAAGATGGATCACATTCTATGTTTCTTCTATTATAAGGGAAAAAAATGGAAAGTTGAATTTTGCAGAGTTTTAAATTAGTTAGAGTGGTCACACATATGTCTACTTTTTTCTATTCTAATTTTTTTGTAATATTGCATTAAAATTCAAAATTTTGACCAATCAATTTTTTTATGTTTGAGATAAGTCCTAGTAGTTTAGAAACTAGATTCAATTTTTGAGAGATTCTTTTCTCTCAACTTTTTGATATATAGTTAATAACAAGTAGAAAATTGCATGTCAAGTTGACATAACCCTAATTTTTTGACTTTTTACTCCCACTTAAGAGCATAGTTTGGTTGACCATGATCCTTCGCATACCCTTACTTTCTTATGTATGTTACAAAGTAATTTAGTAATATTTAGAGGTGGCAAAAAATTTATAGAATACTAATTCAACCCCATGCCCCCAATACTATTTATTTCTAACAGATAATAGTAGTAGATCAAGATCTGAAGAAGACATAAAGATTGAAGAAGTAATTGCCTTGCTTGTAAGGAGAGAACTAGATGGTAAGAAATTGTTAAATGTTGGACCTATATTTAATCTAGTCATCATTCTTCTAAATGTCCTAAAAGAGTGAAGAAGTATAAGAAGAATTTCACTTCTAGAAGGCCTAAAGAATGTATTTATGCAAATGATGAAAATAAGCAAGATGAAATAATTTAGAGTGAAAGTGATGATGATGATAAATTAGATGAAATAATTTAGAGTGAAATTAATGAGGAGTTAGGGTTTTCTGCCATAAAATAAGACAATCCCTAGAACAAAGTTAGAGGGAGAAAAGCCCTAGTGTCATAAGTTAAGAAGAAAGTTGATTAGATCATTGGAAATGGTTGTTCACATCATATAACTAGTGATATGAATAAATTTTTTGAGTTGAATAGTTGTGATGGACGAATTTTTAGAGTTGGTAACAATGTGGCTTGTCATATTAAATGAATAGGCTCTATTTCTCTTAGATGATGTTTATTTTGTTGATAGACTAATACATAATCTCTAAGTGTTGGATAGTTATTTGAAAAGGGATATCAATTACAATTCACTGGGAAGATATGTATCATCAAGGATGAGAATGTTAAGATGATTGGTACTAGCACAAGATCTAGAAGTAATGTTTTCCAATTGAATCCTATAAAAATGAAATAATTGATCAATATAGTTGATAACAACTAGTTATGGCATCAAAGGTTTTGTCATATGCATGTTGATAACATTGTGAAAAAAAGTAATACATTTATTGTTAGGAATTTTCCTAAAATAGTGAAGCCTACTAATATTGTATGCAATGAATGTGTTATGCCTAAGAAAAAGAAGTACAAATCCATGATTGGAGGTTTGCAATATTTGACTCACACAAGACTAGATATAGAAAATGTAGTTGGAATTGTTAAAATAAGACCTATATAAAATAAATAAGACAATCTTAAAGTAAAGTTAAAATGTAATGTTAGAAGATGGCATTTGAATAGATAGTTAAAAAATGAAGAAAAAAATAGTTTGAACTCAACAAATACATATGATTTGGAGTTTTGTGGGAAAATGAAGGAAAAATTAATTACTTATGCATATAATTCAGAGTTTCGTGGTGAAAGAAAAAAAACTTCTTATATGGAGAAAAATTGGTTTAGCAAGCTAAACCTCATGTTAAAGGACAAGAATTTAAAGGTAAACTAAAAAATCACGTATGCATGCATTTTAGAATTTCATAAATATATTAGAAATTATGTTGAAGAGTGCATACTATAAAGATAGGGGTGTGGTACAAGCATCTAGATGTTGTCTCCATCATATTTTTATTAATAATTTGAAATTGAAAAAACTATATTAATCTTAAAAATTATCAAAATAAAAGAGAAATTTATTATTGGTGTGCCCCCTATAGTCATGTGTACCCTTCCTTTTCTACTACTCCTATTATACTATAATCTTGAATTGAAGATGTGCAAAATTTTGAACACTCCACCCCTTGTGCTAACAATATTTCAATAAGAGTTTCACCACTAATGTCTCCTTCTTGGATCCTAGTGATATTAATACTTAGAGAATTTTCCAACCACATAGGAAAAATAGTTCTCTAGCCTCTCATTCTCCTTAATCCTATATTGTGGTTGAGATGTCTACCCACTATTATGGATTGAGGATTAAAGATGAGGTCAAGTGCAATTGACTACATGTTCTACAGAGTGTTGTGATCCAGTGGTTAACTATGCATCTAGAAAGTCAAAGACTGGTAGTAGTTGTTAAATATTTTTAGAAGACAACTTATAGACAGAGTTCTTGAGAAGTAGTTTATGATGTTTGGATTATATCTCCTACCAAGGATAGAATATGCATAAGAAAAGTTAGAAAGAGATAGAATAAATCTTTATGATGAAATCATCAAGTGCATGAAGCATAAGGTCATACTTGTAAGAATTTGTATAAGTTATGAGTTGACATATTATATAATTGTGAAAAGATGTAATGTAGTGTGATATCATAATAAGATCCTATTGTAATTATAATTGGGAAAGCCTCAAGGCTGAATCAATGAATTTTTGGATGACTTGGTATAAAGGAAGGATTTTTTCCTTAGTTATAAGTGTATTGTATTGGATTTAGGAAGTTTATTTCTAAATTTGAGTAAGAGATCAAAGGGACTATTATGATGTGATTTTGCAAATCTAGTATTGAGATCTAAGAAGTGTTCAGTGTGGAAGAGGCATAGTAAGAGGATTGAGAAATATTTTGAGTTGCTGGGATCAATTCCATTTCTATTATTCTAAAAGGAATAATAAAAAGGCTAGTTGGATAGAAAGTTCAATAGTCTTGCCTTGAAACTATTTGGATAGTGGCTACATCTACCTTCTACAACTCCTAATAAGGTTGGAACCTCTTCACAAGGATTCAAATTCTTCTAACAAAGATTGATATGTACTAAATGTATTTTATTGGATCCTAATAGATTCCATCCTCTTACAAGGAGCTTAGATATTAGTACATCATTTTGTGGGTACCATCCCCACTAGGGTCTTCCTAGTTATTATGTATGTGTATCTTATTATGTTTGTTATTTATATTGATCACATGTTTAAGATTGAATGAGGTTAGTAAAATTTGTATTGATTTGATGACTTATTCACCCCCTCCCCTCTCTTAATTAGCTAGGTGGACTTTACTTTATAACATTAACTACATACCATACTTCTTATCCAAGGAAAATATATTTACTTTATACCAAGTCCTGAAACAAGTTATTGAGTTGACCTTGAGACTTTCCAAATTTAAAATAATAGTATAGGACCATATTAAGTTATTCTAATTCACTTTACATTACAATATTTCACTTTATGAAAGGTTACAAGAAAATTGTAACCACACAATCTTCGTAAATTTCTACTCAATGATCTTTAGATTATGCCCTCTAAATGAAGGTATCTTTAACATGTCTTCTAGCTCTTCCTCATTCTTCTTAAGAAAATTCTATCTCTATCAAGATATAGAATCAAAACAACATTACCTACTTTCCAAAAATGTTTCCTAAAAGTTGCATTCACTAAAATCCTCATAACTCTATCTATTCTTCATATTTTTGTATCCACTCTTATTTGTAGCATCTAGACATATTTTAGAGCATAACCTCAAGTGTGCATAAGCTGATCTTCAATCCAAAAACTACATCCAATGCTTCTACATTTGTAACTCTTCTATTTTTTATAGAATAATCAATATCTTGACATCAATGACAAACATACCCATAAATGAAACACATAAGCTATGAATAATGTCTCCATCAATGCTAATATGCTCCTACATTGGAATATCATCATCATTCATGCTAACAATTTTCTCCTTTGGCATTGATGGAAACATAAATGAAAAAATCTAAGTTCCAAGAATACCAAATATACTTCTTCCTCATCTTCATTTTCTCCCCCATTCATTTATGTAATAGAACATCTCTTTCTTAGATAGTACATTCTAAAATATCTCATTCTCTATAACTCATCATCAAGTAACTAACATGAATTTAATGAAAGTGTTAATATCCCCCATACATTAGTATCTCTCTTAAATACTCTTCATCAATCAATAATATCTCTTCCAAATACACATCTCTTCCCTAAGGATGTTTCAAGTATAATTTTTTTCATGTACTCATCTCTCTCCATTGAGATCAATGAAAAATATATCATCATGTCAATTCTTGACGTCCAAAGACACTATTAAATACCAATACAAAGTTTCCTAATTGACTTGGCTCAAACACATAGCCTCCCTTGCAGGAGAAGCATCAAACATCTAGTCCAAATAAAGAAATAGTTCTCTTCTACCAGTTGGACTGATGCAATCTCTATATTATCTACTCAAAATTAAGTTGGTCCATGACCCTAAGCATACCTCTCAAATACTCAATTGTTTCCTTAGCCAAACTTTTTGTGAATATATCTACTATCTTCTCCTTTTTTCTTGCATATTCCAATCTAATTTCTTTTTTTGCAACTTTCTCTCTCAAAAAGTGATACTTAATCAATATATGTTTTGTTTTTTAATGTAATATTAGACTCTTTGACATACTTAAAGTACTTGTCTTATCACAATGTATGATAATGGACTTAGTGAGCTCTATCTTGATATATTTCAATATTTGCTTCATCTAAATAATTTGAAATTACAATTGTTTGTTGCTGCTACATACTCTTCTTCCATTGTACTCTATGAAATACAATATTATTTCTTGCTCAAACAAGAAATCGATATTTCTCTCACAACTTCACCTAGTTCAATAATGTTTTCTCTAAATACCCATTTTGTTCTAATAACATTCTTATCTTTAGGTCTCCTAACTAATTCAAAATTCTTATTCTTTTCAATATGATCTAATTCCTCTTTTATATCTTTTATCCAATAATCATCTTTACAAGATTTCTTAGAATTCTTAGGTTCATCTTGAGAAATTAAATAGGGTTCTTCATGTACCTTGTTCCTTGTCGTAACACCTTTTTCCTTACTTCCAATGATTACTTCAATTATGGCTTCTTCACTAGGTTTTGGTCTAGGTTATTCTGTCTTTTCTTCTCTTAAGTTAGTTTACAAATCAGTTTTAGTTGCATAGAATAATTCCTTTTCAACATTATGCTCGTTATTTCTTTGATTAGTTTCCTCATAAAAATTATAATCAAGTATCATTTCTTGAATTCTAAACTTTTCATCAAGTCTCATATTTGCACTCTCAAAATAGTCTTTGGTCTCTAATTAAAAAATCTATATTCTTTCTTTTTCTATGAATGTCCAAGCAACATTCCTTCATCACTTCTAGAATCAAACTTTCCAAAATCATTATCTCTCTTAATATAGCATTTACTTTCAAATATTTTGAAGTACTTCATAGTAGGTTCATGTCAAAAAAAAAGTTCATAGGAGTTTTGACAATATCTTGTCTGATTTGCACTCTATTGATACTATATACTATTGTACTAACTACTTCTCTCCAAAAGATATGTGATACATTGTTTCCTAACATCATATTAGTAGGTTTCATAATATTAGACAAGTCTATATTTGCAAATATAGTACAAACCTTAAATTTTTTACCAAATTTGATATAACAAAATCTCTTATGTCATAGCGAAATGTCATCCACCTTAGTAACTAAACATGTCAATTCAATAGGATTCAAATAAATTGTAGTACCTCTCACTCTTGTGCCAGTACCGATCAATGTGTCATTCTTATCTTTGATAATGCAAGTCTTCTCTATGAACTTCAAATGATATCCCTTATCAACAAGTTGTCCAAAACTCAAAAATTTATGTTTCAAACCTTCCATAAGGTAAACATCTTCAATGTTAGTCTTTCCATCAATTGTAATAGATCATTTTCCTTTTATGTGACATGTTTCATTATTTCCAACTCTGACTATTCTACTATCATAACTATTGAATTCAACAAAAAAATTCTTGTCTCATGTCATATGATGGGAACAACCACTTTATATAATCCAATCATAATTTTTCTTTTCAACTTGTGACACTAATGTTTTTTTCTTCTTTTATTTATTCTTTTCCAAGGATCTCTTCTTTAATAGAGACAAAATCCAATTTCATCATCCTCATTATCGCCATCACTCAAGAATTCTACAATTTTGAAATAAAATTCACCATTCTCGTTAACATAAAATAAATCCTTAGGTACTCTTGATTTATAGGGCTTTCCAAGCTTAAACTTATTCTCTTTTATGATAAGTAGAGGAATAATGACCAAATTATTCACATGTCTAGAAAATAAGAATTTTCTTTTCTTTAGGTAATCCAATTTCATCATCCTCATTATTGCCATCATTCAAGAATTCTACCATTTTGAAATAAAATTCACCATTCTCATTAACATAAAATAAATCCTTAGGTACTCTTGATTTATTGGGCTTTCCAAGCTTAAAATTATTCTCTTTTAGGATATGTAGAGGAATAATGAACAAATTATTCACATGTCTAGAAAATAAGAATTTTCTTTTCTTTAGGTTCTCTCTTCATATGTAGGGTAAGTCCATTTTCAATCTTTTTATCTTCTTCATCTCTTGTATAGGTTCTATGAGCATAGTCTCCACTTGTACTTGTACTTGCACTTATTGTCAACATAAGTCTCTCTCTTTTATGTTGAAAGCAATTTTCACTCTAAGAAATTCTCCACTTTGTTTGATCCACATTTCAGATGTTTTTAATCTCACAAAAAGAGTCTCTCTAGTAATGCAAGGTGTGCAAGGAATAGCATGTTCAATCATCTTTGATGTTTGTTTATAAGCAGGTCTCAATTTTAGAAAGGAAAGTCCACCAACATGAGTGAGAGAGGTGGTGAATCAATTATCTAATTAATAGAACTTGTATCAACCTTATTCAACCTTAAATGTGTGACCCATATAAATAGTAACCATAAGAAGATACACATACACAATAACACTATATATGTTAACTAGGGAAACCCTTAATTAGATGAAAAACCCCAGTGGGGATGATACCCACAAAATGATGTACTAATATAAATATTCCTTGTAAGAGGATGGACTATGTTAGGAGACAATGAAAGTCATTGAGTACATATTAGTCGCTACTAGGAGACATTGAATCCCTATGACGAGATACCAACCTTGTTAGGATTTATAGAAGGTAGGTGGACCAACTATCCAAATAGATTGACGAGAAAGACCACTCAACTCAATGTCTATTTGGCTTCTATATTATTCCTTTTAGAATAATAGAAATGCAACTAATGATCTCAAAAACTCAAACTTCTATTATGTCCTCTTATTATTCTAGTACCACACCAAATACTTCATAGATCTCAATACCAGAACTCCATGTTCACATCTGAATGATCCCTTTGATCGATTACTTCCATTTCTTAATCTTCATGAATCCAATAAAATTTTCTTACAACTCATACACACATTCATCACAAGAAAAATATCATTCCTTTATACAATATCCTCAAAATAATTCATTGAGTTGGCCTTGAGGATTTTCCAATTAAAATTATCTCAATTTCTCACATGTACAACCTCATACTTTGTTCACTTGCTAACATCATCATTAGGTTTTTCATTTTCTCTTTATAGCTTCACTCATTAAGATTCTATCTTGTTAGGAGATACAATCCAATTATCAAAAATGGCTTTTCAAACCTACACACTATCTTCTTTAAATTACAAATAACTTTCACCAGTCTTCAACTTTCTACATGTGCACTTATCCACGTCATCAAGACACACTGCATAACATGTCCTCAACTTCTCTTGACCTCATCATCAATACTCAATCCATACACCTCAATATTTTTTTTGTTACTCTCTTAATCTTCACAGTATATTGGCATCAATGACAAACATATTCATGAATGAAACACACAGTCATGCTATCTCTCTACTACTCTAGCAATCATAGAATACTCCACCATAGGAATACCATTAGATTTAATGCTAATAATATCCCCCTTTGGTATTGATGGAAATATAGATTGAAAAATATCTAAGTTCCAAGAATACTACATCCAACTTTGTTGTTTTTGCTCTCATCTTTTGAAATCCTCTTCATCAATCAAACCTAAAACTCTTAAGAAAAAATGTTGTTCTCCCATTAATATACTCTTCTCACTAATAAATATTTTACCCATTGAAATTAAATATATAACTCTCACATTCATAAGATATTCTCTCATACCCATATTTTTCATGAGCTACTTCTCCACCATTTTGTATTCTTATCTATCCATGCATTATCTCCTGAATATTTAGGAGATTTTTTTTATGCACTCACTCCCCCATTGAAATTAGTGACAAAGGAATCATTATGTCAATCTACTTCTCAAAGTACTCACCTAGATCAAGTGTCCAATTACATTATTCAATACCAGCTGTCAAGAGTTCTTCATTACTCTTCTCAATCATAGATACTCTCCCATAGAGGAATCATTAGCATTCAGTCCAAATAAATAATAGTTTTATGTACCACTAGACTAATGCAATCTTTGCATAATCTACTCTGAAGTAGGTAGGGGCATAACCCCAAGCATACCTTGCAAATACTCAAATGTATTGTTAGGCAAAGGCTTTGTAAAAATACTTTCAATCTGCTCCTTTGTATTAACATACTCTAATCCTATCTCTTTCTCTGCAACTTTCTCTCTCAGAACATGATCTACTTAAATAATATGTATTTTTTCTTAGAATAGCATAGGATTCTTAGACATACTCAATGTACTTGTGTTATCTCAATGTATGATAACATGTTCTATAAACTCAATCCCAATATCCTTTAGCATTTGTTCTTGGCACTATGCCAACTACATTTTCTATATCTAGTCATGTGCATGAGTTAGATAATACAAATCTCCAATCATGGATTTGTACTTCTTCTACTCAACTATGGGTATATCATCTTTGCTAGATAACTTGTGAATAGTTATCTAGGTGTACCAAAAGGCTTACAACTTTCCTAGACAAATCTTGTCAAAAATTATTTCAAATAGATAGTCTTTGATAGGAAAATACCATGACTATTCTACACAATCTTTAAACCCAAAAAATATTTCATCTTACCAATAATGCTCATCTCAAACTCACTCTTCATTTCATCAAAAAAAAATTCACCCTCTTCATCATTGCCTCCAAAGATTATATCATCCACAAATATCACAATGATCAATAAACCATTCTCAATTTATTTTAGATATAAGTTACTACCTATAGTACCTTTGGAAAATCCCAATTTTCCAAATACTTATCCAACCTTGCCTACTAGGTTCTAGGTGCTTTCTTTAATCTGTATAATGTTTTCTTTGGTTTGCATACCATATCTCCTTTTTGCAAAGGAAATATTTCAAGTTGCTCAATGTAGACTTCTTCTTCAATTTCTCCATTCAAAAATATTGACATCACATCCATCTAATACACTTTGAACTTCTTATTTGCTACATATGCCAAGAACATCCTTACTACTTCACTTCTAGTAATAAGTGCAAACATCTCTTCATAGTATATACCTTCTTGATGAAAATATCCTTTGCATGCCAATCTAGATTTTTTTTCTCATAACCTCACCCTATTCATTCATCTTTTTCCTAAAAAATCACTTATTTCTTATAATATTTTTATCCTTAGGTCTAGGGACCTATTGCCATGTCTCATTACTCACAATCTAGTCTATTTATTCCTTCATTTCTTAAATCCAATGATCATCCTTACATGGTTCATTTCCACTCTTTGGTTCAACTTGACAAATAAAACATAGTTCTTAATGTACTCTATTTCTTGTCATAACTGCTCTATATTTGCTTCCAATAATACGATCAATAAGGTGATTCTTTGTCAAATTCTTATTTGGTGTTGGTCACATTGTCTCACCTATTACTCCTAGTTTAGGCTTTGATCTTTGGTCCTCTCCTTGATTCACAACTTTAGTATCATTCTAAAAATCATTTTTACTCTCATAAAAAAATGCAACATTTTCTTAGATATTCTTAAGATTAACTTCTTTAACATCATAATTATAATCAAGAATTCTTTCTTGAACTCCAAACTTCTCATCCACTTTAACATTTGCACTCTCAAAAATAGTCTTAGTTCTTTGATTAAAACATCTATAAGATTTTCTTTTCAGTAAATAATCAAGGAATATACCTTTAACACTTCCATAGAAATTTCATCATCTCTCTTGATATAGCATTTACTTCCAAAATTCTTAAATACTTCACTAATGGTGCATGTCCAAATCATAGTTCATAAGGTATCTTTTTTGTACCCTTTTTAATCTCCACCCTTTTTGTCCAAAATTTATTTGATACATTATTTTCAATCATCATATCTCTTGTTGATTCTATTACACACCTTTTTCTTCTCTCATCATTAATATTTTTCTTAGGAATTTTAGGGATTGATAGTGGTCTTTTGATGTTATTAACTTCATAAAATATATTAAACTATTCAAGTTAAATTCTCTACCTCTATCATATATTAAACATTTAATCTTTAATCTAGACTCATTCTCAACTCTATTCTTAAACAACTTAAACTTCTCAAATTCCTAAGACTTTTCTCTAAGGAATGCTACCCACATCATCCTAGTAAAATCAACAAT